>JAKXYG010001305.1:0-380000 GCA_025895645.1 Cardicola forsteri | reverse complement strand
CTTTTGCCAATTTAGAAATCATGAGGCCTGTCAAATTTGAAGGAAAATGTTTTAAGGCAAAAAAGATTGTCCAAACCCTAACTGGAAGAAAATAAAACTCAGTCGGAAGCGTACTTGTTTTGACTGGAACGGTGTTGTGGCAACGCCAACCGAAACCGTGACCAATGCAAGGGGAGTACCCAAGATGTGCCAGCCCAAAACTAATGAAGAAGTAATCTTTTTACCAACAATTATTATTTAACAATGGGGTTTTAAAAAATGTTATATTAGTATTGTCAGATTCACTTGAATAATAAATTTACTAGGTTTTCCAGTCAACCAAGAGCATTGTACAGCTGTTTCATCCTTATTTGGGATCATCAGCAGCGCATACCTTTCAAGTTTTACACACACATGAACGTGAACCCAAGCCCTATCTGGTATCAGGCCAGCGCCTTAAACCACTGAGCTACGGGTGGATGACCTTCGACCTGTAAATTTATTATTTATAGTGATTTGATCGATTGTAATTGCCCAGTCTCCTCAAATGCTGCTACGTTACTACCGGTTTAGTAAGTAAGAGAACCCTTTCACTAGGACTTTACCATATAAGTCCTTGCATACTGCCAGGTTTAATAGCCTATATAGTACGGTTCGGTTATATTTAACAATGAGTTTTTAAGGGATTATATGTTTTTAGAAATGTTATATTAGTATTGTTGTTGTTGTTGTCAACTTGAAACAAAATGTAATTTAATACGGATGTCCGACTCTAAAAATTAAAAACGTATTGTTTAAAATTACGTTTTTTTATAGATGTGTTACAAAATAAATAATATCAATAATAAAACTGGTAAAAATTGTAAATAGTAAGTCATGTGCCCAAATGGTACAGATAGCCATAGCGTGCTACAATCGAAGTTGAATATGTTCGAGTTTAACCGCCGGCACTAAATGCGGACCCTGGTCTAGATCTTTGCTAAATATCCACTATCTGAAATATATTTCCCATCAAACACTAGATTTAAATGTTGAAAGAATCTAAATTTTATATAATTTGCTTTTAACTGTGTATATATATGGCTTATAATTGCACAGAACTCGGAGAAAATTTGTCAGACCAAGATCTTCGAGCGATGATTGATGAATTCGACGGGGATGGAGACGGAGCCAGTAAGCATTTGTGTGTGTTTTAATAAATACTCTTTTCCAATCAGCGGCATTTGCGTGAAATACTAATGGATTTCTATCCAAATGACTGTTTTACAAACAATTTTAGTTACAACCTGAAGAGTGCTTATTTTTACAAGTGTTTAATTTTTTTACATTTTGTTAACATGGAGTTAAATGTCCACTTGTTAAAATATGTGCTGCACTTCAAACATTGAAGTAATAAAATACAAATTTTACGTTTACCACCCGAAAGGCCAGCGAGAACGGTTTTGGAATGGACGATTGAAACTGGTTGAAGAAAGGTTGGGGGTAGACCAAAGAAAACTTGGCTAAAAACTATTCGGGAAGATTCAATTGAAATAAAAATGTTTCGTGGGTGATCAAACAAAACGTTTGGCAAAATGTTCGAATACATGGAATAATTTTGTTGTCTCATGTTCTTTTTGAATTTTGGGGACATTGTTGTTGTTTTTTGCCGTAATTGTTATTTTATTTTTAAAGCAAAAGGGTTTTGTAATAAAAATAATAACAATTCAATAAACATTTTGTCAATTCACACAATCAAAATGGCAACTTTATCCCAACTACTAATCCCTCCAAATACATCATCATCATCACTATCAGATTAAAATGCAACTGCATTGTCCTCAATACCTTCACACTAGTAGCTAGGGTATTTATCAGTTTAAATGCTGAGTCATATCACTTCCATTTGGAAAACATGCCATTTGCACAAAGGTCATGTTCCCCTTTTAGGTCAACTTTGTGCAAAAGGTCAATATGGGAGTAGATACCCCGATGACCAACAACAAACCTTGGGTTTTGATGTGAAAAAGTTTGACACAAATGAAAACATTTTATTAATGCGTTTTCTAGGGTTTTTACTATTGTTATTATTATTATTAATATTAATACTACTATTATTATGACTATGATTATTATTATTAATATTATTATCATTATTATTGTTATTATTAATATTATTATTATTAATATTGTTGTTATTATTATTATTATTACTATTATTATTGTTATTATTATTATTAATATTATTATTACTATTATTATTATTATTATTAATATTAATACTACTATTATTATGATTATGATTATTATTAATATTATTATCATTATTATTGTTATTGTTATTATTATTATTGTTGTTATTATTACTATTATTATTATTATTGTTATTTTTATTATTAACATTATTATTACTATTATTATTATTACTATTGTTATTATTATTATTAATATTAATACTACTATTATTATGATTATGATTATTATTATTATTAATATTATTATCATTATTATTGTTATTGTTATTATTAATATTATTATTATTATTACTATTATTGTTATTATTATTATTATTATTATTATTTATTTTACTACTTTGAAAGTTTTAACGGAAACATTTTTCAGAAGCGAAGCCAAACGTGGACTCGCATTTAGTAGACCGGTGGTGGGATTTGAACACATGCCTATCCAAGTCTAAATTGAACACTGTACCGCTAAACCACCCCGACATTAATTGGTGGTGTTGGTAACATGGTTACGTCATTATTAGTTCCTTATTTGTAAACTTTATTCGGTGAATACTTTTCCTATTGTTACTCCTTCGAATGTTTCAACAAGTGGACATTATCATAGTTGCTGTTAAAATCAATTCAGTATAATTGTTTCGCTTTTATGACACTAAGTTGTATGAAAACATTCTTTAGATACTATCTTACAAAGATTAGTTAAATATTTTATAAAAACTAACGTTTTGCACCAATGTTATTACAGATCGAAAATAAGAATGCTGACATCTTTTAAAATTGAAACACAAACAAATTGTTTGCTCATGAAATATGTATACATATATAAAAATAGATAATAAAAGCTATTCATTTCAAATATTCTTTACTTTCCAAAATTTTATCAAAGCATTTTATCAAAACATTTTACTCTAATGTTCTTGTTTTTGATCTAATTTAGAATTTCTTAAATAATTTTGGTATAAAATATTTTACTCTTAATGCTAAGATAATATTTGAATAATGTTTTAGTACAACTTAGATATGCCTAATATAATTAAATAGTGTCATAAAAGCGATTCAACTTTATTGCATTGATTTTGATGGCAGCACGTTTATCCATTGTATAACAAATCCAGTGGTAGAGATCCATATCAACCCAAGTTCGAACAGAGCACCACCACCTCGGCACACAGAGAAGCCAAACATAAGTCCAGTTGTGGAAATTCAGATCTGCAATTGCTACAGCCACCTGTAACCTTCGATACCCAAATCAGGCTACATGTCATTGGTAAAAACCAAATTACATTTTCTTTAAAATTTCACCTATTTGGAGCAAATTAAACCACTCATTAGTTTTGTACAATAGTCTGTTTTTTAATAAACTTATTTTAAATATGTATTCATTAAATTGCCACTTAAGCAAGTTGGCATAATTTTGATGTATCATTTTCCAGTTCATTTATAATCAAGTGGTTAAACAATGATAATAATAATAATAATAATAATAATAATGATAAACACGTCTTTTCGGCGATGTCACATTTAAAATGTACCTTCATTTTTCACATATTACTACATCATCTGTCAACGAAATGTTTATTGTTTGTTCGTTCCGACTGTCTTAACGATGCATGACATCCGTCCAGACACATGTAAACCAAATACCACACAATTATCTACAGCACATACAAAACATATCAATATTTTAAGTACATTTGATACAATTGACAAGTGTACAAAATGTTATATTGTTATATTGTCCAAAATACAAAAATGTTTTTTTCCACTAATTTTCATATTTACTACTTTGATGGGGAAAAGTATCTTTGAGCAGTTGACATTTTAGTCAAGCCAAACGAGAGCCAGTGGTGGAAATCGAACCCATACCGCTGGACCATCTAGGCCTGTTGCGTATTACCTAATTAAATATTCAAATGTTATTTGTGTACAAAGACAAGCTGAAGTAGCTACCTTTTCTATTATATTATCCCAGTAAACAGGAGTTGAAATTCGTCAACTAATTCATTCAATGTATTGTACTATGTAGCAGTATACATTTTTTACAAAGACCAGGTTGCTAACCTCCTCCTTTGTTCAGGCTTGGGACTGGCTAGATTGAATCATTTCTAATCCAAACTAGGCAGAAACAATCAAGAGGATGCCATTCTGGCAAACAACGGCAAAGAAGTAATCGCACGTATCTGGATAACAAAGTTACACAAATGACAGGGTTGAGTGAAAGGAAGCTCAATCTTCGATTGCGCAGAATCTTCAATGCCAACGAGACTTTGTTGTTGTTCCTGTTGTTTTGTTGTAAGTGTTGTCCTATTACCCCATGATTATTTTTAAAGCAAAAGGGTTTTTTATAATATCCCCGAAAATAGCCGATCACAACACAATGGTCAAGTGTGTACCCCCACTGGCCTCGACTTTGGGTGAGCATTTGGTTTGATATCTACTAAATACGGGTCGTCGTTTGGTTCTGCTCAATGTTCATTGGGATGAAAAATATTTTTAGTAAAAAATCCAAGAAGTAACAAACAAATCAATCAATAACTTTCCATATGTATCTAGAAATCAACCTAGAATGAATATTGTCTAGCAAGTTATGACTATTAACCGATACCGTTCCACTTAATTGCGAATACTAATAATTAATGTCAATTATGAATATAAGACTAATATTTCTACTCCAAATTGCATATAAACACATGTATAATCGTTATATATGCGAACTGAAAATTTCGGCCAATTCTGTCAATGCGACTATGCAGTAAACCAGTTCACGGACATATTGGAAGACCCCTTCGAACACAACAAAACATGGCTTTCAAATGAATGATCAAAATTAGGCAATTCGACCAATTCCATTTTCCCATTGACAATTTCGTGTCTATTTTCACTTATTGCAATTGGACAACATTCCTATTTAGTCCTAATTACAAAATTGTAATTTTTTTAATTTAAAGAATATTTATCATGTCTCTATTTGTATAGCATCGACTCCGATAGCTTGATGAGTATAAAAAAAAACGTAAAAAATAACGAAGTTTCTTGGCTGGCAGACAGCGACCTTGTGACGGCGCCATTGTTTGCAAAAATTGGCCTAATTTTTTGTCAAGGTTATCTTTCTTTGATATACGCATACCTAACGAGACTTTTTGAGTACCCTAAGTGTATACCTGTACTAATCCTAGTTATATCGCTGTACACTCAATCCCTGGTGTGATAATCCACGTGTTTGGATGCACCTAAAATTGACAGTCATTTGGTCCTTGTCAAGATTGATTTTCTTTGCCCAGTGGATAGATATAATATAAATATACTTACTTTAAAGTACTTTTGAAATACATTGGTTATATGCGTCCACTCGTCCGCCAAGGTAAAAGGTTAGTTATACCGCCGTGTACTCGATTCCGTCAGACGTACCGAAACAGAATTATCGTCATTGGAAATCAAGACTTGTCCTATTCTTAGGATCATTAGCATTTGACTAAATTATAGGTGATGTGTATCACGAATATGTGCTCGGATTCATTTGACTGCGGAAAACGTACAAACTAAAGCCCAAATTGCTGAACCAAGTACCGACCAGCTGATCTACCCACTTAAAGACTGTTGTCACTGTATCAAATGTGTAGTGTAAAAAACCCATTTCACTTCAAATTACGTACCTAAAAAAACAAATCAATTCATCATTACTTTCTCATTTGAACGATTGCCTCCCACTGTTTTTTATGCAAAAGAAATTCCATGTGCTCAAAACAGGAAAGTAATAACATATCTTGACTAATAGATAGCATCGGTGATTAGGAATGGACAAAACTGTCTAATGTTTTTGTCAAATTTGTCTACTTTAGCTAAAGGACTACAAGTAGTATATATAACACATGTTGGCGGTAGAGTACCTCTTCGTTAAATCCAAGTTTGAATAGCTTCCGGAATTCAAACACGAAAAGGTTGTCGGATACGAATTGAACTTGGGGGGGGGGATAAAGCTTTTTGCCTAGAGGACAGCTTCTTTGCGGCGACACCATGGTTCATAGGAATTGACGAGGTGAACATCCGTTGGTACTTAGTGCAGGATGCACCACATGGAGGAGGAACAGTTAGGAACATCACAATCATTGCAGCGAGTCTTTATAAGCACTGCTCAAATAATCATACTAATTTATAGAGTAACCTTGTTAACAAACTGCATATGTACGATGTGGTTTTTATGTAAGGTACACGTATGCCATATGCAGCCGTTGGGATAAGAGAGATAGCTCCTTACAAAATACCAGATGGCCTCGTCAATCTTTGCAAACAGAAATTTCGTTTATCTTCTACGTTTGTTACACTTATCAAGCCATCGAAGTCCATCGTTTAATATGCCGTTTAAATATAGAAATAATAGAGGTAACTGATGTCAAACAAAACAGTCCATTCCCAAACTGTAAAACCTTACAATACTCGCACCCACCCGTTGTAGCGGTAACCAGTTATACCACTGTACTGTTACTATTCTATATACATAGGGGCATCTAGTCCAAGATTCATCACGTGGAGGAATACAACCATTACAAACATTAGTCAAATCCTTAGGATTATGAATTTCCCATATTGGTATGGGATGCTAATGATCCTGAGGATTTGAATAATGCTTATAAAGTCTCAATTTCCAATGGTGATATTCCTGACTGTTAGTCCTCCACGTGGTGCATCCTGGACTAGGTGCCCCTAGGCATCTAGACTAATAACAGCAGGGTCTGAGTGCACAGCGGTATAACTGGGCTTCCGCTACGGCGGGTGGGTGGGAACATACACCCAAGATACTTAAAAGGTATCTAAAGGTATACGTATACCATATGTAGCCCTTGGGCTAAGGGAGATAACCCTGACAAAAAATCAGGCGGCCTCGTCAATCTTTGCGAACAGTGGCGACGTCACAAGGATGCCGTCTACCAGCCAAGAAACTTTGTTATTCTTCCACGTTTGTTTACGCTTGTCAAGCCATCGAAATCGATCGTTCTACATGTCGTATAAATATGGGAAATAATGAAGAGGTGACCACGTCATCAATGAATGAAATATTGGTCGAACCAATAAAAAATTAATCCAAATATGCTAAAAACAAATGGTCAATAAATAGGTTTTAAATCAAACAACTACGAACACTGTAACAAACCAAAAACATTAAAAAAGTATTGTCTTATTCAGCATATATATATAACATCATAATCATAAAAATTGATTCTTAAATAATTTCAACCGCCGAAAGATAAAATATCATTATTGATACAATAAAACAGTGCACATACAATCCAATAGAGATCGTCCGTCCCGGGTCAAACAAATTGGCGAGAACAAAAAACAAAACCGTTTCTTTAATAATCAAATACAAAATGTGTATACACAATATTAATAGTAATAATAATTGAATGTCAGTGCGTGCATAAATAAACACAAAATGAAATCAGACACTTTGTGATCAAAATTTTGGTCGAAAAAAAAACAGGTCACGACTGACACGAACGTTGAAATGTGAAAAGATGAACAAGATTCAATGAATGCAACGATAATAGTAATAGTCTTGTCATTAAACTGACTCATCTCGAATAGCAAAATACATGTAAATCATTAGAAAATATTTCATAAAAATATGTAATGGAACTAAATATGAAACTGTTGCTCATTAAAAGAAAAATTAAATTAAACGTTCTAGAATAAAAAGTATATGTATATAAAAAAATTCGTGCCTGTGCACTTATAGACGTTGAAAAAAGGCTAATGAACGCAATCCAAATGATGATTGCCATTGACCAAAATTTCGGTATGACCATTGGTATATCCGTTTGTATGTACATTACCGTTGACTAATTCAGTATGTTGTCCATTAACCAACTCGATATTAGCCAGTTTACTTGCAATGACATCTTCGTTAAATACGTTTGTGTTGTTATCATTGATCTGTTGAATAATAACAAATTCATCAATAATCGTAATAACTACACTCATTAACAGTACAAATAAAAAATTGACGCCATTCTAAGATCACAAAGTGAAAGCTGAAAAAGCTCAACATTCGTAAAACAATACTGTTGCTTCATGCTTATCTTAGCCAAGCAGTTTTATTGTAATTGATCCAGAGGCTGAAGTTTCTGGGATTAGGTCGACGTTAAACTGAAAAGAAGAATTTATTTTAAAACCGGGTTTCTCAACCAAACTAGAGATCGGTTGCGATGGGGGAGTATTACACAAATATTCAGCAAAGTTTTATTGCTCGAATACTTGACACGAACAACACGTAGACATTTAGCGAAGCTCTATACTTAATAACAGCAGTGAGACTTGAACCCCATTCTCAATTTTAACCGCAGTGCTATAATCACTCAGGCACATAAAGCATGTTTGGCTTTAGGCGACTATATAGCAGCAAAGATAGTAATCTGGATGACCCTACTCCGTTATATGTATCAATGATACACGTGTGGTGGTAGGTGACAGCCACCTCTTCATTATATCTGCATTTGACGATGTCACTATCCACCTGAGTTTTTGTCAGGTGGCTACATATGATATACGTACAACTCGAGATACATTTTCAGTACCCTGGGTATATGCTTGCACCCACCCACCGTAGAGAAAGCCCAGTAATACCACTATGCACTCAGTCCTTAATTATTGCATACATACCTGATCACAAACCACATCCTCGTCAGTTTGTATGTCTCCTCCGGCTTTCGGTTCAACCTCAACAGATTGATTTATAACTTCGGGCTCAGCAGTGTGGGTACTATCTTCAACGGGAGACTGTAAATCAAACAAAAATTTATCAGGTTACATACAAGAAAATCAAGTCAAACATCAATTGTTTTTAATATCATCAACAAACACTTACTTGAGATGGATTATCTCCATCATTCATCAACTTCGCAGTTTCTCGAGCTTGTTCTTGCATGACTGCCTCTGCCCGGATGGAAGCTGCCGATGTAATAACTTCATTGACCAAATTGTCAGCTACAGAAGCAGCTTGTGAACAGTCAACTTTTTGTTCTGCATCCTCAGTGATGGTAGCTTCGACCTGTGCTTGATCATTTTTTTCTGGTTCAGTACGTGATTGTTTTCTAAAGCTTTTCTTCGGTATGTGTTGTTTGAACCACTGCTTCAAAACTACTTTGGTCGATGAACGCCGAGCACCGGATTTGTCTTCGACTTTCGATGTATCACCGCTCACATCTTTTTCTTGGTCTTCAGGTTTGTTTTCTAATTGGGATACATTTGTCACGGCCTTCTAAATGACAAACAGATAATTTTCCCATATAATGAACTAGTTTAAAAAAATAGAAGCCTTAAATTATGCAAGACATCAAAAATAATAATACAAAAATGGAATTACAATTAATAAAATGGACAAATAAGTACTAGATTTGATTTGCGCATTATCAATCACAAAATATACATTTAAAAAATCACAAGATTTGACAATACTTAAGCGAAACAAATACAAATGGGTTATTTTACAGAAAGAAAAAAAACGACACAAAATGGACATAAAACTGAAGGCAAATCCCATAAAATTGAGATCAAGCAATCAGGTAAACATGCAACGCTCCTACGTGAAACATCCCAATACAAAAAGTGCAATTAGCATACCTCATCAATTTCATCTATAAGTGGAACATCCGGAGTAGTAGTCACAACACCATTTACAACCTGTTAGATTACAAACCAAAGCATTACACAAGTCCATTAAAAAAACTTAAATTCATGCGAAAAGAACGTGGTAACAAACAGACACAGATAACACCAAGCCAATAATAAAACTTACTTCAAGGGATACTTCAACTTCTTCTTTTTGGTTAACGTTATCCTACATAAAAACAGTAATAATATGTTATATATATATAACTTAAAAATACTGTTATACTAGATACATTTAAATCCGTTTTATAATAAGGAAACTCACGGCAGTATTCTCAGTCGGTGCTTTCTTGTCTGGGACCTGCGTAAAAGTACATTTTCCATGTGTCAAACCCATATTATCAAGTCAAGGACGCGATGGATTTTAAAAAACAAATTCGACGGCGACGTACGTGGTACAATCCAACGAGAACAATCCTTATATGTAAAATATGGCGAGGGGGAAGCTAATTTTATTAGAAATCTAGTGTGGTCATCAGGCCTGCATGACTCAGACAGTTACTGCATTCTCATTGGTCAATATCACTATTTTAAAATTATTTACTATATAACCTTGAAAAGACACAGGGGGTGGAAAATTTGAACCAATAAAAATTGAAACAAATTATTGTCGGTCTGAATTTCAATTAACCAAGCAAATTCGAATTAAAATTTGAATACAGGCTTTGTTATGGTCTTAGTCATTGAGAGACTAACGTGAAACTAATAGACCGTGTTTGTTTGTATCTCTATGTCCTTCTGTCCCTCAAAATTAAAAACCCATTTTTTATTCGACCATCATGCGCCTTTGGAGTCAAGACGTTTCTTTGTCTACTGTGACTGATAAGTTTTGATTTGAAAGTGATAAATGCAGCCTGAGTGTCGTGTACATGGTAGGAATTTTGAGTACTGTCGTAAAATACCAGCGTGTCAAGATTACATTTTTGATTACTTGTGTAAGTTTGACGTTTTTTAAGCAAAATTAGTTCACGCTTTTCCAAGTGCTATTGTTAATTTCAGCTGGTTGTTTTTATAGTAGATCCAAGACAACTGAACAGTTGAGTAACTTCTAGCTTTACTAAACTGATGGTGAATCCAATGCCTATGTAAGCGTTAGACAATATACATATTAGATACTAGAGTTGTTTTGGTGTCTGTTATTGCGGCGTTGTCAGCATGCGACATGTCCATGATTAACATGTCACGTGTTGCAGTCTTCAATCTTAGTTTTGTCAGATTGAATAATTGTTTGTCACCTCTGATACCCAGTCAAATTCCTTGAGATGGGTTTCGGCAAGTATGTAACAAAGCTGGATAATAGAGCTTTGTTTAATATCACTTTCGATGTCAAATTTTTAGTTATTTATGTTTACTACTTTAAGCGTTTTACAGGAAACGCGCATCTTTTGGCAGTGGACATTTTAGTGAAACCGAACGTGGGTCCGCATTTTAGTGCCGGTGAGGGGATTTGAACACACGGCCACCCAGGTCCAAATCGAGCGCTGTACTGCTAAACCACCCCGGCGTCAGACTTATTCTTGTGCCAGACTGTTGTCTTTATGTTATGTTTCTAAGTGACCTTTAATATTGTACAAAAACGAAACATTTAATTTCACTAAGTAGCATTAAACTAGTAACAGTCTTTAGATGATTTTTGAACCATAAGTTTTGAAAGCTATTTTCTATTTACATATGTAAAAATGGAAAATAGTTTATCTCTTTCAAATTGTGTCAGTAAATTTTTTAATTTGTTCTACAGTAGAATTTCTCAAAGTACAATAAAAATGCATACGTCCTTAATATAGAACTGATTTCAATTGTGTCGAACGTTGCTTCTGCTGAAGGGTCTAAGCTTACAACAACAGCAATAGCATTTTTATTAGGAAATGACACTGGAGATGTCCGTAATATAGTTGGTATTGTCACGTGATTGTAAGTTCGTATTGTCACGTGGTTGTAAGATGATGAAAAAATTGATGGTGCGTTACTAAATAGTTAATAATAGTAATAATAATAATAAAGTTTATCGATATTTATATGTACGTTTTGTGTAAAAAAAAGTGCTTAGGTATATCTATTACCAATCCTAGTTGTTTAAAGGCATTCATACAATTTGTAATACGCATGTCTTATCGCAATTTTTATAGTTGGAAATTAGATGAGACAAAACCAATATCCATTTTTGAGTCAAAATTAATGAACAAAATATTGATACTGTCGATTCCTTGACATATCTGGGAAGCATCATTGGTAAAGACGGAAAAACCGAAATTGATGTTAAAGCCAGATTTGGAAAGGCAATGTCAATCCTTCATAGACTCAAATCAATATGGTTATAATCCACCTGAAGACAAAACTTCGTTTGTACGCATCAATAATCATTCCTACGGCAATATATGGGAGTGAAACGTGGAAGCGAACGGACAAGATTGATGGTGAATGTTTTTCATCGCCGGTGTCATAGAATTATTTTTAAAATTACCTGGCGCGATCACATTTCAAATGATGAGATCATGAAAAGAACTGACTCTCGTTTACTACATGACATCATTACAATTAGACGAAGAAAATTACTTGGTCAAATTCTACGTTTACCGCCCAAGAGTCCAGCATGAACGGTTTTGGAATGGAAAATTGTAAACGGTAAAAGAAAGGTTGGTAGATTAGAGAAAGCTTGGCTTAGAACTATTCTGGAAGATCTAATTGAAATAAATGTTTCATGGGATCAAGCAAAACGCTTGACAGAATGTTCAAATACATGGAAACATTTTGTTGTCTCATGTTTTTTTTAAATTACGAGACTTTGTTATTGTTGTTCTTTTTTTTTTGCTGTAATTGTTGTCTTATTACCCCATACTTATTTTTAAAGCAAAAGGATTTTTAATAATAATAATAATTATTATTATTATTTTAAATCTTTAGAGATGAAGCTATTGAATCAATTTGCTGAAATCTCTATTGTGTAATAGTAAATGACCGTTACTTCTACTTAAATCATAAGCGTAAACAAGTTCTCAGATCAGGCTGCGTTTAGGGGGGGGAATATAAACAGATTAGTATACAGTTACCCAATAATAACGAATAATAATACCAACTCAGAATAGGAACGTTTGGGATACTAATGAGAATTTGAGTAATTTTTATAATCCTCAATTTCCAATGATGGTAATATTCCTGACTGTTCATCTTCTACGTGGTGCATCCTGGATTAAGTGCCTCTTGGCATCTGGGCTAATAACAGCAGGGTCCGAGTGTACAGTGGTATAACTGGGCTTCCGCTACAGCGGGTGGATGCGAGTATACATCCAGAATACTTAAAAGGTATCTAAAGGTATACATATACCATATGTAGCCCTTGGGCTAAGGGAAATAATCCTGACAATAAATCAGGCGGTCTCGTCAATTTTTGCGAACAGTGGCGACGTCATAAGGATGCCGTCTACTAGCTAAGAAACCTTGTTATTCTTCTACGTTTGTTACACTTATCAAGTCATCAAAATCGATCGTCTATATATGGAAAATGGATAAATGAAGAAGCAAAAAATACGATGGCAGACAGAAATAGGAAGCGGTTGTAAGGATGGATGAATTGATGAGTGGCGTAAAAAAGGGTCATTTGTATAGACTTTTTAATTTGAAAAAAATATTGACGCATTCAAATAAAATTGGTGTCCATATTAATATATATTGCAGAAATTAATTAATATGATTTTGTGTGCAAATTGTTTCCGCTAATAAAACGAGTCGTTTCTAGAAGGAGATCGAACAATTAATTATAATGTTATGCAAAACACGACAAATTGATACAACATAAAATTAATTCATTAATTCCAAGTTTGAATAGGTTTTTAACTTCCTATACGAAAAGGGTTATCTGATGCGAATTCAACTTGGAGGAAAGGATAAATGAACTTTCCCGGCTAGGAGACCGCTTTCTTGCGATGACGCCAGTATTTACAGGAATCGACGCGGCAATCTTCTTTAAAGTTGACACCGCTTGACCGACCTACAAGCCTAGCCTGCTACATATGGTAAATGGATACCTTGAGATACCTTTTAAGCGTCCTGGGTGAATGCTAGTACTGAACGGGAATCCAGTGAAAGTCCAGTTATACCGCTGTACACTTGGTCCATGCTGTTATTAGTCTAGATGCCTGTTGACACCTAGTCGAGGGTGCATCACATGGAAGATGAACAGTCAGCAATATCACCATCATTGGGAATTGAAACTTTGTAAGCATTAGTCAAATCCTTAGGATCATTCACATCCCAATTCATGTTAACAAACTACATATTTACAAAGTGGTTTTCGTGTCTCTCAAAGGTTTTTTTTTAATATCACCTCCTAAATACTTTTATCTATTGTCAGTAGTGGATGCTTGAAACAATTACATCATGAATCTAATACACAACGTGTTATGTTGTATACCAGACAGTCTAACCTAAAAACGGTTAAGATTAGACCCCCCCGCCCAATCAAGGCTTTTGAATAAAGAACCTAGCCACAAGGCAGTGGACATATTATACTGTCAGTCCACTTTCTGCCTTTCAACTGGTTCAACATGAATGACCACATCGATAGGCAAATGAACAAAGTTCACTAAGCAGTTCTCTCTAAAACCACAACACAATTGTAACTTTTTGTAAAGTTAAATATGTTACTAATAATGTATTTAACATTTCCATTATAGCCATAGGATGGCTAAACAGCAGCGTTTGGCTTCTTTCCTCTGTACCAACTGCATGTTGCCTCTAGAAATAACACAAGGTTGCAATTCTAGCAAACAAGAGCAACAAAGTTACCTTTTGATAAAACTCTATATTTTTGCCGAATATCAAACAATTGTACGCGACAGTTTTGCAAATACAATAGACACAGAATATTGACGTTATTTGGTTGCATTCTTTTGTCAATATTGACGAGGTCACTTGGTTTTATGTTAGATCTATTTTCCTTAGCCCTACCGCTACATATGGTGTATGTGAACATGAAAATATCTTTTAAGTACCATGGATGTTTGCTTGTTATAACGGAAGCCCAGTTATACCGTGTACAATCAGTCCTTGACCTTATATTAGTCTGAGTCTAGAATGCACTATATGGAGGTATGGAGACTGGGTTATTTGCATTATTGGAAATTCCCATAATTCAAAATGAACATGGATTAAAAAAATGATTCCATCTATTTGAACATTTTGCCAAAATGTTTGTTTGATCCCCCATGTGACATTCATTTCAACTGGATCTTTTCCAATTGCTCTTGGCCAAGTTTTCTGTGGTCTATCTCTTATCTTCCTATTGTCATTATCAGTTGTCTATTCCAAAGTCCTTCTTGTTGGTCTTATTGGCGGCAAAAGTAGAATTCGACCGAGTAATTGTATTTGTTTAATCAACGATTGAGCTTCCTTTTGGTTTTCATTCAATCCTGTTATCACTTATTTGCCGGAATGACGTCCTCTTATTTGTTTCAGTAACAGTATAGATTTTTTTTACAGAGTCTAGACTGCTAATCTTGTACTCAAAGCCTTCTCCTTTATTCAGACTTAGGACTCGCTAGATTGGTCTATTTCTAATCTTCTCTAGGTGGAGTTAGTTGGTAAGTAGAATATATATATATATATATATATATATATATATATATATATATATATATATATATATATATATATTATACAAAACCCTTTTGCTTTAAAAATAAGCATAGGGCAATAGGACAACAATTTCAGCAAAACAACAACAAAGTCTCGTTGGCATTGAAAATTCTCCAAATCGAAGATTGAGCTTCTTAACGGCTTTCACTCAATCCTGCCATCTGTGTAACCCTGTCATACAGATACGTGTGATCACTTTTTTGCCGTTGTTTCCCAGAATGGCGTCCTCTTATTGTTTCCGTAGCAGTATAAATTTGTTACAGAGGCCAGGTTGTTAACCTTGCGCTCAAACCCTTCTCCTTTATCCAGGCTTGGGACTGGCTAGATTGAATCATTTCTGATCCAAACTAGGCGGAGTTAATCCAATGACATCAAAAAAATGTTTATCTTTGCTAAGAGATGTCCACAAATTGAAAAAAAGATATTTCGTTGTTGTTGTTGAAACGATTCAAGCAATAAACTTGCAAACACCACACGTTTCGCTATTTTTGAAGTAAATTAAAAGTCACGTAATGTAACACAATGATGTTGTTGTTTGATAAAACAGCAATGCAATCGGTTTGTTTCGGTTACACATGTCAACAAAAAGGTTGAATAATTGATTAAATTACACAATTTGAACATGTTACAATTATATGAACGCATGTGTATTACTTTTTCACACGTCTGTATTGCGTAAAGTATCATTTTTCACGTTTAAATTGGCTAATAGAACGATTTTCGATTCATCATCTAGGTATAATAAAGTACGAATTGAATTATAAAAATTGGTGTGACTTTTTGACACAATTCAATGGTATTAGCAACTGGAGTGTTGGTTTTGTTATGAATGATACTCCAAGTAGTAGTGATGATATTTTTCTTGTATTGTAGCTACATTTATAGTTTAATTATTTTTCAATTATAAAATGATGTCGTGTTAACTATAAAAAATCCTATATTTTATATTAATATAATTATTGGTTACTGACATAGTCACTTTGTCATTATTTCGATATTTGTACAACATATTAAATATCCGTGTGATGACACCAGTGTTCTCAAAGATTGACAAGGCCGCATTATTTTTTGCCAAGATGATCTTCTGTAGCCCAAGGGCTAAGATACCTTTTAACCACTATAGATGTATGTTGTCATACATCAAACAAAACGAAATCCCACTTATACTACTGTGCACTCTGTGAACCCTGCTGTGTTTGTCAAGGTATTGGAGTGCATCTAGTCCAAGGTGCACTATGTCAAGGAATATCACCATCATTGCAAATCGAAACGTTTTGAGCAATGCACTACGGTGTAGATAAGTACGGCTCGGCTCATTGTGTACCTACAGGGGAGGTGGATAAAAAGTTAAAAAGATGATAATGAATCAAACCGTTAATAAATAATTTACCTGGAATTTCAATTTTGTCTCAATTATGACAAGGTACAACAATACAGCAAATGCAATCAATTTCTTCTACCCACTTATTAATAATTTTATCCAAATCAAATGTTTTTAAATATTTTCCAATGTATATTTTCATTAAGTGTGATAATACAATTTTTACAATGTCTTTAATTCATTTTTTTCGAAAGTCAATAATTGGAGTGAATGAAAAAATGCAACTTGTAAGAATATTTGGAAACATGTGCTCTAATCAGTCAGTCATAAAGCAAATAATTGATTCAAAACAACATGTTGAAATAAACGCAATTGGTTATTGTATTATAAAAATATATATATACATATTTAAACACGTGTTCACTTGAATGGGATAATTTTTCGGTAATTTGTTTTCAAGTAAATGCAAACGTCTTTTAAAAACATTTGTTGATTTATTGAAAAAAGTGAAAATTAACAATCAACTTTTATTGTATTATCATCAAGTAGCATGGTAATGTGTAGCTATAAAATTTATCAAAATAAAATGAATCTGAAATTTATTAATGGATTTTTTAAGGGATTATTTGTTTTAGAATTGCTATAGTAGAATTGTCAAATTCATTTGAATAATAAATTTATCAGGTTTTTAAGTCAACCAGGAGCACTGTACAGCTGTTTCATGTCCTTATTTGGAATCATCAGTAGCGCATACCTTTCAAGTTTTACACACACGTGAACTTAAACCTACGCTCTATCTGGTGTCAGACCAGTGAACTTGTTGAAAGTAGGACTAAAATTGGAAAATTATTCAATTTTATATTTAATGCTGGACGTGATACTCTAGAACAATCAATAAAAACAATGATGTAGTCTATATTTAATAAAAGATAACATAATTTTTATTATACTTTTAAAATTAACGTGTGTTTAGTCATATGAAGTGCAAAATCTTTGACTAAAATAAGCATTAGCTTTGTACAATTGCTACCATGACAACAAAAATTTAAATATAATTGAAATTGATTATGTAATGCAAAATCAAATTCCACGACATTGGATTATACAATGCTTTGAGAAAATTCTAGAAAGTAATGAATATCACTTCAAATAATAAAAATGTACGTTTTTTATGTTGATTATTTTGAATGTTTTATGGGAAATGCATCTTTCAGCAGTGGACATTTTAGCAAAGCCGGTGGTGGGATTCGAACCCATGCCCATCGAGGTCCAAATCAAGCGCGGTACCGCTAAACCACCTCATATTTTACAATAAGTTTTAGTTTATGCAACTAATTTGCTTTTTTCAATTTAAAAATGTTGACATTCTTATTTTTTATTTAAATTAGAATTTTATAATGATATTTTACTTATACTGTTAAGATGGGATGCTAATGATCCTGAGGATTTGAGTAATGCTTATAAAGTCTCAATTTCCAATGATGGTGATATTCCTGACTGTTAGTCCTCCACGTGGTGCATCCTGGACTAGGTGCCCCTAGGCATCTAGACTAATAACAGCAGGGTCCGAGTGCACAGCGGTATAACTGGGCTTCCGCTACGGCGGGTGGGTGCGAACATACACCCAGGATACTTAAGAGGTATCTAAATGTATACGTACATCATATGTAGCCCTTGGGCTAAGGGAGATAACCCTGACAAAAAATCAGGCGGCCTCGTCAATCTTTGCGAACAGTGGCGACGTCACAAGGATGCCGTCTACCAGCCAAGAAACTTTGTTATTCTTCCACGTTTGTCTACGCTTGTCAAGCCACGTCACCAACCAAAATGAATGAAAACTGTTAAGATGATGTTTAAGGAATGTTTTAGTACAACTTATATGTTCTCAATATGGTTGAATATTATTATAAAAGCGAGTTAATTCTACTGCATTGATTTTGGCAGCAGCACATTTATCCACCGTATATATAAGTTTGTACCCGAACCCTCTACCTTTCTCAATCAAGCTTAGAATCGGTTGTGATGGCGTTTTGTTAAAAAATCCGTACAATAAATTATAAGGTAAACTCTTTGATTACTTTAAAAGATTTAAAAATACATAATTCAAGTAATTGCATGTTTAAAAAAAGTAGTTTAAAATTTTTAGTAGTTAATATTGTATTGTTTATTTACTAATAGGCATTATCATTATTACAACTACAAAAAGCTTTATTTATTACTTTTAAAAATTAGGTTACTTGTAATAAATCAGTAGTAAGTTCTAATTAAATAAATAATTAAAAAAGTTTTTTAAATTATTGGTGCCAATAAAGATATTATTTAAACAGTTGTGCATGTAAAAATGTGCACATAATTTTTTTATTCTTGTAAACATTCATCGTTCAAAAGCATAATACAATTTTCTAAAGTAGATTTTACTCACAATTTATTCACAATACTCAATACAAATTAGAACATTGTACAAATTTTAAAAATACATCAATTGTTAACTCTTGACTTAATATAAAAACATGAATCATCAAGTATTTCGTAATTATTATTATCGAAACATAAACGTCAATACTAAATGTATTAAAGTTAAAAATAGTCAATACAATTATGCATCACAGAAATAATGAAATAAATGGACAAATGCAGAAACGTTTAGAGTTAGACAAACCACATTATATTCTACATGCACGCCAATGAATTAATTCCTCACTTTTCGGTGCAATAAAACAATATATATATATATATATACATATAATGTTAACAAAAATTGAGAATTGTAAATATAAAAATATAAACATGTTAAAATAAGATTTACAAAATAATATAATCAATAAAATATTTGTGAAATAATAGTAACGCACAAAATAATTGAAAAGCAGTTAAATTTCTACACGTATTATGCAGTCATATTAAAGAAATAATTTAAATAAACAATTGAATTGCTGTTTTTGAATCTCTAAATGTAGCTAAAATTACGAAAAAACGTAGCTTTAAAATATTACTGTGGTTTAAAACACGTCCTAATCAAACTGGTTTTCAACCTAGTATAAGATGTATTAACACCGCCTAGTTTATACTAGAAATGATTCAATCTAGCCAGTCCCAAGCCTGGATAAGGGAGGAGGGTTTGAGCACAAGGTTAGCAACCTGGCCTTTGTAAAAAATGTATACTGCTACGGAAACAATCAAGAGGACGCCATTCTGGCAATCAACGGCAAAGAAGTGATCGCACGTATCTGGATGACAAAGCTACACAGATGACAGGGTTGAATGAAAGCCGAAAGAAAGCCCAATTTTTGATTTGCAGAGTTTTCAATGCCAACGAGACTTTGTTGTTGTTTTGTTGCAATTGTTGTCTTATTGTCCCATGCTTTTTTTTAAAGCAAAAGGGTTTTGTATAATAATAATAAGTTGTTTTAACTGTATTTGGCACATAAATGGGATGCTTATGATTCTGACTATTTGAGTATTGCTTATAAAATATCAATTTTTAATAACGGTGATATTCGTGACTGTTTGTCCTCCACGTGGTGCATTCTGGACTAGGTGTCAACAGGCATATAGACTAATTACAGCAGGGTCTGAGTGCACAGCGGTATAACTGGCCTTCCGCTTTAGCTGATGGGTGTAAACATACACTCAGGATACTTGAAAGCTATTTTAAAGTATACGTATACTAAATGTGGCCATTGGGCTAAGGAAGATAACCCTGACTAAAAACCAGGCTTTCCTCATCAATCTTTGTGAACAGTGCCGACGTCACAAGGATGCCATCTACCAGCCGCGAAACATCGTTATTCTTCTACGTTTGTTACGCTTATCAAGTCATTGAAGTCAATCGTTCATATGCCGTGTAAATATGTAAAATAAGAAAGAAGTGATCACGTTATTAACCAAAATGAAATGAAATGACGAATAAATATATTAATTACTCATTGTCAAATTAAATAATATTTAACAATTAGAGCTAACTGATTAAATTAAAAATATCATTCTGTTATTTATGAAAACAAATTAATATTTGCATTAATTTATTAGGAGTAATTATCAATTCTATAATAATAATAATAATAATTGAATAATACCACTTACAATAGTAAAACTGACAAAACAGTTGTTTAAAATTAATTACAATATATAGAATAATAAATGTATAAGTTGTTATGTATTTTTTGATATTTATGTTTAAAACGTTTCCTAAATGCAGTGCAAAAGAATTTTTTTAAATGTGCTTATAAACACTTTTAAATATAAAAAAAGGTTTTTCAATAAAACTTTATTTGACAATTAAAATGTTAGAAACGTATCTACTATTTTATTTAAATAAATAATATTTACATAAAACAATTAGCCAAAAATATTAATTCTTCTTAAACTTACAAAATCGAATCTATGCTCACTCAGATGAAATATATATTATAAATTATACATTATATTGATATTATTATTATTATTATTATTATTATTATTATTATTATTATTATTATTATTATTATTATTATTATTATTATTATTATTATTATTATTATTATTATTATTATTATTATTATTATTATTATTATTATTATTATTATTATTATTATTATTATTATTATTATTATTATTATTATTATTATTATTATTATTATTATTATTATTATTATTATTATTATTATTATTATTATTATTATTATTATTATGATACAAAATCTTTTTGCTTTAAAAATAAGTATGGGGCAATAAGACAGCAATTACAGCCGGGGTGGTCTAGCGGTACAGCGCTCGAATTCGGACCTCGGTGGACATGGGTTCGAATCCCATCGCCGGCACTAAAATGCAGGCCCACGTTTGGCTTCGCTAATTGTCCATTGTTAAAAGATGTTTTTTGTAAAACATTCAAAGTAGCAAACATTAAAAAAATAAATAAAGTCTCGTTAGCATTGAAGATTTTACAAATCGAAGATTAATCTTCCTGTCATCTGCGTAACTTTGTTATTCAGATACGTGCGACTACTTCTTTGCCGTCGTTTGCCGGAATGGCGTTCTTTTGTATTGTTTTCCTAGCAGTATAAATTTTTTACAGAGGCCAGGTTACTAAACTTGGGCTTAAACCCTCCTCCCTTATCCAGACTTGGGACTAGCTAGATAGGTTTATTATTTTTATTTAATTATCTAATTGTCTAAATGTTATTACTAGTTTTAGAAAAAAATCTTTTAACTAACTAAAATTGTGTTAATTCTAGTTTAAAAGCAAATACTATTTTATCGGCTTCTTGATAAAAGTTACTTATTATTTTTACAAATACTTACATAGTGTGATGTTTCAAACAAAAATTTTTTAATAATTTTTTATTATAAACGATTTACAAATAGATATCCAATTTTTTTGTTTAATAATTTTGGTACCTTTTGCAACTATATAAAATTATGCATAAAAATACTATATTGTTCCACATGTTTGTCTGAATTTCTTGTTTTATTTGTCTTTTTAATAAATAAACCTGACGGTAATGTTTGTTAAGTTAGTATAAAAACAAAGCAGTACATATTTGAGTCATGTACAACAGTGTTTTATAATCATTTTATTAAAAATAGTAAATTAGTTTTTAACTGATTGGAAAGGTTTAAAAAGTTTTTTTGTTAATTTTTTATTTGCTTAGGTGTTAATTTAAAAAAATAACAGGACCACAGTTCTAGAATGCAATTTATTTAAAAAATAAATATGTTTTATTTATTAAATAAATTTAATTTTTTATTAATTGTATATTTTTATCTATAATTTTGCATTATTATATAATAACAATACTTGTTCCAAATAAAGATATTAATTAACAACTATAATATATATAGCATAATACAAAATGATTTTTTTGAAACATCTAAGTTACTATTACTACTGCTATTACTACTACTACTACTATTACTACTACCGCTACCACTAATACTATTCCTATTAATATTAATATTAATAATAATAATAATAATAATAATACTTTGGATGTTAATAATCCTAATAATTTAAATAATGCTTATTAAATTTCAATTTTTAATAGTGATATTGTTGACTGTTCCTCCTCCATGTGGTACATCCTGGACTGGGTGCCAACAAGCATTTAGACTAATAGCAGCATAGATTAAATGTACAGCGGTATAACTGAGTTTTCACTAAATTCCCGTTCTGCGAAATGGGTGCTAGCATACACCCAAGATACTTGAAAGGTATCTCAAGGTAACTATTTATTATATGTAGTCGGTTAAGTTTGTGAATCCGTCAAATAGCGTCAACCCTGAAAGAGATTGTCTCATGTTTTAACCAAAACACTTTATTTATTCCTTTAAGTTTCATTTGCATCCGACAACCTATTTGTATATAAATTTGAGAAGCTATTCAAATTTGAAATTTATAAAGTGGTAACTCACCCACTAATTTATGTTATTTATGTTATGTTATGTTTAATACATATTTACTTTGTAGCCTTATCTTTTAAAAATATAATAACATTAAAAATAAATTTTATTCTACCTAAACCGCTATTAAATACTAAAAAAGCGTTAAAACATAAAACCAAAATTTCTACATTTTAAAGTATATTTTTTAGTAAAAGGTAAAAGTAAATTACAACAGTTTAACGCTGCATAAAAGCATTAAAATGCTTGTCTGTTGCCAGATTTTTCTAAAACTAGATTTAAACTATAGTTTACATTTAAATATTTTTTATAACTAAAATTAATAATAAACAAAACAAAATACATAATAAATAAATGTATGTTTAAACATTTAGTAAAATTTATCACATTTTACAAAAATAAAAAAATATCTAAAAATACGTTAATAGAACATTTTTATGTACTTTTATTAATGTATATATATAACGTTTTTTAGGTTTGATTACATAATTAAAAATTGTCGGTCGTTATAATTATTTGTTTTTTTTAAATAAACAAACACCAATTTTTATTATTTAAAAGTTGTTTTCACTTGTTTATTTAAACATTGTAACTGAAAAAATTAAATTAAATTGTTTATATTTTAACGCGACTAAATAAACGTTGGTCTTTTTTTGTTTGTTTTCTGTTATTGTAATCTACGTAGGCAAACAACTAATAACTAATTATTCACAATTAAAAAGTATTGTATTTGATTATTATACAGCATCCGTGTACTTGTTAAATTGGTGTAAACTACAAACACAATATAATCAATTATGTTTTTAACAATTTTGACAAACATAATTTATTGAAGCGTTTAGCATAACCAATTCTACTAAACACCACAAAGTTTTTAAAAATTAAATGCATGACAAGAACATATAATTTAATTGCAATTAATTTAAGCAAATCTTTCTTAACATTTCAAATTGCAACTAAAAAAATAATATGCTATTTTATAGTCTAAAATAATGTTTTTAAAAATAAATATAGACGCTATACTAAAATTTTATTTAAAGTATACGATTGTTTAACTAACTTGCAAAACCAACATTTAATTACAAAATAAATTTTTAATGTTTATTTAAAATTTTGTCAATTAATTTTTATGATTTTAATTTGCACTTAAAATAATTTTTAAATTTATACTCTCAGTTTGCATAAAACACTTATTTTTTAAAACGCTAAACATTTCTAAAACTCAATGTAATTTTTACAAGAGGACTGCTGTAGGAAGTTATATTTATGAAAATCTATTAAGAACAACTTAACTATCCACTTTTTAACATTTTCTAGTCATAATTACTTAATTAAACATTATTAATTATTATAATTTTTAATTTTTTTTTAAATGAACAAACATTACATTTTTGTTATTTGAGAGTTGTTTTCATTTGTTTGGTTAAATACTGTAATTTGAATAATTTAATTAAATTAATTATGTTTTAATGCAACTTAATAAACGCTGGTCTTAGTTTGTTTTTTTGTTACTATAATTTATGTAGGAAAAAAAAAACCACTAAGTATTGTCAATTAATAATCAGGTAATCAGGTAAAATCACCAGTCATGTAGGAGGAAACTCCTTTTTGTACTCGGTTCAAAATATCAAATATCGACAAAATAAATCTCAAAGATTATGTATATAAATATAATAAGCTGTAAAAATAAACAGAAATATGAAATTAAATATATTCATGGAGAAAATAATTGTCATACGCCAATTTGAAAGAGTCAATGGAAGGGGCTGAAACAACATGGCTAGGTAGAAGATTCCACGCGGATATGACCCTGTAAGAGAAATGGTTTAAACGTAACCGGGATCTTACTCTAGGTTTGGATAACTTAAAAGGGTGCCCCCTTCGAGAATCATTTGCAGGGATAAAGGAAGTTCGGCACCATTTGACCTTAATAATTTATAAACTAAGATGATAAGTTCTAGATTTGATTATTACACAACATCCACGTACATGTACATAAAACAAGATTAAAAATATATTGGTTACTTAAATATATACATTAAAATTTTACGTTGTACGTAAATTAGTATAGTAAACAAAAACAATATTTTAATTAAATTATAAAAATTTATTAAATTATAAAAAATAATTTATAAATATGTACAATGTATTATTTATTAAATTCAAACAATGGTTTGTCATTAAATGACCGTTTTAAAATCTCTCTTGGTTTCCAGTAAGTTGATTTATCTTCATCTTTTATATAAGGATAATTAATAAATTTGCTATTATTTTTAACATTATTTGTATAAATATTGCTATTATTATTATTATTATTATTATTATTATTATTATTATTATTATTATTAACAAAACGTAACCGTCTCAATGTTTTGTATACATCATTTAAAACATTCAATCCAAATGTTTCTATATCTTTTAACGAAATGAACCAATTAGGAGGTATAAGTGGATTGTTTTTTAAAAATTCATAAGCCTTTACTAAATAATAGTACAAATTTAATAACCAAACCATTATAATTTGATCAGTTTTGTATTTAAATTTTAGCTCTTCTAACACCTTTACAGATAAATCCATTTATGTAATTAAGTTTGAAATGTGACTAACATTGTCATAACAACCACAGTTACCTTTTTAAAATAAAGTAAAATTTTAAATAACAATAAAACAAACATTTAACTAATAAATAATAAATTAAAAATAAAAATTACGTTATTTAAATATTATTAACCAAATATAAACAATAAAAATAAAGTTAATATTAAAAATTTATTATCAATAAATATAGTTGTAATGATCCAATAATATAATTTATTATTGTTATTATTATTATTATTATTATTATTATTATTATTATTATTATTATTATTAAGCTTTAATATCTTACTAGAGATATACTCAGCGTAAAATATATTTTCACCATTATTATTATTATTATTATTATTATTATTATTATTATTATTATTATTATTATTATTATTATTATTAATTTTTATAATTGTATATAAACGCTCGTAGTAACTGTTACTATTATACAAGTTAACAGGTTACAGGTTAACAGGTTAATACACGAGTTGAGTAAGAGTAAAACTCCTTTTGATCCTCGGTTCTATATATTGATGAGATCAGTAAAATTGGGGGGAAAATATGAAATAGATGGTGAGGTAAAGGGATTAATCACAGAAAAAAGTACTTGAAATTAAGACGAAATCAAGGTAGATAGTGGAAGTTAACAATTATAGAAAACGAGCGAAAATTATAAATATACAAAAAATAATATTAAAACAAGTTACGTATTACAATGCAAAAACACTACAATAATGTTCAAGAAAGAAAAAGAGAGAAAAAATGAATAACTCTCCAATAGATGTGTAGCGTGACGCGCGCCTCACCTCGCGCATAAATAAATTGATACAACTTTCTTTGACTGAATTCGATATATGCACGATAGAATTTTTTTAATTTTGTGTTTCCGTTAAGTAGATGTGGTTTCTCCATTTTACGTTTTTTATATTAACTCAGTAAGAGTTTCTGTTTTACTGATTAATCACTAATGATTGTTTTAAATTAATCACACTTTGATATAATTATAACAGACCTTCAGACACCAGACAACATCTTTAGGATTACTGATATCCAAACAAGTACACAAAAAAATTGTTTTCTAAGTGCGCTCCTAATCTAATATAGTACCCCTAAACACTGAATATTTACGCTATTATTATTAACATTATTATTATTAAAAATGTAGTAATTTTTAAAACATTAATTTTAAAATTACTTTTGTAAAACTGCAACATAATGCAAACTAAAGTGTTAAATCTTTTACAAAAGCTTTCACAAAAATACAGATTTTACACAATACAAACTTTAAGAAAACAAAAAACAGTAGGTGTAAAATTAATCTATTGTAAAACAATTCAGAATTAAAAGTTTTAATGAGTATCTGGACGTTATATATTAAGCAAATTAAAGGTGAAATATGGCTTTTAGTTGTTTTCCTACATAACTTAAAAAATACAGTATTTAAACCGCAAGTGAATACAACTCACAAATGACAAAAATATAATAATTGTTTATTTAAAGAAAAAAAAATTATAGTAATCGATAACACTTAATTAAATAGTGATAACTAGAAAATGTTAAAATTTTGGTAGTTAAATTGTTTTTAATCAATTTTCGTAAATCAAACATGTTACACTCGCGAGGTGAGGCGCTCGTCAAGCTACAATCTATTGGAGAGTTATTCATTTTTCTCTCTTTTTCTTTCTTGAACATTATTGTAGTGTTTTTGCATTGTAATACGTAACTTGTTTTAATATTATTTTTGTATATTTATAATTTTCGCTCGTTTTCTATAATTGTTAACTTCCACTATCTACCTTGATTTCGTCTTAATTTCAAGTACTTTTTTCTGTGATTAATCCCTCTTTACCTCACCATCTATTTCATATTTTCCCCCAATTTTACTGATCTCATCAATATATAAAACCGAGGATCAAAAGGAGTTTTGCTCCTACTCAACTCGTGTATCAACCTGTAACCTGTACAAAAATTGTTAAATGATAAAAAATATTAAAATAAAATAAAACATTTAGTTTTAAAAAGATAAATAAAAGTATATTTATAAGTTTACTGATTTCTAATAAAAAAATAAACTGTTTAAATATGTGACCATTTAGCATTGAAAATTCTGCTTATTAAAGAATGAGTTCCTTAGTGAATTGACTCCAGATTGCAGGCTACGCAGCCTTGTTTTACTAAATACGCGATGAGAGCGGTTTTGATGTGACAAGCGGCGTCGCTTGTCGTTGATAAATGATCTAGTCGTAGTTTCCTTCCAAATACCTTACGTTTGTACTGATTACTTAAAGTAATGAATAAAAACGTAAAGACGGGACCAGGAAACGTTTATTGCCAAATTACAGAATTGGATCGTGGAATAGACCAAAATAGAAACCAAAATGGAACGGAATAATTGGAGGAAACGGAAGTCATCAATGGCGTAAAAACGGTTGTTTTTATAGCCGTTCCCACTGGTATGTACCATTGATACATTTAAACAAAATTGTCAATATTCGAAAAATATTAATTGCCAAAAATGAAATGTTAATTTTTGATGGAATAAAATAATATTGTTTATTATTTTGAACTTCGAAATATCTTTGTCGATTTTCACCGCTACAGTTCTTTTCAGCTTTTACATTCAATCTTATTATCGGAATTGTGCTGCTTTAACGCTTTACCGTAATTTAATCATATTGGTTATTTTGTTGTTTTTAAAGATTAAAAAACAATCAGGTTGTTAATCTTGCACATTAATCTTTCTTCGTTCTCAACTGGACTTGAGACTAGCTCTAAATTACTTAGACATTTGTACAAACATGATAATAATAATAATTATTATTATTAATATTATAATTATTACTATTACTATTATTATTATTATTATTATTATTATTATTATTATTATTATTATTATTAGTAGTAGTAGTAGTAGTAGTAGTAGTAGTAGTAGTAATAGTATTATTATCATTATTATGTTTATACAAATGCCAACTTAACAACTTCACACACAATGTTTAATCTCAATGTTTTTTTGTCCACCTTAACAAGACAGAAATATGGAATAAACAGATGTTGTTTATTGATTACTAAACAATATGTTAAGTTTTACTGCTTTAAATTATTTACTGGAAACAGCTTTCAGCAGTGGAAATGTTTACAAAGCCAAACTGAGCTTGCATTTGGTGCCAGTGTTAGGGATTGAACACATGGTCACCAAGGCTATAGTTCAAAATTGTTAATTACAGAATTCAAATAAAGCTTTATTTAGTAAAACAAAAATTAAGGTATAAACTAACCACACCCATTTTGGAGTTTACAAATTGTACATAGATAAATCTGATAGGTTAATGTACAAGAAACATTTCATTAGCTGTTGCTTTTTATTGGTTGCTCTATTTTTGATGGCTGGTGTGTCATTTTTTAACTAAATTCGCTGTTATGAGTTGGTTTAAGTACAATTGCTTAGATAATTTTAAAAATAATTTTAAAAAATGCAGAGGCAACTGATTTTGATTTTTATTACAGAAGTTTGGAAAAATGTGATATTGACAGAGGTTGTAGGTACAAATATGTAAGATTCCGTTGTTCAAGATTTTAAAATTAAAAATCAACAGCTACTGGTCAACAGACATCTAAATAAATTAATATTTTAATATATTTTTAGATCCAAAAATACCAACTGTTTCGCACAATTTACTGTTTGTCACAGTTTGGTTTAGGTGGCGCGCATTAAGCTGGACGTAAAACGTAATTAAAAATTTTCTTTTATTAATTTTTTTTATTCCACTGTATTGCTTTGTGTTTTACTTTAAATTCCAATTTTTTCTCACGAGGTGAGGCGCGCGTCAAGCTACACATTTATTGGAGAGTTATTCATTTTTTCTCTCTTCTTCTTTCTTGAACATTATTGTAGTGTTTTGCATTGCAATACGTAATTTGTTTTATTATTACTTTTGTATATTTATTATTTTTGCTCGTGTTCCATAATTATTAACTGTTCTACTATCTACTTTAATTTCATCTTAATTTAAAAAAAATTTCTGTGACTAATCCCCCTTTACTTCATTAGCTATTTTATATCCCCCCCTAAAAATTGAGACAATTCGAGAACCGAATACTAAAAACTCGATTGACACTTAAACACGCAACCTTTGTCAATAAGCAACGCTGCTTGTTTTTCTATACCGCCCCATTGCGTTAATTAGTGAAACTCAGCTACGCAGCCTTCTTTAGAGTCATTTTCACTAGAGAACCGAGTACCAAATGGTGTTCTGCAAACTCAACTGGTGTAGAATCCTTAGTTTTTCTTCTGCATAGATTTATTATTCACAATGTTAACTTTTGTAATTCAGTACAAATATTACTTAACTAAGTACAATTCAAAATAATTACAATATAAAATAATATTAACAAAATTAATTTCAGTGTGAAGATAATATACTACTTAAGTAGTAAAAGTTTCAAAAGCATAAATTTACTATAGAAATCTTAACACGGTGATGCACTGTTGAAGGTAGGCATCCTTTATAATACTAACAATATAAGCATGTTTTGTGAAAGTAGTCGAAAAGGTGATGCCCTCAATGAGATTCGAACTCACGACCTCTGGTTTACTAGACCAGCGCAATAACCGCTATGCTATGAGGGCACGAGCGGCGCTACTTATTTTATCCGAATTAATATTGATTTGTTTGAACTTGTATCCTTATTTTTGGATAGATTGGATAAAAGTGACTTTCCAAATAGAGGGTATGCGGCTGGAATATCTGCGTATTCTTTGAAAATTCTGGGATGTAAGACTAGTTAAGTTGTTTAGGTCCACTTGTCTATTAGGAGTTGGATATGGTGACACGTATTGGAGAATTGGGGATTGGAATTAGTGCTGGAATGAAACACAGAATTGAAATAATCCCTGAACAAATTGCAGGTTAGTGTTCCACAGGACAAACTACCTCCATCATCTGTTGAGTTATTGCTTATAGACTTCTATTATTGTATTATACAAAACCCTTTTGCTTTAAAAATAAGCATGGGGCAATAAGACAACAATTACAGCAAAACAACAACAACAACAAAGTCTCGTTGGCATTGAATATTCTGCAAATCGAAGATTGATCTTCCTTTCGGCTTTTACTCAACCCTATCATCTGTATAACTTTGTCATCCAGACACATGCAATCACTTTTTTGCCGTTGTTTGCCGAAATGGTGTCCTCTTGTATTGTTTCTGTAGCAGTATAAATTTATTACAGAAGCCAGGTTGCTAACCTTGCGCGCTCAAACCCTCCTCCTTTATCCAGGTTTGGGACTGGCTAGATTGAATCATTTCTAATCCAAACTAGGTGGAGTTAAAAGATCATGCCTTCAATGAGATTCGAACTCACGACAACCTGGTTTACTAGAGCAGTGCAATAACCGCTTTGCTATGAGGGCACATAGATTTATAAAATAAGTTTTTATTATGTTTCGCTTTGTTTAGGAACTTGTGGAACAGGTTGCACTTAAACGATCTAATAAGCTTGGTGCAGCCGTAACGAGCCTAGAAGTAGGCATAATGGAAGTATGGGAGTTTGGTAGCTATTATTTTTTTTACATTATATATATATATATATATATATATATATATATATATATATATATATATATATATACTATATAAATATATGAAAATTCAGAAAAAAAATTAATATAAATTAATTTGTTATCTCTAATTATTTTTTAGTAAAAATAAATATTAAGAATTAAAAATAATGTAAAATATGTAATAGATGCTTTATATTTATTTAAAGACGCTCAGTCGGCCAAAATAGCATATTTTAAAAACAGCAGTCATATAAAAAAAGGGCGATCACATTAATTATTAAACATTTTGTTCATTATTATTCAATCAATCATTTGGTAACTGAAAATATTCCATGTGTACTGTTTTTTTTCATATTTGACGTTATATTTTGTATTAATAATTTTTACCAGATTTGTAATTTTGAACAAGTTTAACTTTTATACAATTTTTTTTAATAATAGCAATAGATATTAATAAAATTGTAATTGTATTTTATTTATTATATAATATTGTATATATTATGATTAAACTGAGTTCTTTTTTTGAGTTATGTGATTGCTACAGATGTTTTACTTTAATAACTACGTTTTTAACACTAATTGGCTTAGGAGTTGTATATATATATATAGTATTACTATTATCATATGCAAAACATAATTATCTAAGTGTTATGTATAGATCGTTTAAAACATTCATTCCAAATGTTTCTATATCTTTGAACAAAGCAAACCAATTAGGAAGTATAAGCGGATTATTTTTTAAATATTCATAAGCCTTTATTAAAAATTATACAGATTTAATAACCAAACCATTAAAATTTGATCAGTTTTGTATTTAAATTTTAGTTCTTCTAACACTTTTAAAGATAAATACATCTTGCACAATTTGTACAATTAAGTTGGCAATTTCAAAAAGTGACTAACATATTGTCATAACAACAAAACAAAAACAAATAAATTTAAATTTCTAAAATTATATTATATTTTTCAAATGTTATAAACAACATATAAAACCTTATTGTAAATAAATAATGTCCAAAATAATTTTTAGTATATGATAGTCATATTTTGTGCCGGGGTGATCTAACGATACAGCGCTCAAATTCGCACCTCGGTGGGCATGGGGGTTCGAATCCCACCACCGGTACTAAATTGCGGGTCCACGTTTGGCTTCGCTAAATGTCTACTGCTGAAAGATGCATTTCTCGCCAAACATTCAAAGTAATAAACATAAAAAATAAATTAATTAATTTTATTCCGTTTGCACATTTAACATTAACGCTATAATAATTATTATTATCAAAAATGTATTAACTTTTAAAATATTACTTTTAGAACTAGTTTTGTAAAAACTGCAACAAATTAAAATATTATTTATTAAAAATCTTTTCGCTCTAAAGAACATGGGGCTACAAGATTGTTCCATAGGATTAGACATTACATTTTTGGCGCTGAAGATCGTGCATATTAAAGATTGAAATTCTATTCGGAATTCGCTGAACCCCATTATCGGAATCATGATGCTTTCGCATCTTTGTCGTAGTTCAATGCAATGATGTCCTCTGATTGTATCTTTAAAAATATTTTTTACAGAGGTCGGGTTGCTAACTTTGTGCTCAAACCCTCGTCCTTTGTCAACTGGATTTGAAACAGGCTACAGTGGAGTTTCAGGATTTCAAGATTGTCTACAAGTTGAAAAGGTTAAAACACCTTTTGATACTCAATTTTCCAATTTTTCGGAAGAATTATGAAATGGATGGTAAGGTGAAGGAGGATATGTCACAGAAAATGTTTTTGAAATTAAGACAAAAATCGATGTAGATAGTGGAACAGTTGACAATTACGGAAAACGAACAAAAATAATAAATATATAAAAGTAATAATAAAACAAGTTTTGTATGACAATACAAAAATGCTGCAACAATCTACTAAAAAGAAGAAGAGAGAAAAAGATGAATAACGCTCCACTTAATAAAAAGTAATATGCATAAAATTAGATTTTTATAGTACAAGGCAAAATTAAAACCCTGGACGAGTACAAGTTAGAAGTTGGTATAGGCGTTGAGTAGGAGAAACTCCTTTTTATCCTCGGTTCTCATGTATCTCAAGTTATTGGTGAGGGGTAGGGGTGAATAGGAAATTGAGGATAAAGTAAAATGGCGATTTGTAGCAGGAAACACTTGGAAATTAAGACGAAACATTGAAAAATTATAGAAAATGAGCAAGATTGATGAATGTATAAGAGTAGTGTAGCGGTGATAATTTGCGAAGAAAATTGGAAGCTAAGAAATAATAAAATATATTATTTTATTTTATTACAAAAATAACATTTATTCAATATTGACATTTTTGTTTGAATGTATTAATAACTCTTATTGGTGGGAACGGCTATTAAAACAACCGTTTCCACGCCATTCATCACATCCACTAATAAAACAAGTACTGTACTACAATGCAAAAATACTGTCCTATTCTTTTGAACACAAAAACAGAAAATATAAGATCGTTATGCAGATCATACCTCACAAGCTGACGACATTTAATTTTTAGTTATTTGTTTACATAAATTACAATGACATAAAGAAAATAGACTAGAAACAGCGTCTATACAGTCACGTTAAAACAGTATCGATTGAATGTAATGTAAAATGTGCAAACGATACAATTCAAGATTGTCAATTACGTGATTCAAATAAAGCTCGTTGCATTAAAACTAAAATTATTATAAGTAATAAAATATTAATATAATTGGTTTAAATTTTAAGTTCGATAATTTATTTTTTGAATTACTGTTGTCACGGTTTGTTTAAGGCGGAATGCGTTAAGCTGCACCTATTATCCATTTGTATAAATTGCCCTTTACATGAACCTCCATTTCATATCCCTTCGATAATTGAAATAAAATAGAACCGAGATCCAACGTGTTCTACCAGCTCAACTAGTGTAGAATCCATAGATTTTCTCCATTACAGATTTATTGTCCAGAATGCAGTACAAATATTACTCAACTAAGTATAATTTAAAAATAATTATAATTACAATGTAAAATAATATTTACAAAACTAATTTAAATGTAAAGATATATACTACTTAAGTAATAAACCTTCAAATACATAAATCCACTACAGCAATGTTAACACGGTGATATACTGTAGAAGGCAAGTATATTTTAGGATACAAACAAATTTTGTGAACGTAGTCGAAAATATGATGCCCTCAATGAGATTCGAACTCATGACCTCTGGTTTACTAGACCAGCGCAATAACCGCTATGCTATGAGGGCACGCCAACGGCGTCTAATTTTACCTGAATGAATAAAAGTATTATTGATTATTTCAATGTCGACATGGATTTATCATTTTGGCCTGAAAAACACGAAATGTTTTTCAATATATTAGTGTACCTTCTTACATTATGTACTTTTATGCCATACTATATTAATTCAATTACTAAGATCGATGCAGACAAAGCTTATCTTTTATTTGCATAGAAAGCAATGATTACACAAATGTCCTTAGATAACCACAATCTCATATATGCTACCATATCTTTTTGAAATCGGAATATACATTTTCAAAACAAAATATGGTAAATGTATGATATATTTAAATGAGTAAAAATTGTATAAAAACATACTAAAAATTAATTTGTTTTATAGAAAAACTATAAAATTTAAAACACACGTTTACTCTTAATTTTATTCAACGTTTAATAAACATGTGTATGTGTGTAAGTGACAATATGTTTCAGCCAAAAGCAAAAAAACCAGTCAACTTTAAACATAATCAATAATTAGGAATAGATAAAAAACACCAAGTTACTCCCAACATTTTACACTATAATCTATTTATGCAGATTAGTATTTGACGAAAATTCTTTTATACTAAAAAATATGTTATTGTGATTACTCTTATTTGCATAATTCAATTATTGAATACATTTTTCAGTATATGACACAATATAAATGAAACTTAGAAGAATATATTTCAACTTATAAACAATAGGGAAAAACATTTTTGTTACATAATGTAACTAATATGCACCGGGATTAGATAAGTGGTTACGTTTTCTCACTCGTATCTTCAAATAGTTGGGAATCGATCTCACCAGTGTATTTTGCACAAATATTGAATTTATTCATGGATGTAGACGTTATTATTATTCATTTACTCGGTTAATGATCCAGTCACCTATGCATTATTTTTATATCTGTACAGTACATTAAACTATTGATTCCAACGACCTAATAAGCGTAACAAACGTAGAAAAGTAACAAAGTTTCTTGGCTGGTAAAAGGCATTATTGTGAAAGCGCCATTTTTCCAAAGATTAACAAGGCCACCCAGATTTTTTAAAACTATTATTTTGTTTCTTTTCATGTTAAAAAGTATGACGTAATACGATTTTTCCGTCTAACTGTACGTAAACGTTTTGGCATTGAATATTGTGCCAATTATCCTAAGGATTTGAGTAATGGTTAAGGCTTCAATTTCTAATGATGGTGATATTCATGACTGTTCGTCCTCCACGTGGTGCACCCTGGACTAGGTGCCCATAGGCATCTAGACTAACAACAGTAACGACCGAGTGCACAGCAGTATAACTGGGCTATCGCTTCGGCGGATGGGTACAAGCATACACCCAGGGTACATAAAAGGTATCTAAAGGTATACGTATACCACATGTAGCACTTGGGCTAAGGGAGATAACCGTGACAAAAAAATCAGGCAGCCTCGTCAACCTTTGCAAACAGTGGCGACGTCACAAAGATGCTGCATCTACCAGCCAAGAAACTTCGTTATTCTTCCACATTTGTTACGCTTATCAAGCCATCGAAGTCGATCGTTTGCTATGCCGTAAAATAGTGAAGAGGTGACCCCACATCACCAACTATAATAAATAAATGATGCTTGTCATAAATTAAGCGTTTATTCAGCTTTCACTTCTCAACCGTAATTTGATCAAATAGCGTCGCCACTGAAGATCAACGTTTGGACTTCCTTTCGATTTTTACACTTAACCGTATCGTCACAATAGGGGTTTTTACAATTATATCGTTGTTTCTTTAGTAGTGGTCACAGAAATCCTAATTTATTTATTTTTACTAGTTTGAATGTTTTGACGGGAAACACCTTTCAGCGGTGCACATTTTAGCAAAGCCGAGCGTGGACCCGCATATAGTGGATCGGTAGGGGGATTCGAACCAATGTTCGCCAGGTCGAGTTCTCTACCGCTGGGACCACCCCGGCACATATGTAACAATACAGCGGGCTATTTCGATAAAGTCTTATTATTGACATTAAGAATTAACCCTCATTTGGCTATATACCAAACGTTTACTCGTTTAAAAAAAACGTTTTCATCAACCCCATTCAAACAGTAACAAAGTCATCATCAAAAACAAATAAAATGTATTTGTATCAAAAGTAATCGTTCTAAAAAAAATTATCACATTATTTCGGTAGAAAAAAATCAAATCCCATAACGTGTCTTTGTTCATCATACAATCGAACCATTTTTCAACATACTCGCCTTCATACTTTTTTGCTTTCGTGCATAAATTCGAATGGCAAGAGCAGCGAATATAATTGCAATGCCAACAATCGCCCAATGGGACAATTTGTGTCCAAACAAGAAACACGACAGCATAATGGAAAAGCCAAGTCGTAGTGTCATAATCAACACGAAAGTAGCTGCTCCAAATTGTGAAATTGTTAAAAAAATGAACAACTGACCGAAAGCCGACGAATTGGACGACAGGAAGACGTCGCACGCAAACAGCGGATGGTGGACGATAAATGTTAGGGACGGAAGTAGAGTGCCATTGGCAATAAGCGAAATAAAAGTGAAAAATGTCGACCACAAATTGACACCAATCATGACCTGAAAAGGGGAAAAAATTGTGTTTATTATCGGCAGGCGGGCGGGCGTTATGGGAATGGATAGCCCTAGATAAGGATCAGCATTTGGAGCCGATGGTGGAAATCGAGACCTATGCCAATCTGCAATATGCCACTCCAACAAAATGGATTTAGGAAGAAAATGAGGATGTTGTGGGGGGGGTAGACTAAAATAAAAAAATATATAAGTCTGTTTGCTACTTGGCCATAGCTAGATCCAAATCTATATTTAGAAAGGAGGAAGAAGGCTCGAGCGCGCAACTAGTAATTCTAAGTTCGTATTAATAAAGAATTAAGATGGACAACGATTTGCAGTAATATGTGTGTATAAAAAGAACTACTAAAATTACATATATATATATATATATATATATAGAAAGAGAGAGAGAGAGAGAGAGTAAATAAACAAGCTGCTGTCAAAATCAATAAAGTATAATTCATTTGCTTTTGTGACACTATTTAATCATATGAAGCACATCTAAATTCTACTAAAAAATTCGTTAGATATTATCTTAATAGTACAAGTCAATATATTTTATAAAAGCTAACATTTTATATCAATATTATTATTAAATTCTAATTTAGGTCAAAAACGAAAATGTTAACATTTTTAATAAAATGAGAAAAACAAGCAAATTAGGTGCTTAAAAATAATTTATATTATAAAATCTAAACTGACAATCTATGCCTACAATTGTGCAAAAATTCATGCCAACAGTTGTTTTATATTATGAGCTCAAGAATCCTGTTTAAGCAACTACATGGATGATTATTTCATTTGTCTGATTGCTATTTTCTACTTTTGCATTGTATTAATGTTTTTTGTTAATTATTATATGCATTATATATATGTACACCCCTTGAATAAATCAGTGTTCAAAATTCAAAAAAAAAATTTATCTAACTTCATTTGTTATCTTTTAAAGTTTTTCTGTAAAAATAATTATTAAGAATTTAAAATAATGTTAAGTATTTAATAGTTGATTTATATTTACTTCGAAATATTTATTTTAAAATGCCAAGTTGGCCAAAAAAGCATATTTTAAAAACAACGCCTACATAAATGGAATAACTAAATGCAATTAACACTTTTTTTTAATAATAATTAATAAAATTTTAATTAATGTGCATAAAATCATTATTCAAAAATGCATTTTGATACCTTAAGTTTACGTTGTTATTACCTCATAAGAAAAATTTAAATTAAAAATATTAATTTATATTAAAAAATAATTAATTAATTATTGTTTCAATGTTTCAATATTAAACAAGTAATTTTTAAAGTATGTTTATACTCAAAAGTTATTATAGTAAACAAAAATTTTAAATAATTTAAAAACCGATTTTTTGTGTAATGTTACTTTAAAAACGTTACTTTGGTTTTTACTTTAAAGTATTGATTTGTTGTTAAATTTAAGTTAAAAATTAATATTTGCATACGGATTAAAATTAGAAATACAGTATATCTTGTTAAAACGATTTAAAAATTATAATAATGCTTTTAATTATATTTTGGGTATTTTCTTAAAGATACTAAAGATTTATTTTTTGTTTGCTAAAAAAATTATTATTTAACTTAAAAATAATAAAATATATTATTTTGTTAAAGTATAAAATATAATTAACACAAATTTAGTTATTTGCTACCTAGGAGCAGAACATATTACATGTTATATCTTCTTTATCACAGGAAGTTTAGTTAATTTTTTATTACAAAATAAAAACACAAAAATTATGTTTTGTAATAGTAAAATAAAACTGTTATTAATACTAATTGCTTTTAATTGTAGCTAATAAAACACTGACTTAAAAAAATTAGTATGTTAGATAATAAAATAAGTTGCTGTGTATAAACATTTTAGTACAAAGTTAAAGTTTTACAGTTGGAACAATATATATATATATATATATATATATAAGGAACAAATATTAAATTGGTTTTATAAAAAGTATTAAATAACCCTTATACAAAAAATTATATTAACCAATTTAAACAGTGGTCTTTTTCTAGTAAAATATATCAATATTTTTTAAGCTAAAATGTATATTAACCAATTTAAACAGTGGTCTTTTTCTAGTAAAATATATCAATATTTTTTAAGCTAAAATGTATTTTACTTATACCAGGGTTACAATTGTTTATAAAAACAATAATTTGTATTGTAATTTTGCAAAATTAATTGCAATTGTATTTAAATTTATTTTGTTTAGAACACGGGCTAAAATAAAAATAATTATATTCTTGAAAATCGCTATTTAATAGTTCTAACATTAATGTTATTCATTTTATTTTTGTATAATAAAACTTAACATGTATAAGCATATTTAAATCAAAAAAATATTTATCTAAATCAATTTATTTGTTAAAATTTAGATTGCATAAAACTATATCAGCATTTTAACCAAAAGTATACCAAAACACCTATGCCAAATGGTTACAAACACGAGCCATCTCATTTATTATTTAATATTTTGTAGTAAATTATACATAAAACAATTTATTAACCCTAAAAATTAGATATGTTTTGCAATTTTAAATATATTATAAGTCATATTTTGTGTTGGTAATTGTACTCAATCTTAGATTATGAATCAGTTAATGTTTTATGTAATTTTTTTATTAGTTACAGTATATATATATAATTATACTTGTGTTTTGATTATCACATAATATTGTGCTTTTTTATAATTAAAGTGACATCTTTAGTGATTGTTATGTAATTGCTCCAAATGTTTTAGTTTAATAACTACGTTTTCAACACTAATTAGTTTTGTAATTATATATATATGGACATTTTAGCGAAGCCAAACGTGGGCCCGCATTTTAGTGCCGGTGGTAGGATTCGAACCCATGCCCACCGAGGTCCAAATTCGAGCGCTGTACCGCTAGACCACCCCGGCATATATTATATATATATATATATATATATATATATATATATATGTATATAATATTATATAATATAACCAACTCACTTGTAGTGAACTTAATTTATGAGTAGTAAATAGATAATCTTGCCAATTGGAAGTAAAGGAATCGGTCAAAACATAGCCAATAACGAGCAACACACCCAGTGTGGATGAAAACAAATGTACATTTTTTGAATCTATTTTTGAATCTAAATGCACTCGGTTGGATAGTAAAAACAGCGTCATGCCCACACTAATCATTACTGGTGTAATAAAAAAATGGATTGTGATTATTAATACTGGAAAGTATTATTATTATTTCAATATTATACAGCAGTATAAGTGACATTGAGTATTTGAAAATTACAAACGATGCATATAGTAGTTGCTTTAACTTAATAGATTTAATTTTTTTCAAACTAGTAATTATACTAGAATAATACGGGCTATTATTAATTAAAGTTAATAGTTTTTTCTTAATAATTATGTGGGCATCACACATTGCCAGTCTGTCCAAAATAAAACATTAACTTACATTTTTGACTAAAATACTTAATCGCAAAAAAAAGAATTATTTATTATAGGTTAAGGAACGCTAGTAATCTTAAAGACTTGGGTAATACTTATGGAGTCACAATTTCCAGTAATGACGATACTCGTGCATCTGTATCTCAAAATGGTACATCCTAAACCCAAACTAATATGGATCAAACACAAAGTGCATAGCGGTATAACTGAAATTGCACCTTGGCCTTCTGCGTTCAAGAATCTTACAATATGTGTAAAGCCATTGGACAAAGGAAGATGATGAAAAATTAGGCGGTCTTGTTAATTGTAACCAACAGCGCGAGCCCCCGTTCGGATTCGCCACTTGTTCAAATATATTTCCCATAAAACATTCAGATAACAACAATCGAATCTTTGTACATAAAATATGCAAGGTAATCGGATACAACTACAATGATGAGGTGACTATGCCATCAACTCACAAATTTGACCAGTATGTATAGTATTATTTTAACAGTCAATAAATTGTGTTTACACTAGCTTAGAAAAGACACTCCTTTTTTAAAAAAAATTATTGATTACTATTTGTGTACAATAACAATGTGTTGTCTTATTTGTTTAAAAATCACTAAAATATTTTAAAAGAAATAATAATTAGCGTCTGTCCATTGATAAATGAAATTGTCAATTGTTCTTCACTACGTAGTCATGGTTTAGTGTAACAATTAAATAAAACAATTGCAATTGTCTAACAAATAAAAGTTCAAATTGAAATACGTCGGCGTCTAACCACTTCCACATAAAGCCCTTGTAACGAGTTGAGCAAAAAAACCTTTGCCTATTTCCTACCCTTATTGACCAATATGAACACAATTGAAAGTGATCAGATAAGCTTATTTTTAAAATGTGAGTTTCAGGACATTTTCACCAATAACAAAACCCCGCGTAAGCCAAGACTAATCAATATAAATATTCATGTCTGCCATGTTTATCCAAAGTATCAGCCAATCCGGAATCAAATAGAAAATGCACCTTTCCACCCACGCATTTCTTTCAACCAATGTGTGCATCTTATTTACGCCGTAATGTAACTCTACTTTATAATAACTCGTTTAAAATATAATAATAGTAATTTTTAATTTTCTTTCAAAGCACAGGTATTGATTACACTTATGTGTACTGTCATATGATTTTGTACAGTCCATTTTTTGTTACAATGTTTTATGAAACTAGTGGTAAAAATGTGTTTACGTGGTCAATGTGTCCTTAATATAGTATTAATGTTCAAGGTAACAATAATAATATTTTAAAACTCATCCAATCTTAACGGAATCGGTATATTTATTTATTTATTTCATGTTTGCTACCTTGAATGTTTTACGACAAACATGCCTTTCAGCAGTGGACATTTTAGCGAAGCCAAACGTGGGCCCGCATTTTAGTGGGCCGGTGGTGGGATTCGAACTCCGATGCCCATTGAGGTCCGTTGTGCCACTAGACCACCCCAATACATCTAATGTCAAAGTATTTGCACAAGGTTCAAAATTATTGGAACTAAAAAATGTAATATTTGAACATTTTTTAACAATTAGTTGTTGTTGTTGCTAAAAAGGCGTTTCGACTATTGATTGATTAAATACTTCGATGAAGCGACATATGACATTTTGCAAAATATATGTTTTAAAAAAATGCAACATTACAAAATGTTTCCAAGCCTTAACAAAACTTTCGAGCAAGGGTTAATCTAGCGGTACAGCGCTCAAATTTGGACCTCGGTGGGCATCGGGGTTTGAATCCCACCACCGGCCCACTAAAATGCGGGCCCACGTTCGGCTTCGCTAAAATGTCCACTACTGAATGATGCGTTTCTCGTAAAACATTCAAAGTAGCAAACACAAAACAAAATAATAAATAAATAAATAAATAAATCTTTTTTAATCAACTATAATAAAATGTCATAAAAGTCTTCCAAAATCGGGCCCAAGTCTGATTGTTTACCGTCTGAAAGAGCCACAAGAACGAATTGGTATGGACAGTCGAAGATAGCAAAAAATGGTTGGGGTAGATCATGAAAAACTTAATTAACAATTGATCGGGACAATCACCTAATTGAAACGAGTGTCACGTGAGTTCAAACACATGGATCAAACTTGTTGTACTGTTAGGTATTTATTGTATGTTAAAATATAAACAATTTCTACTTATACATTGCATCAAAATAGTTCAGCACTGAACAGCACAAAATCGTTTTTAAAACAAACAAATAAATAAATAAACGCACATGCTGTAAGATATTCGTGTTTCTTATAAGTGCGCTTCTGAACAAACTTTCCCATTACCATAACAGGCAAAACTTTCGAAGCTTTGAGAAGTGTCTACAATGTGGACCAAAATCATCAAAAAACATAAAATGTTAGACTCGTCATTATTGTAGTACAAACATGTTTATCATGAAACATTCAACTAATAATAATTATCATAATTATGCCATACAATTTGATACACTATCACTGGCATTGTACAAACGGGGGTAGGCTAGCAGTACAGCGCTCAACTTGGCGTTAGGTGGCCATGGGGGCTCGAATCCTAACACCGGCCCACGTTCAGCTTCACTAAAATATCCACTGCTGAAAAATGCGCATTTCCCGTCAAAACATTCAAAGTAGTAAAAATGAAAAAGTAAAAAAATAAAATAATGTAGAAAACCCGATTTCCCTTATGTGTAAAATGTGTCCGAAATTTCTGTTAACATAATATTTTCAAAAACGACTATGTATGTTGGATTAGAAAAAACGGAACAATTTTTTTTAGTGCCCTGTACAAGGCATCAACAATATTTCTCAAACAACTGTGACTCATTAAGAAATAGGATCCAATTCATCATTCTCATTTTAAAAAGTATAAATAAAATTGCACTATGAAAAAACAAACAAAAACATCGCCTAATTGACTATCGTTTTTAAGCTAATTGAGCCTAATTCATTTAACGAGTAATGCATACGTATACACATGGATATTTAGTTACAACAATCTGTGTTGATAAACGCTTTTCTCTTATACAAATTTCAATTAAACATAAAAATCTACATACCTACCGATGGGAAGGAAATGTTAGTCTTTCATAGACTCAAATCGATATAGTCATGTTTTTCTGTATTGTACGTGTCAATTATTATTCATACAGCATTATATATAAAAGTAAAACGTAAAAACGAACAGACAAGATTTATAAGATGGTGGATATTTTTCAACATCGGTGCCTTAAAAGTATTTTATAGATTACATTTCAAACAATGAATAGTTAATACATTACCACTCGAATGACCAGCAAAAACGCTTTTGCAAGGGACAATTGAAGATAGAAAAAGAAAGGTTGTGGTAGACTACCGAAACCCTGGCTAAAAACTTTTCGGGAAGATCTAATTGAAATGAATGTTTCATGGCGGATCAAACAAAAATGTTGGCAAAATGGTCAAACATATGGAATTATTTTGTTTCTCTTTTTGAATTATGGGGCTTTGTTGTTGTTTTTTCTGTTACTATTATCTTGTTAACTCATACTGTTTTAAAGCAAAGGGCTTTGTAATAATAATAATAATAATAATAATAATTATTATTATTATTATAACCGGGTTGATAAAAACGTTCAAAACTAGGTCGGTTTAGGTTCGAGTTCTTTCAGCGGCACTAAGGACCGGTCCTCGTTTTGTCTCGCCAAATGTCAACTTGCTAAAACAATGCTATCCCCAAAACACTAACTTACAATTGCTCCCAAAATTATAAAGTTAGTACAATATCCATATATTGAAAAGTTCATTCATTTAAGCGGCTAAATAGGTTGTGCAATAAAAGAAATAAAATTCATTCTACTACCACCATTACATTTATACCTTTGTTATAAACTGTTGTAAAACAAACCAATAAGAGTCGACTTACTTGGGTAGGAAATGAAATAAATTTCAAAGCTTCATATTGAAACCAACTGCTAAAAATGTTGCTAAGCGAGGCAAAAGAAAAATCGAAAAATGGCGCTTGCTGATAAGGTAACAAAGGATTGATTGTTGTAGTCAGTGGGAAATAGTGCAATGGGATAACAATTAGAAGGGACATGAGGCGATTGGAAAATACAAGAAATTGGGAATCGGTAAATCGATCTCCTGAATAATTCTTGGTCATTATACGTTCCTAAAATAGACAAAATAGCGTAAATATGTCACAAAATTCTGTCATTTCCAATACGGCCTTGCAATTGGCTACAAAATACATACAATATATATTACAAAACCCTTTTGCTTTAAAAATAAGCATGAGGCAATAAGATAACAATTGCAGAAAAAACAACTAAGTCCCATTATTCATCCAAGTACGTGCGATGACTTCTTTGCCGTCGTTTGCCGGAATTGCATCCTCTTGTATTGTTTCAGTAGCAGTATATTTTTTTACAGAGGCCAGGTTGCTAACCTTGTGCTCAAACCCTCCTCTTTTATCCAGGTTTTGGACTGGCTAGATTGAATCATTTCTGGTCCAAACTAGGCGGAGTTCTCTATATATATGTATATATATGCGCTTTATCTAAACATTCCAACAACCAGCTTGATCTTGTTTTACTCTAAGCACATTTTGAAATAGTATTAACTTATTTCGGGAAAAGTTAAAAACCATTGTTAACTAAAACAGACAACAAAAGTAAATAATAGTAAGCGCTCAAGTTTCAATGTAACTGACGCATAACATTAATGTTTTCGATTATATGTTTTGGTTACAACCAAATGGGTCTTATCTTGCATGTTTTCTGTTTAGTTGGTCGTCAATACAACTTTCTTCGATCATCGATCAAACGCCTCTTGTCCACAACTAGCTGCCCTTACATGTTTCGAAATAGTAGAAGTATCTAAAGCGCTAAACTTGTAGCTGAATCAACACGCTCATTGAGTGTCAGTTTATCGGTTCACTGCGCCAATTATCTACTTGCTAAAATAAATTGTTTTTCGTTAAAAAATCGAGCAATAAAAACAAAAATAAAAAGATAATTATCAGCCTATATATTGTCAATTATTATGCAATTACCTGAAGAACGCCCCACAACAAATAAGAACATTGCAAACCAATTGAACAGAATAGAAGAGCACTATAATGTTGTCTAAAACTTCGTTGCGATTTGTCAACATCAAATCCAAAAGTAGATTTAATAAAGTGGACAAACGTAAACAGTCGTTCATCATTACAATGTGCGTCCGACGAATAAGTTTCGAAATTGCCTAATTTTTCAATGAGCTGTTCATTACTTTGAGAATAACCAAAACAAATGTAAACAAATGACCTCAAATCTAAAAAAAATAATTAAATACAATAATACTGATTACATATTTTAAATACATCATTTAAAGGTAAGTAATTATAAAAAATAAAAATTATTTAAACTGACAAACGTACTTTTAAATTTATCTAAATTTAGATCATCTTTGTAATATCGCCGTAAAATAAGCAAAGGTACCAATATTATAATATAAATAGATGTCATTTGTAAAAAATTGAAAAAGTATAACAAATATTGGTTTTCCAAAAGAAATGAGCAATGCACAATCAGGAACGAGGATAATACATTATGTACGACGATCACAACCGTTACGTATAAAATAATTAAAAATACAATCCTTAAATAAAAATATTTAAAAATAAATAAAATACCATATATTATAAACAAAAATATTTAATATATTTTTAAAATACATAACGTAAAAATAGTTTAAAACGTTTTAAAAAAGTATACAATAATGCGACAAAGATTTTCGAATTTTGTAATACGTTTATGCATCTAAAAACATCGAACATTAAAAACTTTAAGTACTTCCATTAAATCACTAAAACATTCAAGAATTACTACAATTTAGATTTGTGAATAATGTGTACTTCATTAAAACTTAACTAACAAAAAACAATGTAATGCCTAAATTGTACGCTACGAAATTAATGTTTTGAAAACTGCCATCTAATTATAATAATCAAAAAACCTGTACATATACATTTCAAACAAACAAATACAATGAATGTGCACAACATTAACTAATCCAATAAAAATCTATTTTGTATTAATTTGTAAATATATGTATCGGGTGGCAAAGATAGCTGAAACGCTGCACTCGTAAATTAATATGCACATATTTGACTCCTGCCACCCGCGCTAATTAAAAGTTTTCATTTGGTTCGTTAACTGTCCATTTTCTAAAATTAGTTTTCGTCAAAAATTCTAATAATAAACCCAGAAAATTAATTAGCAGGCAACGAGTATTATTAACAAATCTCTCGTTTATAAAATACGTGCAATTAAATGTAATTTTAAATGTACATATCCATTTACATAACATCATTTCGAACAAAACATTTTATAAATGTGATATAAATGTCTTAAATATTTGCAAAAAACTCAGAAGTATATAGATATCCTTAATAATTTAGTATTTCGTTCAAACAATATAAAATGTCCAAACTAAAATAAAAACGTTTACTACATCTGAAAACATTTTATTTCCTACGTTATAAAATTTGAATTCATTCCTTACTTAACTAAATTCAAAACTAATAATTCTAATTCAAATAAACTTACAATCCCAATAACTACAAATTAATGTTAATTTATTACCACCATATTATGAACCATTAAATTTGGATAAAATAATCTTTACAAACCATTAAAAATTATTTTAGCTTAGTACTTTTGTAAAAACAAAAACTTCTTTTCACATGTCCAAAACTAAAATTAAACTATTCAACAAAAATTATTTTAGTGAAATATTAAAAAAATATATTAATTAGTTTTAAAAGTTTAAAATTGTATTATATAGTAAATAATCTGAGCATTTAAGTTTTAAAATACTTGTTTAAATATAAATGAATTCATCAAAAAATAATTTAAAAACAAATGTACACATTATTCAAAAACTACTTAATAGAATACAATGTTTTATGCAACATAAATTTACTGTTATTTTACTAAAACATAGTAATTAAGTAAAAAATATTAGTTTACATTGAATAATTTATCTAATAAAAATCATAATTAACTTGTAATAAAATACAATACTTTGCATACATGTATAAAAATACAAAACTATAAAACATATTATTTATATATATATTGTATACATATTTTATTAAAAAAAGGATACACTAATTGAGATAAAGTTTTATTTAACGCAAATCATTGTAATAATAAAACACTTGTTAATTTTATTTCAATCCATCATTGTTTTAATAACAAAATACTTTTTAAAAAAAAACACTATTATGCCAAATGTTAACTAACTAATTGTAATGTGCTATTACTTTTATAATTTATATTTCGACTAAAACATATAATTACAACCTTTAAATAAATTCATAATTTTAGCAATATAAGCTGTATAAACTATAAACCTTTAAAACCACCTACAAAATTGTTATAAAAATAAAATTAAAAACATTAAATATTTAAATAAAAAAACGGTAAAACAATTAACTCACTTTTCAGATAAATATTTCATTAAAAAATCTAATTTTAGTAAACAAAAACGGATATTTAACAATTCCTTCTTATCAATAATTTTTCGATAAAAATTCAAAATAAAATATTTAATAAAGTCAATACATTTGAAACAAAATCTAAACTTGAGAACGAGCAATACGACCTCCAAATTTAAAACAACGCTTTATACAAATATTATCACTAGTTCATTTAATAGCATACATTTTTAAAACAAACATAATACATTACATACATTAAAAAAATTAAACACACAAGTTTTAACATTTAACAAACAAACAAATTATTTTTAAAATTAAATAAATTTTATTTACATTTTAAATTGTTAAAAATAAATTTAATTAGATCTGTATTTATTTTATTTTATTTTATTTTAATACAATTAAACATTTAAAATTACAACATTAACACTATAATTTACTGTAAATTGTGGTTTTATTAAAACTATAAAAAACTATTTCTAAATACATGTTTTAATTAAAACATCGATTTCTTATCCATATTTATTGCATATAAAAAATTATGCCGGGGTGGTCTAGCGTTACAGCGCTCGATTTGGACCTGAATGAGCATAGGTTCGAATCCCACTACCGGCATTAAAATGCGGAATTACGCTTGGTATCGCTAAGATGTCCACTGCTGAAAGATGTTTTCCGTAAAACGTTCAAAGTAGCAAATATAAAAAAGTTGGTAAATGTACAATCATTAATTATTTAATTGATTGTAGATTAAACAATAAAATAACTTGTTTTTTTATAATTGTGAAAAAATAAATAACATTTATAAAATTGAAAATTAAAAATAACAATTTATTAAAAGTGATTTGGCGCCGGGTTCAGGGTGATCACGAATGCACTGACGCCGGGTGGAGACTTGCCATTGTACTTCGGCGAGTTGAAGCTCGCGACGATCCCTAGTCTGGTTCACTCAAATGCGCAGTTTTTGTTAGTGGGGAGATCTCACGGTACTTTCTTGTTTTACAGGGGCTAAAATAGGAGCTGTCAAAATTAGCATATTGAAATTGATTGACTTTCCTTACATCACTTAAGCATATTAGGCACATCAACATTTTACTAAAATAAGCATTAAACATCACATTAGCAATATCAATATTCAAAACACTAAAAATATTTTCTTTTTTGCAAATAGCATTATGAAATTTACGCTTAGACCAAAAACCCAGAATTTACACATTTCGACAACATGAAAAAACTACTACGTTATTTGCTTAAAAATAAATTATATTATGAAATATGTACATATATATAAAACAGACATCACCAATTGTCCAAAGTTAATAATTCAGGGGATAGCCATGCTTTTTTATAACTTCCTTTAACCGTTTTGGATAGGAATCGACCAAATTATTGATATAATCCTGTGGAATTCGATTGTCTTACACATAATTGATTTTTTCCATGAGTGTACCTCGATGGTCTAGCGATACAGCGCTCGATTTTAGACTTCGGTAGGAATGGGTTCGAATCCACCACCGGAACTAAAATGCGGGCCCACGTTTGGCTTTGCTAAAATGTCCACTACTAAAAGATGTTTCTTGTAAAACATTCAAAGTAATAAACATAAAATAATAATATTTAATAATAATAAATCAAACAGTTAATTTAGCAAATAATAATTAACAAAATATATTTGACTCGCGAGGTGAGGCGCGCGTCACGCTACACGTCCATTGGAGCGTTATTCATCCTTTCTCTTTTCTTCTTTTTTGAAGATTATTGCAGTGTTTTTGCATTGTAATACGTAACTTGTTTTATTATTATTTTTACATATTTATAATTTTTACTCGTTTTCTATAATTGTTAACTTCCACTATTACCATGATTTTATCTTGATTTCAAATATTTTTTCTGTGACTAATCCCCCTTTACCTCACCATCCATTTCATTTCCCCAACTAAAAATTTGAGACAATTTGAGAACCGAGTACTAAAAGGCGTTTTGGCCTACTCAACTCGTAAAAAATTCTGAATCTTGAATTCTGAAATGCTTTGTTTTAAAACCAAAATTTAATTAAGCATTTAATTACTATATAAATAATAAAAAAATATATTCACGAAAAGTAATAATAACTTTTTATATAAAAATAAACATAAAAATCGATTTACACATCTGGTTACAAAATTACCATTTATTATTAGTACAAAACGTTTTTTCTTTAAAAACAAGCATGGAGCAGTTACAGAAAAACAACAAGTCCTATAATTCCAAATAAACATAAAACAACAAAATTTTTCCTTGTATTTGAACATTTTGCTAAAAGTTTTGTTTAATCCCATAAAACATTCATTTCAATTAAATTTTTCCGAATGGTTCTTAACCAAGTTTCTTGTGGTTTACCAAACTTTCTTTTACCACTTTTATGTGTTTATTCCAAAATCGTTCTTGTTAGTCATTTGGTAGATAAACGTAGAATATTTTATTTGTTTAATTGTAATGATATTGTGTAGTAAACAAGAGTCAGTTCTTTTCATGATCTTATCACTTAAAATGCAATCGCACCAGTTAATCTTGCAAATGCCTTTAAGACACCGCATATAAAAACCATTCACCATCTTATTAATTTTGTTTGCTTGCTTTCCCGTTTTACTTCCATATATTGCCGTATGAATAATGTTTGATGTGTACAAACGTGTTAAGGCAAATGGAAAAACATGAACATATTGATTTGAGTCTATAAAAGACTGTCAATGTCTGGCTTGAACATTAATTTAGATTTTCCGTCTCTATCAATAATGCTTCTCAGATATGTAAAAAAATTAACAGTATCAATATTTTGTTGATTAATTTAAAAGACAATTACTAGTTAGACATTGTGCACAACGCTTTTGTCTTTGAACAATTAATCCGTAAGCCAATATGAGAACTAATATCACTAAGGTGTGATCTCATATTTTACATAATTTCTAGAGTTTTACTGAGTAGAATAATATTATCTACAAAATTGAAATCAGTTATTCTGTCATGGTTCCATTTGATATAATAAGACAAACAATTAATGGACCGAGTCATAATAAAATCAATTACCAGAAAAAACGAAAACAGTAACAAAGTACACCTTTGACATACTGCAATGACAATTTTAAACATAGCAGTATGACCATTTTTTTGTTCAAACACAATAACTTGAATTTTAGTATAACAAACACATAATATTTACATATTTTAACGATATTCCGTATAACTTAACGGTTTTTTTTACAAAGATTCTCAATGAACACTCACGAAGTGAGATGCGTGTCACGCTACACATCCACTGGAGCGTTATCCATTCTTTTCTCTTTTCTTTTTTTGAAGATTATTGTAGTGTTTTTGCATTGTGCAGAGAAGTTTTACTAGATCACCACGAGCCTTTAAGAGTGTTTCCTACACTAAACGTATGGAAGCTTTCGGTCTATTCTATTGCAAGATAGGAGACTCCGGGGCGATCTTATTCTAGTTTTCAAACTCCTTAACTCAAAACCAGTTTAAGCATTTTTTCGTCTTTTCCAACCGCCCCCGTAGAGGACACCCTTTCAAAATTTTTAAACCTAGAGTTCATTCTCAACTAAGTCTATACCGTTTTTTCTACAGAGTTATTTTTCTTTGGAATGACTTTCTCCTTCAGGTAGTGTTAGCCTCGTCTCTCCAGGCGTTCAAATCAGGTTACGGGTTACAGGTTACAAGTTGAATACGCGAGTTGATTAGGAGTAAAACTCTTTTTGATCCTCTGTTCTGTTTATCAAGTTTATCAGAAGATTAATAACAATAAAGTAAATAAAATTAACTTGTTTGAATATTAGGATAACAGAAGTTAGACAGAGGTAAATGGATAGATCAAATGAACTTGGAAAGTAGATAATTGTCATATGCCTTTTTGAAGGCTAAAAATGAGGACGCAGAGATGACGCTGCCAGGCAAATTGTTCCATGGAGTGATTACTTTGTGGGAAAAGTGATGACTTCTCAGTCTTAAAAAAGACCTAGGCTTAGATAATTTAAGGTTATGTCCTCTGAGTGAATTTTGAGCTAAAGTAAAGAAGGGCACATGAGAGCCGGAATTGAAAAGTTGATAAGTCAGGATAGCATCACCCCGGAGACGCCTATCACTTAGGGGAAATAATTTTAGGGATTTAAGCCTTTGATGATAAAAAAGTTCTTAAACCCACGAGGCTTTTTAGTGACAACCCTCTGAACCTTGTCTAGTCTAAGTACGTCAGATTTTAGGATGGGGGATGTAACTTGAGCACATTATTCAAGATGAGGTCTGAGGTACAGCATGTAAAATAAGCGTAGACATTTAGGTGGAATCCTTCCAAGATTTCTTGTAAAAAACTTGATGAGCCTAAAACATTTAGAAGTAGCTAAAAAGTGGTGTTCAGTAAAATTAAGCGAAGAATAAAAAATTACTCCTAGATTCTTAATAGATTTAATCGATTTTATTGGCTGAGAGTTAGGAGGAAGAGAAAAAACAGTGCCAGACGGTCGTCCGAAAGTGATGTGTTAACATTTATCCTTATTGAGTGGAAGCTGATTCTTTAACGACCAATTGAAGATATTAAAAATGTCCGCTTGAAGTAATTCTGGGTTGGTCCCCAAGATCTTAACGTCTTCTGCATAAAACAGAATACTAGAGTAAACGGCTGAAGGTAAATCATTTATAAAAAGAATAAATATAATGAGGCCTAAGACAGATCCTTGAGGAATCCCAGAGGAAATAGGACAAGAGGAGGAGGTATCTGACCCTACCCGAACCTTAAAAGTACGATTGGAGAGAAAATCTTCAATCTAAGCAAGAATAGACCCCACTATCCCTACAGACTTGAGCTTTGCGATAAGAAGATTATGTGGAACTTTATCGAAAGCCTTAGCAAAGTCAAAATAAATAGCATCAACAGACTGGTGCCTTTGAAGCAGATCTGTGATGCTGTTTGAGTAAGTAATAAGATTAGTAAGACAAGACCTCTTGGGCATAAAGCCATGTTGAGCAGGACTAACAATATTAAGTTTAAAGAGATGGTCCAGTAGATGGGATCTAATAAACCTTTCCATAATTTTACTAGGTGTAGAGAGAATGCTTATAGACCTATAACTGTTAGGTAGAGATTTACAACCAGTCTTGTGGATAGGCCTAATAAAAGCGACTTTCCATATAGAGGGCACTTGACCAGACTGAACCGAAAGATTAAAAATATAGGTTAGAGGAGGGGAAAGAATATCCGCATTTTCTTTCAAAATCCTAGGATATATTCCATCAGCACCACAAGACATAGACTTAAGGCGTCTAAGGCAGTCTGAAACTGAGAGATTAGAGATTGATAAAGGTGTTATAGGTAGACACTTAGATGTAGGGAGAGACAGAGTACCTACGGGGGTTTAAAAGACCGAGTTGAAAATTTTTTTAAACAGGTTACAACTAGAAAGTCCTGATAACACCTTACCTTGTTGATCTTTGGGATGAGGGAGGGAAAGAGTATCTACCCGCTTATTCCTAATAAATTTAAATAGGAGCGTTTTATTAAACTTAGCTTTGTTTAGAAGTTTGTGCAGTAAGTTCCCTCTGTGCCTTTTAATAAGTCTAGTACATTCATTACGAGTATCTAAGTATCTATAGTGGAAGCAAGGTAGCTTTGTAGCTTTCGACTAATAGAAGGCCTTATTCCGCTTGTGAATTAGTCTGGATATGGCTCTAGGAAGTCTAGGCTTAATGTGTTTAGGTATTCTAAAATAAACAAAGAGATTTATCCCTTCACTAATTACCTTGTTGAAAAAGACATACGCTCCTTCAAGATCATTAGTATATAAATTATCCCAATTAAAATTAGTCAGGAAGCCTCTAAATCCCCTGTTATCAGTTTTCCTAAAATCAGGTATAGATTTCAGTTGAAGTTCACAAGTTTTAGAGATAGAGACCGGATAATGGACTACAAAGGTCACTATGAAATGGTCACTTTTTCCAAGAGGAGAAAGGAAGGACATGGAATCGATATCTACAGAGTCATTTGAGAGTACTAGATCAAGACAGGAGGAATTAGTTCCAAATCTATACCTAATGGGGGAGAGTACATGCTGTTTGAGGGCATGTACAGCACAGATATTCAAAAGATTAGAGTCAAAGACATTAGCTGACATCGAGGGAGTGGCCCAATTTACGAAGAGACAGTTAAAGTCTCCCATGATGACAAAGTGTTTAAATGGCAGAGAGAGGACATGACGGAGTTCCTTAACAAGATCAGTGTTAGAGTGATAATTAAGATTAGGTGGGCGGTACAACAGAGAGAATAGAGTTTTAGAGTTTGAACCTTCCACAACTAAGTGAAAAAAGTCATATTCAGCTATATGGGTAAAAGGAACAGTGATAGTTGAGTAGGTTAACCCGTCCTTGACATAGAATAAACACCCTCCATATTTACCTTTATGAGAATCTCGTCTCACTACATCATACCTATCCATGTGAAGTTCAGAGTCAAGTACATCTTCAGATAACCATGACTCAGTAATGCCAAATAAATGAGGGGGCGAGGGGGAAAGTGAAAGGAGATGAAGTTTCTCTAGTTTGTTGTTAAGGCTCAAAGCGTTCGTAAAATACACATTCAAAGCTGAGGAAGAGGTAATAGTGGGGAGATTTGCCTTAACCTGTGGAGGAATGAAAGGCGGTGAGAACTCCGGGGTGCAGTCCGAAAATCCTGATTATTAATATCAATACCCGGCCTAAAGAGTGTGAGTTTCACTATAGGATGAGCATGAATTTTGGGAATAGGGGGCTTAAAAAGTCTAGTTAAGCGTTCAGACAAAGGTAGATCTTTTGTAACTTTAATCCCTTTAAATTGAGTCTTTACCCTAGTCCAATTTTGAAGTACAGTTTCACTGTTTTCAGAGGATGCACAAGAAACCAGGATGAGTGGAACAGTATACTAGCGCTTACAGGAAAGTCTGCCGATTAGAAAGTTTGCCGCCTCAGGATGACATTTCTTAACTATGTCAGAAACAAGATCTTTGTAGTTAGTGATGTCAAGGCTAATACCTCTAACAACAAGATTGCGTTCACGCTTTGTGCTATCTACATAGTTTTTCGTCCCTTCTAGAATTTCTTCTTGGGAAAGTTTGAGGACAGTATTAGATACAGTAGAAGAGGAGCTAAGACTAGAAACTTGAGTTTTGAGGGAAGCAATATCTTGGGATAAGGAGTAAGATAGCTTAGATAAAGAGGAATTGACAAAATCAGACTTAGAGGAAGAGTCAGAGACCTTATCAACTAGACTAGATAAAGCATTAGTAACAGAAGTAATCTTAGTATCTAGTTCATTAATTTTGGAGGACAGGATATTATTATCCCTGACTAAATGTAATATTTCGTCTAACTTTCCAAACTTGTGAACGATGTCAGAAGGTAGTGCCTGCAAATCGATTTCACATCTGCAATCCATGCATTTATAATCCAAAGGACTATTTGCAAGTTACGAGTAGTGCGCCGAAAACAGTCCGGAACATGCCTTGTGAAACGAATTTTTGCAAATGGCGCAAAAATTACCAAACTTCACAGCCTTCTTGCACCGTTGAAAATTACAGATGGACGAATTAGAGATAAATGAACTATGTAAAAAGACAAAAACAGATAAAAATTTAAAAACAGGTATTATTACTGGAGAAAGACTAGTAATATTCCTTTGATAAAGATATTAAAGTAAAAATAGTGTTAAAGCACGATGCCCAAGCAAAAACGCACAGTAACACAACAAAAACATAACACTTAAAAAAACGCGACAAATAAACACCAAAAACACCGTACCCAAAAAGGTAATTAAAATTAACCCAAAAATAAAAAAATAAAAAAACAAAACGCGAGCACGTAACAATTAGCAACAATAAAAGCGGCTACTTTTGATTAGCACGTCACGCAAGCGTATCGTACAGATTCAAAAGTGAAATCGGCATATGACAAACACTATCTTCTCAATTTTACTTAAACTTTATTTTAATTTGTTTTTATTATTATTTTTATATGATACCTGATATTTTAAACCGAGGATCAAAAGGAGTTCCCTCCTATTTAACTCGTGTATAAATCAGAAATCAGAAACCTGAAACCTGTAAAATAAATAATTTTTAAAAAGTAGGATATAAAAATATTTTATTTTAATTATTTTATTTTATTTATTTTTAAAATTATTAACAATATTTTTAAACATATAATAACTGACAATAACTTCTAAATGCTTATTCTAATGTATCAGAAATAAATTAAATACGCAATTGACCAATTACATATTCACACACCGAGTTAGGCCGGTTGCTTAAAATGCACAATCTCATAGCCTCAAGGTTGGCCGTCTCGTTCGAGTTGATTATGAAAAAAATAGTAACTTATGTTTTCACAATTATTTTATTGCAATCACAATGTTAGTTTTTAAAAAATTATTTGCATATTTTTATAGCATTAATCGTAATTAATGGAAACGCGGAGGACTTATTAAATGAGGGAACTAGTTTATTATCTTCCGGTAAAGTTGACGACGCAATATCTGCTTACACCAAAGCTATTGGTATGTAAACTATCTTAACTGATGTTTTAGTTGAAAACCCTGGTAATCACATGTCTCATTATAGAAGGGGTACCGCTTATTTAGCTCGAGGTAATCATCGTATGGCACTTTCAGATTTTGAAAGAACAATAATTTTGAACTCTGGCTTTGTTCCGGTAATGTGATGTAACAATAATTGTATATAAATATATATATAGGCTTTTAAACAGCGAGCTTTATTAAAAATTAAAATGGGAAAATTAGATGATGCGAGAAAAGATTACAAAATATACGTATGATATTTTACTAATGGTGAATTTTTAGCTTATTAATGATTCTGAAACACCTAAGAAACTTGAAGAAATTGATGAACTTGATCGTCTACTCAGTGATACTCGTAAATTAATTCAAAGTAAGAATTACAAAGATGCACTTACAAATTTGAATTATTTGGTGGATGCTATTAAATTTGACCAAGAACTTCGAGAATTGAGAGCTGATTGCTATTTTAAATTAGGGGATGTTCAAATGGTAAATTATTGTTATCATTAATTATTTTATTACAGGGTATTCAAGAATTAAAATTTAGTGTTCACTTGGCTGTCGATAATCGGGATGGTTTATTTAAATTGAGTAAAATTATGTATGAAAAAGGATTTGCTTTACAAGCTATGTCGGAAATCCGAGAATGTTTGCGTCTTGATCAAGACGATAAAAATTGTATGCAGTTTTATAAAAAAATAAAAAAAATAACCAAAGCTATTTCGGAAGCCCAAGATTCGTTAGAATCTGGACGATATTCGGATTGTATCGGTCATGCATCTAAAATAACTGAACTCGAAATGACCATTGTTGAATACAAAGACCATTCTGATAATATTTTGTGTCAATGTCACGCTAAAGTTAGTATTTTGGATTTATATTGTAATTATATTATAATTTTTTCACTAAAATTAACTAGCCAGATAATTTGTGCTTGAATTAAGATGTTACTATTAATTGTTCTGTACATTATTTAGATTAAATGTAATTGAACCTGGATGGTATTTGTTTTTTAAAAGGTTAAAATTAGTGTTTGTATAGATTATCTTTTTATAAATTAATGTATCTAAGTATTTGTTTTTTAACAATCAACATACAATGCCGTTTTGTTGTTTTTCCTATTTTTTTCAACTTTAAATTCCTGTATGATATACAATCACAAGTACAGATGTACTACTAACATTAATACTCTTAAGTTTATTTTTAGGCTTTATTGGATCTTAAGTTTCTAGATTGTTTGATTTAGAAATTTCAACATTTAACATTAATGTATTTTCAATTTTTTGTTTCAATTTTTATGAACATTTTTAGAACTCATTAATAATTTATAAATTTTATACATTCTTTGAATTATTAATTATTTTTAACTAACTACTGGTGTAGTTAGTTTGTAGCACCTTTGATTATATCTCAACTATTAAAGTATGTAAGGAATCACTGACTAAATTTAAAGTTATTTTAAACCGATTTGGTTGTCATGAAACAAGATTTGTTTGTTTACACAGTTTAATTCTTTCACAGCTTTCCATTATGAATTGTTTTTCTTATCAATTTTTAAATTATTTAAAAGAATTAGAATTTGTATTTAACCGAATCATTCCGGTTGATGACGTGATCACCTATTTATGATTTTCCATATTTATACGGCATATAAAACGATCGACTTCGATGGCTTGATAGGTGTAACAAACGTGGAAGAATAAAGTTTCTTGGCTGATAGACGGCATTTTTGTGACGTCGCCACTGTTTGCAAAGATTGACGATGCCGCCTGATTTTTTGTCAGGGTTATCTCCCTTAGCTCAAGGGCTACATATGGTATACGTATACTGTAAGATACCTTTTAAGTATCCTGGATGTATGCTTGCACCCACCTGCCAAATAGACAGCCCAGTTATACCGCTGTGCACTCGATCCATGCTGTTATTAGTTTAGATGTCTATGAGCACCTAATCCAAGATGCACCACATAGAGGTCGAAGAGTCAGGAATATCTCCATCATTGGAAATTGAGATTTTATTAGCATTACTCAAATCCTCAGGGTTATTAGCATTCCAAATCAAGCTCATTTTACAAAAATATTGCTCTAACCTCAATGTATATGAAAGTTTAGTATCTTTGGATTACAAGCTAATGAATACTGTTATTTATTGGTGGTATATATTCTTAACTTAAAAATTCAAATATTTTAGATTATTTATTGAAGTCAATGGAAGTGTAAGAAATTAATTTTTTGTTAAATTAACAACGCTGTTTTTGCCTTTTGATAATCTGACTTGTTGAACACAAAAGATCGATCTTAATTAAGATAAAATTGCTCATATATTATGCATTAGTTAGGTTTGCTCTGTTATATACTGCAGAAACGTGGTTCTCAACAATAAGAGAATAATTGCCTGACGAAAATACGGTACTGTCATCAAGTTTATCAATTAGCTTTGGATTTGAATTCTACTAGTACGCACTGTCTAAGCAATGATGAAATTAGAAAACGTTTTTATTTCGATTATAGACAGTTGGAAGCTATATTTGTTAGATAATTAAGCTGGTTTGGACATGTATACACTACTTAACAGATAATTTGGTAAAGCCGGAAAGATTAGCGGAACCTTTAGGTTTATGGAAACGAATTTTTGGTAGACATGGAAATATTATCTGAAATAGTTAAGAGGTTTGTTGAACCTACATTATATCCACTTTTCTATTCTTAACAGGACTTATTAACTACACATACTAAAAACTGAACATGACGGAAAATTGTTGTTTAATCAACCCATAGGCTAAAGCTAGAATTAATAATGAAATGACACTGCCACCAACTTGTATTTTTTATGTTTGAACAATAAAATCATTGTGGAACAACGAAGAAAGAATATTGTGAGTGAAATTTTAAAAGAACCATTAATTAGACGAACAAAAATATTGGAATTCTGCTGTGGCAATCGACTAAAGTCAGGATTTTCTTGTATTTTAAATGAAGATTGATTGGTCGATTTTAACGAAACTTCAAATTATTTTAATCTAGAAGGTTGGATTCAAAACCATTCTATGATTGGCATAGATTTGCGTTAATATGGAATACACAGGTGTTTCAGTGCATTATTGAATTTTAGGCAAAATTTCAGTGTTTATTGAGTATTTTCAAAAATGTTAACTTGCTGAACAGGGAACACCTACGAAATGGTGGGCTAGACCCAACTCAAACTTGTGAATCGTCTACATGCTTTGTACATGGAGTGTACTCTTGCAATTTGTGTTTTTGCAGCAGATCAAGTACAAAGTCGTTTGAAATTTGCAGTGGCTTGCGTTAAGTTGGTATAACTAACCGACTTTTGTCCAACTGTACAAATGGTGTTACATTACTACTCGAGAACATTATCGGCCTATAGCACGTATTGCATTTCCTTGTTAAAAATTCCGCTAATTACGATTAGAAGATTAATTCTAAAAGGTCTGCTTTAATATTGTCTCAAGTACCCTGCTAAAATGTTTCTGTCAAGTGATGTGTTTCCCCAATATAAAGAATTTTGTATTTATTAACTTTCTACTGTGCTGATTGGGTTTTGTTCCCTCGGAAATCCTAATCCAATTTTACGTCGATTGGAAACGGAGAGAAAGTGGTTGGAAACGTATTTACACGGTTATTCTTTAAGTTTTGTAGAAATAATTGAACTATATTTGTGCACGTCCCGAACTTGCGAACAAATGGAGGAAATTATTTAGGATGCTACATAAAAATTTGAAACTAATTGATTGTAGAATTAACAATCTGGTGTTTTAATTGTTTGAACATTCAAGTACATCACATTTGGGATACTAATGATCCTGAAGATTGGTGTAATGCTTATAAAGTCTCAATTTCCAAAAATGGTGATATTCCTGACTGTTTGATCTCCCCATGGTATATCCTGGATTAGGTGCTGATATGTATTTAGACTGATATCCGCAAGGACCGAATGCACAGTGCTATAGCTGTGCTACGGCGGGTGGGTGCGAGCATACACCTGCGGTACTTAAAAGGTATTTTAACTTATACGTATACGATATGTAGGCGTTGGGCTAAGGGAGATAACCCTAACAAAAATTCCATCTTAGGTTAAATTAATGTAGAAATTATATAATTTTAGAGGTCTAATATTAACAAAAACGGTATGCTACATATTAAAACCATTGCTTTGGTTAAACCAAGTGGTACATTGCGTTAATATAATTTAAATGACCTATTCATTTTAGTCTAATAGCGCTAACGGAATTCAACATTGCGAAGCTCTTGTCAACCAGCATCCTCAAAACACAGATTTCAAGCTCTTATTGGCTGAATCGTTTTTAAATGCGGATCGATTTGATGAAGGTTGGTTTGCATTTGACTGTACATGTTTTTGCATCTATATTTAAATTATTGTTTATTCATTTGTGTTAGAATATGTGTATATAGTACACATTTTTAGAATATTTTGTTTCAAGTATAATGCTAATGATTTTGAGGATTTGAGTAATTTTATTTTTACTACTTTAAATGTTTGACGGGAAACATCTATCAATAGTGGACGTTTTAGTGAAGCCGAACGTTGTGCCTGCATCTGGTGCCGGTGGTGGGGATCGAACCTATACCCGAATCGAGCCTAGGGGCCTAGGGGCAGAAGCCCAGTTATACCGCTGTGCATCGGATCCTGCTGTTATTAGTCTAGATGCCTAGGGGCACCTAGTCCAGGATGCACCACGTGGAGGACTAACAGTCAGGAATATTACCATCTTTGGAAATTGAGACTTTATAAGCATTACTCAATTCCTCAGGATCATTAGCATCCCGTAGCACTCGGAATGATAACAAATTAGCCAAGAAACTTCGTTCTACTCCTACGTTACGCTAATCAGGCCATTTGAGTCGATTGTCTTGTAATAGGGAAATAGGGAAGAGAAATGGTACTCCGTGGACTCAACAACAGCAACAAAGTTGGTGGCCAGGCCACTTCTCTATTAGTTCCAAGTTCTTAGAGCATCACGGATAATTCCTCGTCATTGTTCACGGTTTTTGCAGGGGCGTGCACAGATATATCAGTCCAACCGACTTTGCCATTGTTTCCAGGATAAAGTCCCGGTCAAAATAGGGTGAAGATTGTCCCGAACAGCGTCTATCTAAGTACGCTTTGTAACCACCTTTCCTTTTTTCCAATTGGCATATGGACAAGCCAAAGTTACGGAACGTGAGATTGCATCATGATTTTTACGAAGAACGTGACCAAACCAGCGCAATCTACGTTGTTCCTTCTGTTGTTAGTTTAGATGCCTATAGGCACCTAGTCCAGGATGTACCACGTGGAGGAATAACAGTCAGGAGTATCACCATCATTGGAGTTTGAGACTTTATAAGCATTACTCAGGATCATTTAGCATCTTGTAATATACTGTACAAAGAGGGAAGAGAAATGGCTACGTTACCAACCACAATGAATGAATGAGTTGTTTGTTCGTTCGTTCCTTTGTTTTTGTCTAGCAATATCGACATATCAAAAGATATTGGAAATGGAGCAGCGCAATTCGGCTGCCAAAGAAGGCATGAAAAAAGCGCAAAAGTTGCTCAAAGCCAGCAAACGTCGCAATTATTACAAAATTTTGGGCGTTGCCAAATCGGCGTCGAAACGCGAAATTGGCAAAGCCTATCGCAAACTTGCTGCCGAATTCCATCCCGACAATTTTGAAGGCGAAGAACGCGCTCAGGCCGAACGCCGATTTATTGAAATATCATCGGCCAAAGAAGTTCTTATGGATGACGGTGGGTGTTTTTGTTTGTTTTGACAATTGTCGTGGCTTTATAATGAGCAGATTGGGTTATGTTTTTAGTTATTATTTTTGGTATGGGATTGAGGATTAGAATTATACTTTTAAAGTCTTAATTTTTAATGATTGTGATATTTCTGACTGTTCATCCTCCATGTAGTGCATTCTAGACTAATAACAACAGGGATCGAGTGCACAGCGGTATAACTGGGATTCCGTTTCGGCGGGTTAGTGCAAGCATACAGCCGTGGTACTTATGATCTATGTATACCGTATCTAGCTCTTGGGCTAAGGGAAATAACCCGAACAAAAAATCAGGCGGCATCGTCAATCTTTGCGAAGAGTAGCGCCGTCACAAAGATGTTATCTGTTATCAAAGGAACTTACTTATTCTTCTACGCTTGTTACGCTTATCAAGCTATCGAAATCGATCGTTTCAATATGTTGTACAAATATTAAATTAATGAAAAGATAACCACGTCAATAGCCGTAATAGATTTTTTTTTAATTAAGCCAAAATAACAACAAGTTATTAATTGCAAGTTCCCATAGCATTTCAGATTCCTATACGAAGAGGTTGTCGGATGCGAATTGAACTTGGGGGGAGGGGGGCGGCGGATAAATGAAGATTCTTCGCTAAAAGACTGCCAATGTTGACAGGAATTAAGGAGTCAATCTTCTTCGGGGTTGACGCTGGTTGACAGATTCCTTGAGATTTCTCTTGAACATTTTGGATGTATGCTAGCACTCATCCTAGTTGTACTGCTGTGCACTCGGTCCCTGCTGTTATTACAGATAGTGACATAAGTGAATCCAATGTTGACCTACTATGATATTGAAATATATGTAGCACTTGTTATTTATCTTAGACATATCTAACGCTTATTAATAAGTACCTTAGATAATACTTTACTAATATATATACATTTAACTTTATTCGCAAAAAAATTAACAATATAATACACAATAATATTCGTTTTAGCAATAAAGCACAATAGCACCATTATGAAAACTTTAAAAATAGTTTTATCTACTAAAATATATAAATATACAAAATAAAGGTAACAAACTTAATAATGTCAGTAATTTAAGTGATATCCACGCTTTTGTTCAACCTCTGTCAGCCGCTTGGGGTAGGAATCTATCAACGTACCAATATAGTCCTTTGAAATGCAATTTTTTACATGATTAATTTTCGCTTCCAATGATACGTCAGTTTCCATGCGGTTCACCTCACGTTTTAAAATACCAACAAAGGTTTCAATTACATTGAGGTCTGGACTGTATGGATGAAGTTGAATAAAAGTAAACTAATGCTTTTCAAAGCTTGTGTGGTCTAAATAAGGAAATCAATCAAATCTTTGTAATGTGTAGAAAAAATTGTTATTTTAAAAATATACATTAATTTATTTTACAAACAAAAATATTAAAAAAAAATTTACTGGAATGAAATGCGTTGCCTGCTGTAGTCTAGCTGTCTGTTGACACCTAGTCCAGGAGGAGTATTATTCAAATTGTCAGGATCACTGGCATTCAAAATGAATGAATGGAATCTTGTTTCGTTTTTGTTAACAGAAAAACGCGCCCAATTTGACAACGGCATCGATCCACTAGACCCCGAACAGTCCCAATTCCAAGGACCGTTTGCTAATCCATTTGGCGGTTTTTCGTTTGCCAACATGCATCCGTTTGATGGAGCGCATTTTGAATTTCATTTTGGCTAGCCAAATGTTCAAATCCAAATGAATATTCGATTTTGTTATATATATTTTTCTAATTTTTGCTCTACTTTCAATTTAAATGAATGGATATCGATCATAGTGAATTTTTTATTTTGTTGTAGATAGAAGGTGGTTTCTACATTTTTTTTCCAAGAATGTTTTGCACAGTTTTGTATTTGTTTTCTTTTTTTGGTGTGTTCCACCCCCAAAATATTTTATTTGTATAAATGTTCTTCAATGAGTTCGATTTTTTCCTCTAGGTGTAAATAGGTGGAAGATTAATTTTTTCTAGTGAATAGAACAATAACAACAAAGTGAATCGTTAGACAGAACTTGGCAGATACTTTTAGATTATGATTCTTTTTCAGTTTTAACATTGCACGGATACTAATGATCATGAAGATTTGAGTAATGCTTATAAAGTCCCAATTTCCAATAATGGTGATATTCCTGACTACTCCTCAACCATATGGTGCATCTTAGACTAAGTGCCGACAGGCATCTAGACTAATAACAGCAGGATCCGAGTACACAGCGGTATTACTGGGCTTCTGCTACAGCAGGTGGGGTCATTTCTTCAGTACTTTCCATATTTATATAGGGATTCTAATGATCGTGAGGATTTGAGTAATGCTTATAAAGTCCCAATTTCCAATGATGGTAATATTTCTGACTGTTCCTCCTCCACGTAGTGCATCCTAGACTATGTGCTCTTAGGTATTTAGACTGATAGCAGCAGGGTTCGAATGGACAACGGTATAACTGGACTTCTGCTACAGCGCGTAGATGCGAGAATCCATCTAGGATACTTAAAAGTTATCTTAAGGTATACGTATATTATATGTAGCCGTTGGGCTAAGGCAGATAACCCTAACAAAAAATCAGGCAGCCTTATCAATCTTTGCGAACAATTGCACTAGCCAAGGAACTTTGTTATGCTTATCAAGTTAAAGAGTCGACTATGTCACCAGACAAACAAAAGTATAGATTTATTATTATTATTACAAAACCCTTTTGCTTTAAAAAATAAGCATGGGGCAATAAGATAACAATTACAGCAAAAATTAACATCAAAGTCTCGTAATTCAAAGAGAACATGAGACAAGGTTTTGGCATTAAAGATTCTGCAAATCGAAGATTGAGCTTCCTTTCGGCTTTCACTCAACCCTGCATTTGTGTAACTCTGTCATCGAGATACGCGCGATCACTTCTTTGCCGTTGTTTGCCGGAATGGCGTCCTTTTGTATTGTTTCCGTAGCAGTATGAATTTTTTACAGAGGCCAGGTTGCTAACCTTGCGTTCGAACCCTCCTCCTTTATCCAGGCTTGGGACTGGCTAGATTGAATCATTTCTGATCTAATCTAGGCGGAGTTAAAAGTATAGATACTGTTTGGCAAAACACGATTCGAATTTGGCATGGGTTTGAGTTCCACTACCGCTGGTAAATGCGGGTCCTCGTTTGACATCGCTATGTTCAATTACTCAATTCTTTTGATTGTGAAGCATTCAAACAATGATGATAATGCAAGAGAACATTTAATACATATGCAATAAATGCTTGACAATCAATTAAAAATAATGATTATAAAATCAATAATATCATTGAGTTTGATCTTTTAGTAGAATATGATAACAATTGAGTTTATTATCAGAGATTTGTCAATTGTTAGAATAATTCATTTTGGTTGGTGACGTGGTCACCTCTTCATTATTTCCCATATTTATACGACATAGCAAACGATCGATTTCGATGGCTTGATAAGCGTAACAAACGTGAAAGAATAACAAAGTTTCTTGGCTGGTAGACGGCATCCTTGTGACGTCGCCACTGTTCGCAAAGATTGACGAGGCCGCCTGATTTTTTGTAAGGGTTATCTCCCTTAGCCCCGAGGGCTACATATGATATACGTATACCTTTAGATACCTTTTAAGTATCCTGGGTGTATGTTCGCACCTACCCGCCGTAGTGGAAACCCAGTTATACCGCTATGCACTCGGACCCTGCTGTTATTAGTCTACAAGCCTAGGGGCACCTAGTCCAGGATGTAACACGTGGAGGACGAACAGTCAGGAATATTACCATCATTGGAAATGGAGACTTTATAAGCATTACTCAAATCCTCAGGATCATTAGCATCCTGTTAGAATAATGTTTTATTTATAGTAGGCGCACGGGCCGTTGACAAAATTAATGCAATCTGAATGAATAGCTTTCATAACATTACTTGATTAAATTAGATACACAAGTTTTTTGTAAACATTACTTAAGCTGTGAAGGTGTTTTTTACCGAAGGGGTGTTAATGATCATGAGCATTTGAGTAATGCTTATAAAGTCTCATTTTCCGATGATGGCGATATGTCCCGGACTGTTCCTCCACGTTGCGCATTCTGAACTTCATGCACCCAAGATCCTAGATTAACACAGCAATAATTGAGTATACGGTGTTATAACTAAGCTTCGCCTTTTTGTATGTGGATGCAAGCCTACATATAGGATACTTTAAAGGTATACATATACTAGGTGCCCATAGATATCTAGACTGATAACAGCAGGATCCAAGTGCACAGCGGTATAACTGGACTTCCGCTACAGCGCGTAGATGCGAGAATACACCTAGGATACTTAAAAGGCATCTTAAGATATACGTATACCATGTGTAGCTGTTGGGTTAAGGGAGATAACCTTGACATGAACTCAGGCGGCTTCATCAATTTTTGCGAACAGTTGCACCGTCACAAGGGTGCCATCTACCAACCAAGAAACTTTGTTACTAGTCTACATCTGTTACACTTATTAGAACCGCAAGGTTGATTGTTTAATATGCCGTATACATGTGGAGAATAATGAAGAGGTGACTCCATGTTACCAACAAAATGAATGAATTACCAAATTCTAATTATTTTTTTTGTAAAAGTACAAGTAGATTATCTGTTTAAAAAATAGATTATAATAAATATAATATAATTGATTAGAACTCTACGTTTTTAGTATTAATCTTCATAATTTCCTCCAAGTATTCGCTTATCAACGTAACGTGAAATTTCATTCTATAGTACATCAATTATTTTTGTTAAATAATTTTATTTCTAGAACCGTTCTTCTTCAAAATAACTAATTTTTTATCTACATCAGCGTTTGAGCTAACTGGAAGTAATTGTATAAATATCACATTTACACTGGTCAACGATTTTGCACTTTACATTCAAGCATACGTTAATTTATGTTGTTTTGAAAAAAAAATAGACTAAAGTGTTCATCCATTTTGATTGGTGACCTGATCATTTCTTCATTATTTTCCATATTTATACGGCATATAAAGCGATTGAGTCTGATGGCTTGATAAGCGTAACAAACGTAGAGGAATAACGAAATTTCCTGGATGGTTGACGGCATCCCTGTGACGGCTCCACTATTTGCAAAGATTGACAATGCCGCCTGATTTTTTGTCAGGGTTATCTCTCTTAGCCGAACGGTTACATATTATATACATAAACCTTAAAATACATTTTAAGTATCCTGGATGTATGCTCGCACCCATCCGCTAAAGCGGAAGCCTAGTTATACCGCTGTACACTCGGTCTCTCCTCTTAATGGTCTAGATGCCTAGGGGCACCTAGTCCAGGATGCACCACGTGGAGGACTAACAGTCAGGAATATCAACATTATTGGAAATTGAGATTTTATAAGCATTACTCAAATTCTCAGGATCATTAGTATTCCACTAAAGTATTGTTTTTATTAACTGCTAATTAGTCTAAAGTATTTTGTTGTGAGTCAAGCCTGTATAAATTATTAAAAATCTCGACAAGTTTAGTGCTATCCAATAGTTGCTAGTTCCACTTTATCTTGATAGTTTTCCGAGTTTAAATTTATAATATTCTTGAATTAAAAGTATGTTTAAAATATTTTTGATAAATTCAGACCACTTCCAAATTTAAAATACACCGTTTTTATTTTTCAATTTTACACAACACATATTTATAAATAAAATTCATTTTTAAAAGCACTTAAATAATTTTTATACATAAAAAAAATAATTCTACGTACGATTCTTTATTGTATGGTATTTGTAAACTTTATAAACCTTGTTGCCAACTTAGATTGACTAATTCTGTTCGTTTTCTAATAAATAAGCTGCTTTAAGGTAAATGATGTACGTCATACAATTTTTAATTGGTCAAAATTTGGGTAAATTTTATTGGATGTGGAGGTTGGCTATTATTGATCTCTGATTGGTTCATTTTTAATTGAGATGTAGTTGGATGTTGCGGGCACTACGTGTTTTGCACTTGTCACATTTTACAATGACTTTTGTTTCTGCACCAGACTGGTTTCGACGTCGTTATTTTAACTGGGAGGATGTGACAAACACTGTCCACGCTTTTAAAATGGAAACCAATAGTTAGTTTACCATTGTGTATCCGAACGAAACCATGGAGATGAACAATTACCATATATAAAAGTCTTTTGCAGATGTACGTTTTATCAGAAAAGTAAATCTGAAAGTAGAGGGACTGCATACAAGCAGATAACTTTGTTTTTATGTAATTTGTTGTAGAACTAAAGATCTAAATTTTTCTGCACGTTTTATCGTTTGACTTAAGAACCGTGTATATGTCGTTATGGCACCAAAATAAGAGCACTGTCATACATACTCCAGTGATGAACTTTCAATAGATACAAATAGAAGAAAATAATTAGAGAAAGTAGAAGGAGAAATGAAATTGTTATTTCTTCAAGCATATCCAATTTCCCAAATACAGATAGATGCACGCGACAAATTTAAAAAAAGAAGTCACAACGAGAGATTGCATAGTCTTTGATAAAAATTAGGTCAGTAGAATCGAATTTAACTTAATTTATCGAAAATAAAATTGGTAAAATAAATTTTATTTTATATTTAATGCTGGTTCTCAACGCGCTACTCTAAAGTATTGAACAATTAACAAAAACAATGCTCTATTCTATATTTGGGAAAAAATAACATAATTATTATTTTACTTTTGAAATTAAGATAATTTTAGTCTCATAAAATACAAATTCTTTGAGTAAAATAAAAATTTCAGTCAATACAAACCTTAATATAATTGTAATTTTTTTAATTCAATATAATTTTTTTGAAAAAATAATTATGTAATGCAAAATCAAATTTCGCAACATTGGGTTAAAAAGGTTGGCATCTCTACATTAAACGTTTTGAGAAAATTCTAGAAAGCAATGAATATTACCTAAAATATTAAAACTATAGTTTTTGTTATCCATCTTTATACGTGTATAGTTTAATTCATTTTTAAGTAACTAATTTGCTTGTTTTTTAATTATTTTTTTTAAAGATATCCATATTCTTGTTTTTGACCTAAATTACAATTTTATATCTATATTTATATAAAATGTTTGTTTTTTATAAAATATTGGATCTAGATAATGCTTAAAGAATGTTTTAGTATATTTTAGGTGGGCTTTATATAATTAAATAGTGACGCATAAACGAATCAATCATACTGTATTAATTTTGACAGCAGCTGGTTTATCTATTGCAATTGTAGAATATTAAAAATGACCAACTATTTATTGAGTACTGTTTTCGCATTAAACAAATAGTAAAATTTTGTATTTTAAAAATAATAAAACTACTATTTCGTTTACTAGTTTATAGTCGACACAATGTTGTTATTATTTTAAAAGCTGTGACAAAAGCTCGTACACATACTGTAATCAATAGGATTGGTTTATGAACAATACACAGTGCAAAGTACAAGCGCTTTAATTATTTTTCCAATTACTGCATAAATTACAGTGTGCTTTAATAGACAAGTTTTGATAATTTTTATTTACAAATATAATTGAGCGTCAAAATGATTTGTTTGTTTGTTTGCTTGCTTTCAATGAAGTAGAGTTAAATTACACATTTTATAATAAAAACTGAGTTTACACAATTCAAAATTTAATTAACTATTGGTAAGTGTGTATTTAAAAGATTGATTGAGTCAGCGCAAAAAATGACCTTTTTTAAAAATCGATTTAGGCTGGTAAGTAAACCGCAGTGGTCTAGCGGTACAGCGCTCAGCTCAAATCTTAGTAGACATGGCTTTGTTAACATGTCCATCGCTGAAAGATGCATTTCCTATCAAAACATTTACAGCTCTCACAACAATTGCTGCAAAAAAGTGATTATTTAACTAAAACCTCTCTAGCAAATACATAGCATACAAGAGAAACATCACTCCGATAATAAAATATACAATACTATATAATAATTAAAAAAAAACTATAATTATATATACATATATATTCTAAGTAAAAAAATTTTATAAAATACCAACTGGTGCAAAATCAAAATGGAGTAAAATGATTAACATGATTTATAAAGACAACTATTAACAAAAATACGGATTACATGCAATTTTTTCAGTTACTAAATGATTAAAAACATAAGAAAGTTCAGAAAATTCAATAATCTATGTGAACGCCTTTCTATTGAACAACTTGATCTAGGCGTTTTGGAATGTTGTCGATGAGAGTGTTTATATATTCTTGTTTCATCTCATAATTATTATAAATTTGTGTAATTTCAACTTATTATCCACGTTAATATAAAAGTAGCTTTTAAAATATGCTATTTTGGCCGACTCAGCCTTTTTAAAAAAATATTTCTAAGTATATATAAATGAACTATTAAGTACTTGACATTATTTTTAATTCTCAATATTTATTTTTACGAAAAAACAATTGGACATAACAAGTTAATTTAAATTTAATACTTTTATAATTTTTGCGTTAATTTTTGAAATGGCTGTAAAGTAGTAAATTCTTTAAATAATAATAATAATAATAATAATAATAATAATAATAATAATAATAATAATAATAATAATAATAATAATAATAATAATAATAATAATAATAATAATAATAATAATAATAATAATAATAATAATAATAATAATAATAATAATAATAATAATAATAATAATAATAATAATAATAATAATAATAATAATAATAATAATAATAATAATAATAATAATAATAATAATAATAATAATAATAATAATAATAATAATAATAATAATAATAATAATAATAATAATAATAATAATAATAATAATAATAATAATAATAATAATAATAATAATAATAATAATAATAATAATAATAATAATAATAATAATAATAATGGAAAATTGGATTATAATTAATTTCCACTACAATGATAATAAATTACGACAAACATTGTTCACCAAGCGCAGGTGTATTAGAGCTGACCAACGAAATCTTGCATCTAGTCCCACTATCGAAATTTGAATTTTTATCTACTGGAACAGGAATTTGAGAATTTATCAATTGTCGTCCAAAACTTTGTTGTTGTCAGCGTTTTTTTTCTTCAACGTGTACCTTTGTCATAATCAAGGTTCCTTGCTGACAAAGTATTCCTATTACTTGTCCAAATCCTTTAGTAAAAGTACCCTTTAAATGTATTTTGTCACTGTTTTTGTTTCTATTGGTAATCGATTTTATTATGATAAGGGCCTATAACATAATGTGGAACAATGGTGGATTAACTGATTTGGACTACTGCATAGTGAAATGCCAGAAATACGGTTTATGACAAAAGTTTTCAGATTAGATAACGTATCAACTGTTAGAAAATGATACATTTTTGTGTACAAAATACAAATCATTGTATATTCATTAAAGTTGATTGACATTATATTTATTTCGTTTATTTTTTCGTAAGATGTCAATAATCCTGAGGATCAATAATGGTAATATTTCTGACCTTTCCTCCTTCACGTGGCGCATCTTAGACTAGTTCTCTATAGACATCTGGATTAATAGCAGCAGGAACCGAGTGCGCAGCGGTATAACTGGACTTTTACTGGATTCCTGTTCAATGCATAGGTGCTAGCATACACCCAAGATGCATAAAAGATACATCAAGGCATCGATTTACCGTATGTAGCCGGTTAGGCTTGTAGATCCGTCAACCGGCATCGATCCTAAAGAAGATCGTCTTGTTAATTTTTATAAACATTGGTGTTGTCGCAAAAAAGCGGCCTTCTAGCCACGAAACTTCAATTATCCCTCCAAATTCAATTGGCCTTCGACATCCTCTTCGCATAGAAACTGGAGATGCTATGTAAACTTGCAATTAACAAAGATTTGGTCCTACTACCAACTTTTGTTGTTGTTGTTCTTGTTTTTGGCTAATTTTCACATATTTGGGAATTGATATTAGTAAAAACGGATGAACCAAAATTAGTAATAAAGCTAGGCTTGAAAAAACAATAACAAAGTCTTAAAAATTAAAACCAATATGTAGTAATATTCTGCCATGCGCTTAAAAACAAAACTTGGTTTACATGCATCAATTGTCATATGTACATGTAAAATTTGAAAATGGGTTGATAAAATTCACAAGACGATGTTTTAGAAACAATCTGCAAATTAAATGCGTAACTACCTTTTTATTAGTGAGATTAGATATTGCATTACAATTAAACATTTAGTTGGTTGAGTTTTACGTTTGACAACCGAAGATCACCAAAAACAGTTTTAAAATAGACAAATAAAAATTTTTAACAAGTGTTAATAAATATCAAAAAACTTGTCCTAAGAATGTTTGTGAATACCACGTGAGATAAAAGGGACATGATGGTCTTTAGAGCGGAAAGATTTATAGCAAATTTAAACCAATGCTTAATTTAAATTATTTTTAAAAACTAAATAGAATGTACAAATGATTTAAGCGTGCACTAATTTGTTTATTAATGTGTTTGTCCCTATGATTTCTAGAAAATAATCAAATCAATTAACTTTAAATTATTACGTTAACTACTAAAAAGCAATGTAAGTAATATGTTTTAATATATATAACTTTTCAGTATTTTTACCCATAAACGAAAAATTTTAGTTTGTTATTTTTTATATATGTAAGCCAATTGTATTTAATTTTTTTAATATTTTTATTTTAAAATGTATTTAAATGCAGTTTAAACTAATTTTTTTCCTTTTAAATTTTTACTACATTTCAACCTAATTTATACTGCTTTTTTCATGATGAATATTGATTGTTTGTTTTAACAATTAATTATAATGTTGTGTTCCTAATTTATTTAATTAATTATTTACTCACTAATTTAAGACATTTTAAAAGTACATACTGTCATATTTTTTGAATGTTTGAACAATTTATTTGCTAATACTAATTGTTATACGTTAAAAATTTATAAGTGCATTGTTAAAAAGTAGTTTTTATACATTTCTGACATTTTTACAAATAAGCATTTTTTACTTTCAATAATCTCTAAAATTTATTTAAACACAATAAATTATTTTAAAAGATTATTTTTATTTTAGAATTGTTAAATTTATTATAAATAATAAAGTTTAAGGACCGAGTTTATCGAGCCCAGTGGTTTAAGGCGTTGGCCTGACATCCGATGATTCCAATTAAGGATAAAACAGCTGTACAATACATTATTATGGGCTTTGTGTTATTGATGATACAAATTACAATTTTATTTCTGTTTAAAAACTGTTTCTTTTTGTTTTATTACAACTTAGCCAATTTTTGTGCTACCATAGTTACACTGAATTTAAATTTAGTGAGATTTGGAAAATGAGGATGAAATTAAATATATTTGTAAATTTTTCAAATTTTTCATTCCCTTTATACTGGTTTTTTGTTTAAATGTTCCACTTTAAAACAGTTTAGAAAAACGTACATTTAGAACGTTTAAACGAGGAGTATTATATAAAATTTTAAACTTTTGTTGATTACGGTACATATTTGACAACTCAACTGTCCAATAATAGTTTTAATATTTTGATAAGCTTCATCAATATTTGAATTTATGTTTTCCAATTTATTTGTTAATTATTTTGTTTGCATTTTAATATAACACAAGAAAACAACTAAGGGGAGAGACCGACCCCTACTTAGTGCGTCCACAGATGGCGGATAGTGGAATGGCCTTTAGTGATAAAGGGGTTAGCTATGAACAAGGCTGTGCCAAATAAACAGCCGTGGACCAAACGGATACTCAGGCGTTAAAGTCGTTAACGCGTTGACAAGAAGGTGACAACGGCTATCGGTGTCATCCTGAGTGTTATTACCAAGCAGCCCAATTTAGGGACAGCACTGCTTGCTTTACCGGGAGAGGAGCCAGAAAAGCTCGACTTCTCACCAGGATGGCTGGCCGCGACTAATCGGTCTATATACTCAAGGTCAAAACTCTTACAAAAATCAATTAAATGCCGTGGCCAACAGGGCAGATACTGATGGCCAAAGTCAAAAAACACCATTTTTAGAGCTCAAACAAGGCGGAATGTGACTCGCGACGCTACTGCCTGTTCTGTGAATATTACTCGTAATAATGCACCGCTTATTAAATCTAGGATTTGTCCATTAAATCACAAATGCCCGCACGAATAAACAAACAGTCTATTGACTAGGTAGAAAAAAGGTAACCAGTCGTTTGTACTTGTGTTCAATACATCTCAGTATTTTGTTATTTTACGCATAAAAATAATAGATTTTTTTGAATAATAAAAACAATATATCTTAACTTTAAAAATTGACCTCAAACGAATTCAGTTTTGTTGTACATCCAATACAATAAACACCATTTGTCAGATATATTCAAACTTGTTTTAACACGCACAAGCAAAAATGAGTCTAGTTGCATTGCATTAGATACACACGTGTGCTTGTTACACTTTACATTTTAATATTTAAAGAAAACCCCCCATAGTTTAAAGTATTCAAATATCACATGTTTTGTTCGGGGTTTTATTGATTCCATATTTCATACTTAAAATATTGTTTATCAAGTGGATATGTAGCGCAGCGAAACGATTAACCGTGTGTGGAATAGTTGTAGAACAGTTTGAATATTTGGCTACTAGGATAAGAATATAATAATTGCATAATTTTGACTAACTAACATTTGTTCAATTGCCTCTAGACAAGACAAATCTTGATGTAATTGTAATTTTCTTAATAAATAAAAAAATGCAAATAGCTTAAAAAATACAACATTTTAAAAATTGATCATCTAATGCAAAATGGAATTTTACATTAGGTTGAAAAACGGAGGGAAAGTTTAAATATAATTATGGATAACAAAGAATATTACCTAAAATATAAAAAAAGGTATAGTTTACATATTTTATAATACAATTTATTTTTGAGCAAGCAATTTCCTCTTTTTTTAATTTTAAATATATATATATATATATATATATATATATATATATATATATATATATATATATAAATTAGAATGTTATATTAATAATGGTAAAAATGTCCGTTTTCGTTTAGCTTTTTATTAATAATGTAATGTTTGAAATATATTTAAGTAAAATGTAAATGTCTTTAATACTGTTAAGTAATGTTTTGAAGACTAATTAATAACGCCACATTGATTTCGACACGGAATCGTCCACCTAGTGTACAGCCCTTGAAAAAATTAGTGTTTAAAATTTATAAAAAAAATTAATCTAAATTAATTTATCTCTTAATGTTTTTCTGTAAAAATAATTCTTAAGAATTTAAAATAATGTTAAGTATTTAATAATTGCTTTACATTTACTTAGAAATATATTATTTAATAATGCTAAGTTGGCCAAGAAAGTATATTTACAAAACAACATCCATATAAACGGAATAATTAAACACAATTTACACTTTTTTAGTAATAATTAATAAAATTTTAATTAATGTGCTTAAAATCATCACTTAAAATACATTTAATACCTTAAGCTTATGTATATATAGGTATATAATAAAACGTTAGATATGTTTAAAATAAGGGATAAACATTAAATGCATTAAATATTACAATACATTAATTTTTACATCTGTATTTTACACAGATAATTGAAAAAAGTTAAAAAAAGTTGTTGATTTAGTAAAATATGATAAAGTTATATACTATATTTTGTTTCCTATAATTTAATCTTGTAATATGTATGTTTTAAAATATATACATATAATAAAGCTTACTCACATAAGTTAAACTACTAAATTAAATCAATTCAACCTACTAATTCGGAATATCTTTCTACATATGAAAATGGCATACATATATTTTATAATTTTTCTTAACTTGTCTAGAATGATAAAATTATCAACGTTTTTCATTTTTCAAACACTACTGTCATTCAATATATCAATGTATCAAAATTTTTAAAATTACTTTTTGACCCGATCAATGTGCCCATGCAGATTTCGAATTGTAACGCATTCCAAAATTTTCAAATTTAACATGACCTTGTGTAAACAAATGTTTGTTTGATGACGCCAATTGGTTGTTAAGTGTTGAATTGGTTTCCGGCTTCAAATTGGTAAGTTTCATGACCCGATCCACGGTAATTATCAAGTCATATTGTAAGAAAATATAAATATAAACATTTTGTATTATTATTGGTTTAAGTAGAATGTATCTATTAAATTAAGCATACATATTCCTTAGCTGTAAAAATCCAATAATTGTATAATTTTGACTACACTATACTGTTATATTAGTATAATATTAGCTGTAGTACGTTTCCAAAGTAATATCATGCTCCTTTACGCATTTCATAATGCATATGACTTTTGAATATATGTTAATTTTTGAGGTTTTTAGTCTATGTAATTTAATCTTTTATTTTCTGACTGGTGTTACATACTGCTAATTGTATCGTATTTTTATAATTATACCTATTTTTGTGTGTTGAAAGCTACTTTTACTGAAGTACCTAAGTCAATAGCCATAATAATAATAATAATAATAATAATAATCATCATCATCATCATCATAATCATAATAATAATCATAATAATAATAACTCCGCCTAGTTTGGATCAGAAATGATTCAATTTAGCCAGTCTTAAACCTGGATAATGGAGGAGGGTTTGGGCCCGCAAGGTTAGCAACCTAGCCTCTGTAAAACATTTATACTGCTACGAAAACAACACAAAAGGACGCCATTCCAGCAAACAACAGTAAAGTACTGATTTCACGTATCTGGATGACAGAGTTACACAAATGACATAGTTGAGTGAAAGCCGAAAGGAAGTTCAATCTTCGATTTGCAGAATCTTCAATACCAACGAGACTTTGTTATTGTTGTTGTTGTTGTTTTGCTGTAATTGTTATCTTATTGCCCCATGCTTATTTCTAGAACAAAAGGGTTTTGTATATATATATATATAATGATAGTAAATTAGTAGAATTAAGTTGTTCAATTCATGTTCGAGTCATATTCCACGATGATCCTTATTTAATCTTGCTAAATATGTACTTGAGATGTTAATGATCAGGAGGATTTGACTAATACTTATAAAGTCTCAATTTCCAATGGTGATGATATTCATATGTGTTCTCTCTACATGGCGCATCCTCAAGTAGGTACACCTAAGCATCTGGACTAACACAATAGATATAACGGTATAACTGAGATTCCGCTACGACAGGTGAGTGAAACTATACATCCAGGATACTTAAAAAGTATTTTAAAGTATACATATACATATGTAGCCGTTGGGATAAGAAAGATAACTCTGACAAAATATCAGGCGGCCTCGTCAATCTTTGCAAACAGTGGCGACATCACACAGATGTCGTCTACCAACAAAGAAACGTCATTGTTCTTCTACGTTTGTCAGACTTATCAATGAAGAGGTAACTCCACGTCATCAACCAAAATGAAACGAAATATGCACTTGGCGGCAAATATTTCCGACAAAAAAACTAGGCATTTAAACTGGAAAACAAAATAAATTAAATGAAACTGTTTGCTTTGTTAAATCTCATGTGATTAGGGAAGATGTAGACGAGTTGGTAGTAATTTTATCCAATCTTGACATACGAATAAAACAATGTTGCATAATTAGGCATCTGTTTATACACTATTTACAATAGACAGAAATGAATAGGTCTTTTGTTTATGTATTTGTTTATTTATTTATTATAAGGTCTTGTCAACATTTTGCTAAAAGAGACTGATGCTTCAATTCTACAAATTGTTATTAACGAAATGAGCATATATATGAGTTTATAAAAGGGATTATTCTCTTTAATAATCATTATTTTAGTATGACCGAAATGATACGGTTGGTCACGGGCTCTCATCCAATCATAGCTTTAGCAGCATTTTTACTCCAGCAATATGATAGTCTTCATGTCCAGAATATAAAATTGATGTATCTCCACTCTTGAAATGACCTTGGCCTTTCCATCGCATTTCGCTAATACCCAAAATATATGAGTTCTACTTTTTCATTTCTTGAACGACTTGTTCCACCTGTCCAGTACGAAAAAGTGTGCTCATATTCCATGTACTGACACTGGTTTCGGCATTGACAATTTTGTAAATCGAAGATTGAGCTTCTTTTCAGTCATCAATTAACCTTGTCATCTGGGTACAGTGTGCTAGAGGTAGTAGCAGTTTATTATTATTACTATTATTAAATTACTTTAGCTTTCTGTAAAAATTATTAAAATAAAGTAAACAGTATATTATTATGTCAACAATAGTGTTTAAAATATTTTCTGACGTGGTCTAGTGGGGTACAGCACTAAACTCGAACTTGGATGGACATGGGTTCGAGTGTCATCAGATGTGGACTTTGATAAAAAGTCCACACGGTGAAAAATGTTTCTCTTCAGACATTCAAAATTAAAATAATATGTTAATATATATTATTATTGTAAAAAAACAACTTATACAGGGATGCTAATGCTCCTGAGGATTTGAGTAATGCTTATAAAGTCTCAATTTCTAATGATGGTGATATTCCTGACTATTCGTCCTCCACCCTGCACCATGTACCTCTAGGAACCTAGACTAATAACAGCAGGGTCCGAGTACACAGCGGTATAACTGGGCTTCCGCTACGGTGGGTGGGTGCCAACATACACCCAAGCTACTTAAAAAGTATCTAAAGGTATACGTATACCATATGTAGCCCTTGGACTAAGGGAGATAACCCTCGAAAAAAATCAGGCGGCCTCGTCAATCTTTGCGAACAGTGGCGACGTCACAAGAATGCCGTCTACCAGCTAAGAAACTTTGCTTTTCTTCCACGTTTGTGTTACACTTATCAAGCCATCGAAATCAATTGTTTATGTGTCGTATAAATATGGGAGATAATAAAGAGGTGATCACGTCACCAACTAAAATGAATAAAATTGAATGAACAACAGTATTCAAAAAAAACTTTTATTTCTAATCATTACCATTTCAAACTCATGTGACCCGTCTAAACAAAATAGTTCACTTTGCACATCTCGAAAATTTGACTCTGACTGTGGCGGCAATCGAATGAGTAAGCAGTTCGAAGTGATTACATAATTAATGAGGACAATATGTGCACATTTTGGAAATGTGTCACTTTTGATTTAGTGACTAAGTATGCGTGTGTGTGTGTGTGTGATTGTGTTTTGTTAAATAGCAAACTTTTGTGTGCGATGGGGAGTGAAAATTGAAACAGAACCTATACACGTATGTGTTGGTAGACCATTTCAGTTTGCACATTTCGAATAGTAGACGACACGACAATTTGTTGTTGTTTTTTTTTAAAATGCAAATTAAATAAGCAACTTGGACATTTTCCAAGCACGAGTTGGATTGGTTTTGTTTTTAAAAATTGAAATTATAAAGTTATTATTACGTTAAAATAGATATCGGGGCAGCAAGATAGCGGTAAAAAAAAGTCCCACATGGGCCAACAAAATGATTCCATTTTGCCAAAACTTTTTCTAGATCCCATGAGACATTCCCGAATGGTTACTAACCACATTTTCTGTGGTCTTCCAACCTTTCTCTTGCCATCGTCAATTGTCCATTCCAAAACCGTTCTTGCTGGTCCTTCGGGAAGTAAGCAGAGAATGTGACCAAGTCATTTTTTTCCATCTAATGAAAGATTGAGCTTCGTTTTGGCTTTCACTCAACCCTGTCATCTGGGTCGTGCTATCACTTTTCCTTTGTTTGCCGGAATGGTGTCATCATATTGTTTCTGTAGCAATCTAGATTTTTTACAGAGGTCAGGTTGCTCATCTTGCTCTCAAACCCTCTTCTCCAGGCTTGAGATTAAGTAGATTGGTTCATTTATGATCTCTAGGCAGTAAGATAACGGTAAAAAAAAAGCAACAACAAAGCCCCAAAATTTAAAAAGAACACATGGGCCAACAAAATGATTCCATTTTGCCAAACCTTTTTCTAGATCCCATGAGACATTTATTTCAATTCAATCTTCCGGAATGGTTATTAGCCAAGGTTTTTGTATTCTACCCTCAACCTTTATTTTACCATCTTCGATTGTTCATTCCAAAACCGTTTTGTGCGGTAAACGTACAATTTATTCAGTTATTTTTTTTCATTTAATTCTAACAATGTCATGTAGTTGTTATTATAATCCCATTATTTGAAATGTGATTGCGCCAGGTAATCTTTAAATTACTTTAAATTACAAAGTATACAATTACTAAATAATTTATTTCAGTTATATATGTTTTTTGTTTTATTGAGATAATGCAAAGTTAAAAAAAGTAAACGTTTGCGCGTTTTTTCAATCAGTATTGTGTACACGATATAAACGCGAAATAAATCAAAACAAACCAATTTAACCATTGATAAACAACCAACTGTATATTGCCTAAGCATAAAACCAGTTCCCGTTAAACAGTAGCAATTATTTATTTGTTTGATCTCCCATGAAACATTCATTTCAATTCAATCTTCCTGAATGGTTATTAGCCAAGTTTTTTGTAGTCTACCCTCAAGCTTTCTTTTACCATCTTCAATTGTTCATTGCAAAATCATTTTGGGCAGTAAACGGAGAATATGATCAAGTAATTTATATCGTCTACTTGACCCTGTCATTTGAATTGTACTCTCACTTCTTTGCCGATATGGCGTCTTTTGTAGCAATATTGATTTTGCACAGGCCAGGTTGCCAACATTGGGCTCAAACCCTCATCTTTCATCCAAATTTGGTACTGGTTCATTTTTTATTTTCTTTAGGTCAATTAAAGATGTATGTTGATAAAGGTAGACGGTTAAAGCACAAGGCCAGCAACCCCACTGGAGTAAAAACAACAAGTTTATTGACTTATAAAACTGCACTTGGGGATTCGAATAATGCATATAAAGTCTCAATTTTCAATGATGGTGATATTCCTGACTGTTTATCCTCCATGCGGTGCATCCTTGACTAGGTACCAACAATCATCTAGACTAACAACAGCAGGATCTGGGTGCACAGCGGTATAAATGGGATTCCGCTACGGCGGGTGGGTGCAAGCATACACTCAATATACTTAAAAGGTATCTTAAGGTATACGCATACCATAAGTAGCCGTTGGGCTAAAGCAGATAACTCTGACAGAATATCAAGCTGCCTCGTCAATCTTTATAAACAGTGTTTGTTACGCTTGTCAAGCCATCGAAATTAATCGTCTATTTATTATATCCCAATCGTTTATGGATTATTAACTTTACTTTTCCGCAAGTGAACATTTAACAAAACCACAGACCAGGTCACGGATTTAGTATCGGTTGTAGATTGGAAAATAACAACAACAACAAAGTCCTATAACTCAAAAAAAGTATGGGGTAACAAATTGATTCCATGTATTTGAACGTTTTACCAAAAATTGTTATTTAATTCATTCATTTCAATTAGATCTTTTCCCCAATGGTTCTTAGTAAAGTTGATGTTGTTGTCCTATGCTCTTTAGGGCAAAAGGATTTTGTAAACAATAAACAGTGTGAACTTGAATCCATGCTCACCTAACTACACCTTTCCTGCGTCAGTTAACCTTGCCGCCTTGGCAAGCATGACATTATCTATATAAAAAGGTTTTATAAATTATTTAACACAAAAGTTGTATGTTAATCGAACGTAATACTCGTTAATTAGCAATTTTTAATCTATAAATATTATGATAAAGTCCTATTGTAAGGGATCACTCACTTGCTAAACCGGCAGTAACGTAGCAGCATTTGAGGACGTTGGGCAATTAGAATTGATCAGATTCACTATAAATAATAAATTTACAGAGTCAAGTTCAATCACCGGATAGGATTCAAGTTCCTGTGTGTGTGTGTGTGTGTGTGTAAAACTTGAAAGGTATGCACAACTAATGATTCCTCCTGGTTGACTCAAAACCAAGTGGATTTATTATTCAAGTGAATCTAACAAATCCAATAAAAACCCTTAAAAATCCATTAATAACTATAAATATTTAGCAATCATGTTAATCTTTTATTGACGATTTGACCTTTTAATTATGCCATAAGGATGTGTGTAATTTGGATACTCAAATATATTTATTAAAATTAAATGCAGAATATTAGAACAATTATTTTTTAATCCGTGTTATTGAAAATTTGACCTAAACTAGCCTGTCCATTTTAAACCTTAAAATCAATATTTTTTGAAATAATGTTACATAATTTTTAAAAGTGGCCAAGTTATTAAAAGTATTGACGAGTCCAAAATAAAATCTGTAACTTATGTTCAATGCGAAAGTGGTTTGAATTCTATTAAGGGCATCAAATGCTTATTAACAGGAAAATATTTAGTATTACTTGGAAATAACTTGTTTAATTTTTAAAAGATGTATCGATAAACGGAAAAGATTAAATTTTAATATTTTACTGACAAATCTAATTAGACAACATTGTATGATGCACACTGAATAATATATTATATTCCTTTTTTCCATGTACAACAAAATAATTGTAAAACTATTGAAACAGTCTAATTACGTTCTACTTTCAATTGAAATATGTTGATTTGCACATCAGCTAATCAAAAAAAAAACAATCAATAAATGTCATGTGTATGATTAGTGCTCAGTTGTATTTTTGAAAATAAATCGATAGTAATCTAGTAAAATGTTTGAAATTTTTTAGACAGATAGCATAGGTCATTGTTAAATTGATTAGTACAAAATAATTCTTCAATATTTTGAAAAAGCAAGTTTTTAAAGAAATTTTAAAAATTATAAACTAGAATGTTTGATCTTTCCCAAATGCAAAGTAATACGGGACCATCATTATTAAACTAATTGTCACCCCCTTATTAATATGTGCATCTTCATTAATATACAAATTATGCGGGCTGTAAAGGAATATTTTAAAATAAAATGCTTCTTTTTTATTGTAATTTAATTATTTGTATTTTCCAAATCGGGTAATAACGACAACATAAATAATATTTCAAATTAAATAGGTTTTTTATTTTAAATATATAATAAACAAAAACCCATTAATAATTCCTTTGCTTGAATAATTCAAATTATCAAATAACAAGATAATTATAACTAAATGATAAACTGAGCTCAAATTTTAACTGTTAAACTACGTTTTTATATTTTTTCCTAATGTTACTTAGTCGTTTTAAAGCATATTACCGTATATAAAGCATTTGATAATTAACTAAATAATAATTTTTTTAACTGCTATTAACAAAAGAACTAACCAACAAAATGTTACAGTTATAGAAACAAGCTACAATACTGTTTGACTTAATTTGCAACAATTAGTTAACACAGTCTTGGGTAGGAATGGCTTATTTGTTAAACCTCTTCGAGTTTTTGAATCTTTTTGGAGAATCGTCTTTCAATCAAGTTCGACAATTTAACAGTGTACAAATACACTGAAATGTTATTTCTACTTAAGTATCTAGGCTAATAATTATAATAATATTTGTTATAATACGGCGCCAGACTTAAACATAGGTGGGCATGAGTTCGAGTGCTTATCGCTAAACATTGTACTCTTATTTAACTTTACCAGAATATCCAGTTGCAAAAAAATGTTTTGCGTAAACCATTCAAGCAATAATAATAATAATAATAATAATAATAATAATAATAATAATAATAATAATAATAATAATAATAATAGATTTTGCTTGAGTTTAGATTCAGGTCTCATTTAACAACAATTTTGCCAATTTTTTGATAACACGCAACAATACTTCTCGTACTAATTGTAGATTTCTAAGTTTTTAAAATTTGAACAAAAGCTTTTTCTACGTTTTTCTTTGTCTTTTTCAATATTGCGGTGATTGTTTATTTTGCAGACCTAATAAACGTAGAAAACAATATAGAAAGATGCACCCAAATGCGGATTTAACTGTTTAAAAAACTTTTTAAATAAAAGCGTCTCCTATAGAACTTGAAGTAAATTGACTTAAACTAAGAGTACAAAATAAAATTGTTAGCAGTAGTTATTTTCAACTTTATAACAACTACAAATGGGAAAAATAGTTATTAAAAAGTTATTTTGAATGTACACAATTATTATTATTATTATTATTATTATTATTATCATTGTTAATGTATTACCAACTTACATTTGTAATTGTATTTGCTTATTGATTTGATAATAACATCTTTAACAGAACTATGAAAATATACTTACTGCCATATATATAACTATACCGTATTAAAAAATTGCATATAAAATATACAAAAATAATACAAATGGATAATTCTTTAAATTAAAAATTTTTATTTATAAATAATAGACGTTTTGGGGTTGTTTTATGTAAACTACTCATTCACTATTTTGTAAATTCAGGAATGCAAACTGAAGAAGAATACTAAATTGTGCAAAAATGTAAAGCAAATTTAAAATAATTTTTGAAATGCTCAAACGTAAATTTTTTAATTTGTTTTCCATTATTTGGTTTTAAACCAAATGAGCAATGGTCAACGTAAAATATCGATTTTTTATCAAGTGTTTTTTATACAAATAATCAAATAAAATAATGGTTTGAAATACCTTGTATGTGATACCATGTAGTATTGCACATCGTACATTATGTTTTTTTCATCTGTTCATTATCCTTTTATGCACTATTTTTCATTTTAGCAAATTGTAGGTTTTTATTTCTTTGATGTTTGTTTGAAAAACCTTTATTTTGGCTTTGAAACTTGCTGTATATGTCAAATCTCAAAACCACTATTGGCATAAACTAAGAAAACCAGAGACCAATAAAAATTAAGATTATATAATATTTTAGCGCAAGTGCTTGATTTAAAAAATTGAGTAATTATTACTATTAATGCGTTATTATTATTATTATTATTATTACTATTTTTTAAATATTGATAAACAATATTAATGAAAATGTGCACTAATATTAAATGTACAATTACAAAAACAGCCAATCAATTCAAAGTTGAGGGACCAACTAATGGGTGTAATTTACGAATGATGTTACTTTAATTATCCTATGCTCTTTTATTTGACTAGGCCCCTAAGTTTTGACTTCCCTGGAGATTGGATTTAGGATTGGTTATAACGGAATTTAAAAATGGTGTTTCCTTTTTAATGAAAGGGTTATTCATATTTACAATGTTTTTGTAAGACTTATTTTTGCATGATTTGTTAAATAGTTAATTGACTATTATTGTAATCCTAGGAAACATGGGATAACAGATAAAAGTTTCCAATTTAAAACATTCTATGATGTAATTTAAAGCATTGGGGGTTCCCTTTATAATTCCAAATAAAAATAATAGAAAACGCCAACTGTGGGATGAATTCATTTCGTATATTCTCTTCAGACACAAGCATATGAAGAATCAGTATATATATATATATATATATATATATATACTTTAATAACTACACAGACATTTACATATACAACACAAGCCATACCTATATTAGGTTCAAATTCATTATCATCATCATCATCATCGGGGATAAACATCCCCCACCGGTTATTATCACTCAGGGTAGTACAAAAAACCAAAAACGTCTGCAAAAAACGTCAACTTTTGTAGAGTGTACTAAAGAACGACACTTGAGGTGTGCTGACACTAAATGTTAATTACATCTCGAGTTAAAGCCCTCCAATGATCTCTGTTGGCTGCATAGGGTAAACAAACGGACGCCCATTTAAATAATTCATTTGAACGAGTGGGCTTAGCATAAATAAAAGGACTGAGTTTGCATTCTACAATATCTGTCCAAATTTTCCGTTGGTCGCCTGACTTTGTTTTCCATCCAGGTAATAGATGGGCTTCCATAGCTATTCTGGCTAGATGAGTGGGTGATCTACGTAAAATATGGCCAATCCATTTTAATCGTTTTTCTTTTACTCTGCTAGAGATACATGTCCAATAAATGTTAAGAGACTTACAAATATCTGGGAATGGTCAAAATATTTTACTAGTTATTAAATGAGTGTGTTTAATAGAGGACAACGAGCGAAACCATATAAATCTTAAACAGATTTGCTTAAAATGAACAAGCTTTTGTGTATCCGCTTGGGTGAGAGTCCAAGTTTCGCATGCATAAAGAAGAATGGAACGCACAAAACTCTTATATATTCTAATCTTGGTTTTAATAAAAATATTACTTTTGTTCTATAAAGGTTTACTTAAACTCCCAAAGGCTGCAGCAGAAAGGTGAATACGTCGCCAAATCTCTGAAGAGTTGGATCTTTTATTATCTATGACCGAGCCTAGATACGTAAATTCATCAACCACAGGGAGTGGGCTACCATTAACAGTAATTGAATTTCTAAAGGGGACGTTTGCTAAAGCCACCGTTTTTTTAGTATTAAGATATAAACCGTATTTATCTGAGGCTTTTTGAGTAAATAGAACCGCATTTTGTAAATCTTTTTTGGTTTCTGTCATAAGAACCGCATCGTCTGCATATTGAAGATTCGCTATCTTGCGACCACCACGAGTTATACAGCCCTCAAATGACTGGGATACCTTATCAAAGATGTCATCAACTACAAAATTGAAGAGTGTGAGTGCTAAAACACATCCTTGGCGGACACCTGAATTTATGTAAATTGCATTTGTTAAAGAATCTCTATTCCGTATTACTGCGTTTGACGACGTGTATAACGATTTAATAATGTTAACAATCTTGGCAGGAATTCCTTTTGCAATAAGAAGATTCCACAGCAGGTTGCGATCAACAGAATCAAAGGCGGCTGAATAATCAATAAATGCACAATATGTAGGCTGTTGGTATCGCGATCAAAGTTCTAACATTCTACGAACAGTATGGATTTGATCGATGCATCCCATCCCAGGACAAAATCCAGCCTGTTCGGCTCGTGTTCGACGCTCCCGTTCACCACGAATCCTGCGTAAGATAATATTTACCAAAATTTTTGAAGCCCTACAAAGTAAACTGATTCCTCTATAATTAGCGGGGTCTGTTGTGTCTCCATTCTTATGGATTGGGATTATAATAGCTTGTGTCCATACTTCTGGAATTTTCTCTTTTTTCCAAATGGAGTTTATTAAGGAGTATAAATCTTGAATAATATTTATCCCGCCATACTTAAAAACTTCTATTGGTATGCCATCTACTCCTGTAGCCTTCCCATCTTTCAGTTGATGGCATGCTAAGATAATTTCTTCGTGCGAGGGGGACTTATCGAAACTACGTATAGGGAATCAGGGTTGTGTAAGGAGTTGGTTGGAAACCTTCTGCCGCTTCGTGTTTGATGGGATTAAGTAATTTGCAAAGTGTGATTCCATTGATCTGCAGAGATCGCCAATGAGCGTTGATTTTGAAAGTTGGTTAGTCCTTTGCAAAGTTCATTAATCTTCTTGAATAAGGTTTGAGTATTGTTACGCATTGCAGCACTCTAATTCCTCAGCTACATGCGACCAATATTTCTCTTGATCATTATTGAAATTCGTTATATATTCCTGTATCTTCTTGTATCCATTCAATTTTTCTGTGCTGGTTTTTGTTCAAAAATTCATTTCGTAAAACTTCTGTGGAGTTGGAAATCTGAAATTTTGATTGTATGTTGAGTTTCCTGGGTAATAACCTAGAGGCTGCATTTAGTTTAGATGTGATTAAGTTCCAATTATGTTCTACTTTATTGTTATTTATGGAAGGACCAGCATTTACATATACTTTTTCAAATGATACCTGAATATGGGACGCATTTTTAATAGATTTATAGTCTAGGCGATTAAAGTGGTTTCGTTTGGATCGAAATTTAAGTGAGAGTATGCACTTTAATAACCCGTGATCACTTCCATTTTTCGTTCCAGTACAGCAGCCGGTATCACGCACGTCTTTAATTGATGAAAACCAGTTACGAGAGACAAGAACGTAGCCAATTTGAGAGCGGCAACTTTGCCCTTATACGGTTAAGTGACGATGATGTTGGAACATTGTGTTAGTGACTACTAAATCATGTTGTACCCATAGGTATTAAGATAGTCACCGTTTGAGCAATTGCTATTGAAGTTAGTCGTCCATTTACCAACTGCTGAGCAGCAAACAGCACTTAACCTAGCGTTAAAATCCCCCCATTACCATTATAAAATTCGATTTATTTTCTAAATTAGTAGTTGTGGCCGCCAATAGTTCATAAAATGTTTGTATTTTGTCCTGTGTGACTTGATGTGGGAGCGTATACATTTACTATACCTAAAATTAAATTCCCAGTCTGAAAACGGGCGGTCATAATTTAGGAATTAATAGGGCACCAATCAATAAGAGCTCTGTCGTACCCTGAGGACGTAATGACTGCAACACCATATTTGGCGGGTCCAGAAACATCACATTGAGAAGGCCAAAAGGTTGATCCTGAAGGTAATTTTATAGCAAATAAGTTCCTTGAATACGGTTTCTTTGAACATAGAATATTAACATTATGACGGTTAGACTCCAGCAGCAACACAATCTTACGCAGCCAGTGTCGACAATGAGCGCACGTTCCATGAGCCAACGTTAAGCGGACATTTTGGTTTTAATGGGCAAACTTAGATTTAATAACCGGTGCATTATCGCGAGTAATATTCACAGAGCAGGTAGTAGCGTCGCGAGTCACATTCTGTCTTGTTTGAGCTCTGAGAATGGTGTTTTTTTGAATTTGGTCATTAGTATCAGCTCTGTTGACCACGGCCTTTAATTGATTTTTGTGAGTTTCTGACCGCGAGTATATAGACCAGTTAGCCGCGGCCAGCCATCCTGGTGAGAAGACGAGCAATTCTTAAACCACCTTTTCTAGGCCCCTCTCCGAGTGGAGCAAGCAGTGCTGTCCCTAAATAGGCTGCTTGGTGATAATACTCAGTGACACCGATAACCGTTGTCGCCTTCTTGTCAACGCGTTAACGACCTTAACGCCTGAGTATCCGTTTGGTCCACGGCTGTTTATTTGGCACAGCCTTATTCACAGCTAACCTCTATTGCTAAAGGTCGTTCCACTATCCGCCACCTATGGACGCGCTAAGTAGGGGTCGGTCTCCCCCCTTAGAGGTTCAAATTGAATTGGTATGACTTCAAGTATCACCAAGATCACTAAATGCTGGCCCTAGTTTAACCTCGTCGAAATATCCATATGCTAAAAAATGTTTATTGCAAAACATTCGAGCAATAATAATTTAAAAAATTTAAATTCCCATCTATCAATATGTTGGTAGATGAAAGATGTTCCTGTTGTTACACACACACACACACACTCTAGCACACAGATTGCATCTCACTACCAACCTTCAATGCAGAAACTCATTCGACTCTACCAAATGTCCACTTATTGCAAATGTTTCGAGTAAAACAAATTTTCATTTTGGCTACTTGGTCATTCGTGTATCAAACAGTTGCCAGTTATGGTTTCGTACGTGGATGAAACCTTGTACACACAACGAACACAAGAGAATGGCAACATTTTTTTGGCCATGTGACATTGCCACTCTATACAATGACAAACGTGATCACATGATTTTTTGTGCTACACTAAATATCTTTTAAATACCCTACGTGTATGCTTGCATTCATTCACCAAAATGGTAGCCCAGTCCTTGATCTGTCTTCATACGAGTCAAGTATGGATTCGGGAATGCTATTAGAAATAAAAACTTAATAAGTCTTCAAAATCATTAACATGCTCAAGCAACAAAACGGTGATAACTGTTTTGCCAATTAATCAATTAACATTGTGCAACTAGGTAGTATATCGATCCTTATCTGGTTCGACAATCTATTTTACCCACATGTGCTAGCAAATCGTGTGACTAAGTTATTAACTATGTTTGTTGAGGACACAAGTTTTATGCATGCATGCACCCATAGAATAACCTAAGGCTATTGATCTTGGTTTGGAGATTTAGTTGCTGTGTTAATTTGACCTGACCTTTGTAAGTTACCTCAATTTGGATTGTTTCTCGATGTAGGCGTGTGCGTGTGTGCACATATGCGAAAATTGGTTCTCATATATTAACATCAATCCAATCATATACGTATCCTATTCCAATTTTAAGAAAAATCAATAATATTTAATTAATGTGTTTGTGCATCTACGCTGCAGATAGACACATACACGTGCCTATCGAATTTATGTGAGTACAATTTTGTTCATCATTTTCCATCCAATCATTACGAGGTATTGAGTTGCACTGGTCTGAAATAGATGCCTATGGAACGAAACAGAAAATAAATCGATCGATACCAACACGCATCAAGCATGCAAAAGTGATCAATGCAAGGCACACAATTCATTCTCATTGGTCGGTTGGACGCAGTAGGTCAAAACACACATTTTCCTAGACATAGAAGCACTCAATTCCTGATTGAACCAAAGCCAAGTGTTAGATGAGGGGGTTTAAATTGATGCTATGTTGTGTCTGTCTGTTTCTATGCCCTGTAAGTAAGTGGGCACAGAATAATTGCATTCATACTCACAATTTTCATCTAACTATGCATTTGAAATACGCACAAAACACCATTAGTTAGGAACGTACATATAAGACCCAACAGTCGTAACTAACTTACATCCAATCATTGTAAACTAACGATTGACGACATGAAGCTAATATGGATAACACACGCCCACATATGCAACGCCTACGCACCCATTCGTAACACACTTTCCATAAACAGAAACCAATACCATTTATTATTTTAAACATATATTGATATACAAGCACACACGCACACGATATACATGATACACTATTTGAACATTTAGCCAATAGTATTTGTGTTAGATTTAATCAACCCCCCAAAAATCATCATTGCATCCTCCTCATTTATTATTTACAAATTGTGAAACCAAACCAAAACTGCACGTGTCCATGTTTGGATCGAGCACATACAACGATAGATAAACGGGGACAGGAATTTGAAAAAAATACCCATTTATATATTGGCACAATACATTTTCTATTTCCAATTGCAGCCACGACAACATCATCCTAGAAATCGTTTTTTTTGCATTCCATCCCTGTCCGACAACAGCAATAAGCAATTGTGTTGCTTTTATCGCCCCCTACCCAATTTGAATAAATTTTCCTGCACTGGTGTGAACGAAGCAGTTTTTTGTTGAAGAAATATTTTATTAGTTCAATATAACAGAAATTGTGTATTATTTTAAACAGTAAGTATTTTGAAATGCATTGGTTTGTCGAATTCATTATTATAATAGTTATAATAACATTATGAAGGAGTTTTGAAATCGTTTTGTTTTCAACACTTTTGAGAAAGTAAAAATACGGTGAATGTAACCATGGAAACGTACTTAAAAATATTACTACTACTACTACTAATAATAATAATAGGAATAATAGTAATAATGATAATAATAATAAATAATAACGATGATAATAATAGTAATAGTAATAATAATAATAATAATAATAATAATGATAAAAGAAAGGTTGGTAGACCACAGAAAACTTGGCTAAGAACTATTCGGGAAGATCTCATTGAAATAAATGTTTCATGGAATCAAGCAAAACGTTTGGCAGAATGTTCAAATACCTGTAAACATTTTGTTGTCTCAAGTTCTTTTTGAATTACGAGACTTTATTGTTGTTTTTGCTGTAATTATTGTCTTATTGCCCCATACTCATTTCTTTAAAGCAAAAAGGTTTTTGTAGCAATAATAATAATAATAATAATAATAATAATAATAATAATAATAATAATAATAATAATAATAATAATAATAATAATAATAATAATAACAATTTCCCAGATGGTCTAGTGATACAGTACTAGATTCAAATTTCAGTCGGCATATGTTTAGATACCACCGCCGGCAGTAAGCATCGAAATGCAAACACACTTGTGTGTTTTGGCAAAATTGTAGGCGGCATTATGTTTAAGTTAAGTTGACATTTTTCCTAATTGCACATGTTGTTACAATCTCGCTAACATTCGCTACATTTTGCAATTATTTATCATGTTTTACTACGTACGTGGGTTTGACTCTTTTATGACAAAGGTTATTTTGGATAAGTGGGTTTTCGTTTGATAAACATGTGCACATAAATCTATAAAATTTGTCTTAAAATTCATTTTGAGCGGTTGCTTTTGTGTAGCCTATGGTTTTGATTACTTGTAGTTTGTACTATTATGCATTCCATTTTAATAAACGATACTTATAAAGATGGTATACTTTTTTTAAACAAGAAACACCTTATTCAAACTGTGCTAATTATTATGTATGTTTGATCTTTTTAGTAAATGGTACACCAATGTGTTATGAATCAAAAGACATGTCAGATAAAATTGTTAATGGAATTATTGATTATTTACTATATATTTTAAATTCCAAGTTTCAAATTTATGCCACGTATAAATACAATTTATTTAGTCATTCATTAATGGGACGAGCTTTAATTTATAAATTCAATAAGAGTTAACAGAAATACAAGCTTGATTGAACACCATCTAATGAAAAATCGAATGTAATTTTAATAAAGGAATATTTTACCGAATTGTATGTAATTAATCAAGAAAAAATAGAGTATACTTTGTGTTGCAGTATCAATGTTGGATTATTTGCATAATGATGTTCTACTTACCTTGATAATAATTATGATGTAACAATAAGGTAGCACTATTTTTATGATCTAGTGCAAATTGCGTTTTGAATGTATCTACAGTGAGATATTAAAGCTTAATGTAATAATAATAATTATTATTACAATTATAACTACCCATACACTTAATAAATATTTAATGTGTTTATTTAGAGTTTGAAAGATTAAATTTGTGGGTGGTTGTGATTTAATAATAATAATAATGAAAATAATTAAAAAATAAAAATAAAGTGTATGTTTGAGTAATGATAATAAATAGAACAACACCACACACTCCGGTTTATAGCTTCGCTCAATGTTCAATTGTTGAAAGACATTTTTCTCATTAAAAATTAAATCAATAAACTCGCTAATATGTGCTAATTTACCTTTTTTATTGAGGTATTTGAAGTGTAACAGACTAGTTTAATTGTTGTGGACATTGAACTGCTGATACACAACAATATAGGCGTGTGTTTGAATTTTATTTTGACCGTGATTTAGTCAAGTTATTAAAAGTCAGTGATGGAATTTGCAATTTCCCCATTGAAAGGTCACTTTCACATTATTTGATTTAGTATTTAGTTGTTTAAGTAGAAAATGTTTTAGTGATTGGAAAGATGAAACAGTTCTGTTTTGCGACTCTATTGGAATGATTTTTACACTTTGAAAATATTACTTTAACATTTAAAATGGCTCAAAAATCTTCACGACAATCAATTATTTACATTTATCAATGGGTTTTTAAGGAATTGTTTATTTTAGAATTGTCCGATTCACTGGAATAATAAATCCACTTGGTTTTCAAGTCAACCAGGAGCATTGTACAGCTGTTACATCCTTATTTGGAATCATCAGCAGCGCATACCTTTCAAGTTTTACACACATACACATGAACTTGAATTCACGCCCTATCTGGTACCAGGACAGTGCCTTAAACCACTGAGTTACGAATAGATGACCTTGGTCTTGGTGAAAGGGTTTTCTCACTTGCTAAACCAGCAGTAACGTAGCAGCATTTGAGGACGTTGGGCAATTAGAATTGATCAGATTTACTATAAATAATAAATTTACAGGGTCAAGTTCAACCACCCGTAGGTGCTGGCCTGACACCAGAAACGATTCAAGTTTCTGTGTGTGTGTGTGTAAAATTTGAAAGGTATGCGCTGCTGATGATACCGAATAAGGGTGAAACAGCTGTACAACGCTCATGGTTGACTTAAAACCAAGTGAATTTATTATTCAAGTCAACCTGACAATTTTAAAGCCATTTACATTATTTCATTTTTTTTACACTACAAAATGTAATATTCTTTTGACATTTTGAATTTTATCCTATTTACGAAAAGATTAATTAATTTGTTACCTACATTTTAAACTAAAAAATACTTTATTATTTTTTGAAAAACATTTAAGTTAGGAACTATTATTTTCCATATAACGCCACATTAAAACAAATAGTGTACATATTTTTAAAAATTACAACAATACATTAATTAGTTTTTTTAGTTTATTAATTTTTTAAATTGTTGGTTTTGATTAATATTATGAATTGACTACAACAAGGTTGTGCTTGATAAATATAAATTTGGGACAGTAAAAAATTAAAAAAAAAGTTGAGCAGGTACATTATTATTATTATTACTATCATTATTATTACTATTGTTATTATTATTACTATAATTATTACTACTATTATTATTACTACTACTATTATTATTATTATTATTATTATTATTATTATTATTATTATTATTATTATTATTATTATTACTGTTATTACAGTCAGCTTAAACAGTTCAGTAGAAGGACATGCACCATTATAAAATACAAAAAAGTTACACCGTCGGAATAGGCAAAAACGTTAGATTCCAATAAAAATTAAGGCTATACAATAATTTCAAAGTAAGAATAGAAAAAGGTTTCAGTAATGCAGTTATGGAAAACGTTCCATAAATCTTTCAAACGTCAAACTATAATTATTGGGAAATGGTCATAACAATAATATAATTAATTGGTTGGTTGTGTTAAAAATTTAGTAGATTTAGGCATTTCCTAAGGTGTAAACACACACACACAACATGAATTGATAGATAAAAAACAGTTTATTCTTCATATTTTTGGGATTGGTTATATGTCTTGAAAATATGGAATGTATGAGTTGTAGTCAATATTTGCTTTTGATTGAAGGCGAATGAATTTTCTCCTTGTTTTGTCTGACGCTAAATATTTATAACTTTTTTACTGTTTCAAACAAATATTTAAAAATGGATTAAGAATCAAATGTAAAATATTTTATGCTATTTATTATTATTTAAAATCCTCATTATATACATCAATCCAGAAATAAGGATTTAATTAGATTTAGCACTTCTTCAATTTTCTTGCTATTTGTTTTAAGAATTATATAGTCAAATGTAGATAATGAAGGAATTGTTTAAGATTCAAGCAGTTTCAAATTCAATTTTTTTAATTTATTGTACCAGGGTAGTCTAGGGGTACAGCGCTCGACTTGGATCTGGTGGACATGGGTTCGAATCCTACCGCCGACCCACTAAATGCGGGCTCACGTTCGGCTTTGCTAAACTGTCCACTACTGAAAGATGTTTCGCGTCAAAACATTCAAAGTAGTAAAAATAAATTAATTAAAAAAATAATTTTTCAATGAGTTTTTAAAGGATTATTTGTTTTTAGAAATGTTATATTAGTATTGTCAGATTCACTTGAATAATACATTTACTAGGTTTTCAAGTCAACCAGGAGCACTGTACAGCTGTTTCACCCTTACAATTGGAATCATCAGCAGCGCATACCTTTCAAGTTTTACACACCAATGAGCTTGAACCGACGCCCTATCTGGTGTCAGGCCAGCGTCTTAATTAATTAAATTAATTCAGTCAATTGACAATTCTTTATAGAAAGCCTTTCAATCGGTAATCTTACATAAGTTGTGTAGAATCAATTGTCTCGCTAGTTACCTTATGCCTATATATGCATATGCGTGTGCGTATTATTAATACTATTAAGTTTTACAGGCCTAGATAGAAGGCTTAATCCTTACAAATACGACAGTAGCAATGGATGTTGCGTTATATATATATGACTTAAATATAAAAATTACTTATCCTTGCATAAATGTACAAATTGCTAATGATGAAATTGTAAGACAGAACTTTTATACAATGACATAACAAGTTATGTCACCCGGGCATTTATGAATGTATTAAAACTCTTTTAAAACTAAAATTTCTAATTAAAAATGACTTTTTTAATGCGATTATTATACATTTTTTATTTATATCTTATACCAAACTTATAATAATTACAATTTAAAAAAGTACAAACTTATTTTTGATTTTTAGAGATAAGGTTTATAACGAGTTGACTTATTGTGCTAGAGATTCTACATAGGTGAGGTGAGGTGAATCTAAGCTGTTGATAACATATACGTTTGAGGAACATCGTCAATATTTTATGAAAGGCTAAGGCAATAATCTAATTTTTTTATTATTTTATGTTTTGCACTTTGAACGTTTTACAAGAAACATCTTTCAGCAGTAGACATTTTAGCGAAGCCGAACGTGGGCCGGTGGTGGCGTTGGAACCCCGATGCCCACCAAGGTCCAAATCGAGCACTGTACCGCTAGCCCACCCTAGTACTTGAACCTCGGTAAACGTTGCTTTGAATCCCACCACCGGCATTAACTGCGGGCCGTCGTATGGTTATGATAAATATCCACTTGCTGAAAAACATTTCCCATAAAACATTCAAGCAGACACAACCAAGTTAATGTTAAATTAAATAAACCAGCAAAATAAAACTACTCAATCTACTATCTTGAGTTGCTTTTTATCAAGTATTATTAATCAACACAAACTCAGGTCGTTGGGGCAGGCATACATGCTTTCAAAATGTTGTTTGCACCACCTAACTTGGATAAAACACCAGAGAATGTCATTTTTCTTGTCTCAAGGGATGTGGATTTAAGGATACGGATTTTAATTGGTTGTGCATTTTGAAGAACATGGCTCAAAATCAATGCATTGTTTTACTATTTTCTACTTTTGAAAATTTATTGATTATTTATATTTTTTATTATTGACATTGTGCATTTTAATTTTCTTTTTAATTTTGTTTATAGTATTCTTTTTTATTAATTTGTAAAATGTTGTCATTTAATATAAAATTTCGCTACTGCAACTGCTAATGATACATTTGGTACATGACACTGACCAACCCGATTGCGTCATGGATTCGAAATCCCCAATCTGTAAAAGTTCAATGTTATACAATACGTTGATGTAGGGTTTGCAATCATTCTATAAAAATTGTTGTTTTGCAAATTTGTATTAAAATATTTCAATAGAAATAACTAAAGGACATTACGAGCTAAAGTTCAACATTTTTGTACCATTCATTTTCTTAACGTGAATGCTTTAATTTTTTTTGTTATATAATGGGGTAATCAATAAAATTGCATAATTTTTACTCATCAAATTGCACAATTATTTTGAAAAAACAAAAATGTAGGATGTTTTTATTTACTAAATATTTTAATTTATAACAATAAAATGCTTTTAATTTCAGTACTATTATTGTATTATTATTATTATTACTATTATTATTGTTTCAATGAATTAGCTTTTTAAAAAATTAAATAATTATATTTCTTTCGTTCGTATCCATCTATCAATTTAAACACAAAAATGTCAATCTACCGACTTTAGCATTTTAAGTAAAATTTATCAGTACTGACATAAATATTTTCTTAAGTTTGTTTTTTAGATAGAAAGAGTTCTTTTTTGGCACACTTTGTATTATACTAATATCGAATTTTTTTATTAAGGGAATAAAATTTTATTAGCCAGTAATAATGTATTATTCCATCTGTGTTACCAAATGGATCCGTTGATTGTTGGAATTGTGATAAGTATGCGTAGCAAACAAGTGCCCTTTATCAATTTTTCTATTGGGAAAGATGCACAAAAATATAGTCCAAGATTTCAATTCACCTATAAGGGGTGTTCTCGGAAAGATAAAGGAGCAAGTTACATTATCTAATGTATGTGGGTTCATATATATATATATATATATATATATATATAATAGTATACATAACCCTTTTGTTTTAAAAATAAGCATGGGGCAATAGGACAACAATTACAGCAAAACAACAACAAAGTTTCGTTGGCATTGAAGATTCTGCAAATCATAGATTGAGCTTCCTTTCGGCTTTCACTCAACCTTATCATCTGTGTAACTCTGTCATCAAGATACGTGCGATCACTTCTTTGCCGTTGGCTGCCGGAATGGCGTCATCTCGATTGTTTCCGTAGCAGTATAAATTTTTTACACAGACCAGGTTGCTAACTTTGCGCGCTCAAACCCTCCTCCTTTATCTAGGCTTGGGACTGGCTCGATTGAATCATTTCTGATCCAAACTAAGCGGAGTTATATATAACAATTTTTATTTTGGGATTTTCAAGAGTAATGTATTGGAATAGTCAGCTTTATTGAATACTAAATCCACTTGATTTGAACCAACCAAGAGCATTGTACAGCTGTTTAATTCTTGTATGGAGTAATTAGTAATGCTTACCTTTCAAGTCTTATACAAACGTGAACTCAAGTCCTATCTGGTGTCAGGTCAAAGCCTTTTTTTAAATACTGTTTTATTTTTGTTGTAAAATGAAGAGTATTTTAAAGACCAATTTTTTACTGGCTATTTGTGCTTGTGAAATTGGAAATGAAAACCGGTACAAACACGTTTGTGTTTGCTTGTTTCTAGCTTGTGCTTCGGACTCTTGTTTAGTTAGGTATGCAAAGGTTATAGAAATTGTAACTAACTTTTATTACATATAGATTTATTTGTTTAGCTGAAAAGTATATATATATATATAAATAATACACAAGGACCAATAATAATGCACACACCTTATCTTCATATATAATTTTAAACTTATTATTATTATCATTAATATAAGAAGAGTAGTATTTATAATATTATTAACTAATTAAATATGTACCGGAGTGACGCAGGTAACTGTAGTGCTAGATTCAAAACTGGGTGGACATGGATTTGAGTCCTATTATTGACACCCAATGCGGACCCTCATAAGGCTTCGCAAAATTCCCATTTTCTAAAAGCCTTTTTCTGTCAAATATTTGACCAACTAATAGTATAGGAATGTTGCAACATTGCAACTGAGTTTAAATTGGTTTTGGCTATTGTAAAATTTATTGGGTGCAGTTTTCATTTGATAGCCAACTTTTACAGCTTTTCTGGTTTGAATACTTGGATTCGAAAACATTTTGTTTAGCATTTTGGCGGCTGTATTTGGTGGTAGAATTCGAATTTATACATCTACTTAGTAGTTACAGTAAACAGTGTTCGTAAATTATTTTCAATTGTACTGCTCGTTCGTTTTTATAAATGACTAGCAATAATTAAATAAAAGCGACAGCTGGAATCATTTTAATGGAATTTAGATGCATTAATTGTTGGGAATATTTATCTATATTATTATCATTACTATTATTATTATTATTATTATTATTATTATTATTATTATTATTATTATTATTATTATTATTATTATTATTATTATTATTATTATTATTATTATTATTATTATTAAAACAATATGATTACACTAGCTAGTGATTTCGATTTTGCAAACATTAACTTGTTAAGATTGATGGATTTTACCAGTATAGTTAATTTTGTTACACAACAAATGCTCCATATTATTTTTCTACACAACTGCCTACTCTCCTTTCTACTTTTGACCATTCAACAAGTCATTTACTTTCAGAAATATGTTCAAACATTTTTACTCAAATTACAGAAAATTATTCAGCGAATTATTTATGCATGTGCGCGATACACCAACTTTGAGTGTAGTATCACTGAAATTGGTACTTTTTAATATTAATAACTTCAACTTTGTTATTATTACTACTACTACTACTACTAATAATAATAATAATAATAATAATTCAAACAAAGAGCTACAGCACATTTTTACAAACAATACAAACTTCTTTTTCCAACAAATGTTGTCTAAAAATTAGGATAGAGACAATAAACAACAATGTTATTTTAAAAATTCTTCAAATGATTTGAAGAAGAAAAAAGAATTACTATATACATTAGGCCAATATACCGAACTGAAGACTTTCATTATACAAATAATACTACAAAACAAATGAGCTAAATAACTTTACTTTGACAAAACTTTATTCAAACCTCAATTGATAGTCTGTTTGGATAAATAAATAAAATTTTAAAGAAACGCAAAATGAATTGAATTAAGGCGAATACCGAAGCGAAGCGCATCTTTCAAAAGTGGACATTTTAGCGAAGCCGAACGTAGGCCTGCATTTAGTAGACCGGTGGTGGTGGGATTCGAACCCATGTTCACCAGGTCACCAGCGTCCAGCGCTGTACAGCTAGGTCACTGCAGCATATTAAATGTTTACTTTTTTACACACACACACACACACACATTTGAAACATATCAGAAATTTATCAATCTGTTAAAAAATTATCAAACGTCTATCTTTAATTATGACAATTAAAAATAGGTAAATAATTGCAAAGAAAATACATGATTAATTGGACTCAATTGAGTTAATTGCTAATTGTTGAAGCTTTGCATAACATCTATTGCGCCACTAATATCAACAATTATAAATAAATTAATTCGTTAACACATGGCCCATTTTACTTATTACACCTATTTAAAAAGTTTTAACTCAACCAATCAATTCTGATCATTTACACCCAACAGCATGTACTTTAGCAATGGTAATGCCGGGGTGGTCTAGCAGTACAGCGCTCAACTTGGACCTGGTGGGCATCGGGGTTTGAATCTTGCCACCGGCACTAAATGCGGGCCTACGTTCAAAGTGGTAAAAATAATAATGAAATTGACTAAGAAAGTAACACCGAATGAGCGTCGGTCAATAGCAAACATTAGCACTGGTTTGTGCCAGTTTAAATATAAAATCCTCAATAAATAGCATATTTTGTAAATATCAATCCGCTTTTAACAGCACTTGGAAAAAGAAATGAATTCATGGTTTTAAACAACCAACAACACCCAACTACGTAGTAGACGATCTGTAAAACAAGTTTCTTTGAAAAGACAACAGTTGGTCACAACAACTCAAAGTTAGTATAAAATTACAATTGAGTTTTACAAACAGTCATATTATTTTTGTTGGGGGTGGTCTAGCGGTACAGCGCTCGGAGTTTCGACCTCGGTGAGCATCGGGGTTCGAATCCCGCCACCGGCTCACTAAAATGCGGCTTGGCTACAATGTACACTGCTGAAAGATGCGTTTCTCGTGAAAACATTTAACGTAATACACAATTTTAAAAAATATGGATAATTGACAAGTTTCACTATCCTTGAAACTGATGTGACACCTTTGTTAGAAAAATTGAATCGTAGTCAATTAATTTCAATTGAATATAAGTTGATAAAATTTACGATCAGGCTTACTCCATGATCAAACGAGTTGAATATAACATTTAAAATACAGCAAACAACTATAAAACATGGAAGCAAACGTACCTGATGTAATTATATAGAGCACATATTTATAAAAACTAAAACTTGGTGTTACACTATTAGGGGACCAAGAATGGGTAACTATATTATTCAATTGTTACATCACGTTTTTCTCCTACAATGTTACACTTCCTAGTAGTATTTTTTTCGGGTTGACTAAAACAAGGTTGTTTTATTCCACCAAGATGCATATCTTCTGTATTAAAGTCGACAAAAGTCAAATATTTTGTTTCATTAGATGAACTTGTAAACTAGCGATTTGAATCTTGCATGTAATTAGTATTAAGGATTGAAAAAAGTAGAACTCACCTATTACATACAGTTATTAAAAAACGTCCAAACTTTATCAAGTATTAATCAATCGGCGATTAAATAGATTTCAGTTTTTAGCATATTTATCAGAGTAACAGAGGTGTATTTTTTAACGTACTTATTTTATACATCCTATTCCACAACACCTTTTTATCTAATGTTTACAAAATGATAGTTTTTTAAATTACATTTATGTACATGATACTTACTTATATTTGTTACATTTACATAAATTAACTATCACATTTTGTTGTCTATATTTCATTTTAATAATAATAATAATAACAGCAATAATAAATTAAGTACAATAATGTTGGTTGTAATTTATAACTAATTAATGCTAATGATCCTGAGAATTTGAGTAAGGCTTCTAAAGTTTACATGTTTAATGATATTTATATTTCTGGCTGTCATATCCACGTGGCGCTCTTAAGCACCTGGATTAACACAACAGGGAACGAGTGCACGGCAATATAACCGGGTTTCCGTTCCGACAGATGGATGCAAGCATACACTCGGGATAATTAAAAGCTATCTTCAGGTATACGCAGACGTTGGGCTAAGAGAAATAACCTTGACAAAAAATTAGGCCTCCTCGTCAAACTTTGCAAACAGCGACGCTGTTACAATGATGCTATCTATCAATCAACAAACTTTGTTACACTACTATTTTTGATACGCTTATCTGGTTATCAAATTCGATCGTTCAATATACCCTATGAATATTTTAAGTAAAAAGAGTTCAATTTATAATTTGAGTAAAGTGCACTTCGAACGTTGAACTTTCGTATCATTTATGGTACCTCGATCCAAACATTGAAATTCTAAATATACAAAAAAAATCAATTTTCCAACTAATACCTTTTTGTACGTCTGTAATTTGCTCATTAGTACTGCTTTGCATTTCACTTTTTTTGTTGTTGATAATGTTTAATGTAGGTAATAGACACAAAGACACTAGTAATCGCAATTCAATAGTTCAAAATAAAAAAATGAAACTAGTAAATAGTTTGAGACACAATTTATGTATTGTTGGCTGAGCAATAAAAAACAAATTCCAATAAAGCAAATTGTCTGAGAATAATGGACAAACAAAGTTTTTTAGCAATTTTCTTTCTACATATATTGAACATACTACTACTACTACCACTACTACTATTATTACTACTAATATTACTATTACTACTACTACTACTATTACTACTACTACCATTACTACTACTACTACTACTACTACTATTACTACTATCCCTGCTACTATTCCTACTACTACTACTATTATTATTACTACTAATACTGATACTAATACTAATACTACTACTATTATTATTATTATAGCTTTAGTAAAAGTGGATTTAACATTATATATATATATATAAACTTGACAAAATTTTTGTAGCAAAGTCATTTAAAAATGTACAATATCCAAATATTAATTTGAATCCTTGTAAAGTGTAAAATTAAGCATCCATCTATCGGACTAATTCTTTTATCATGTCAGAACTGTAACACAGTGAAATTGTTTGAACTTAGACAAGAAATATTGAATGTTAGACTTTGTCATCATAGGACTAAAGTTCCTACTGCTGCGCCACGAGGTACCAGAAGTGGACTTGGTTGCTATTTTTTACTGTAACTATTATCATATTACCTCATGCTTATATATATATATATATATATATATATATATATATATATATATATATATATATATATATATATATATATATTATACAAAACCCTTTTGCTCCAAAACTAAGCATGGGAAAATATGACAACAATTACAGCAAAACAACAACAACAACAACAATAACGAAGTCTCGTTGACATTGAAGATTCTGCAAATCGAAGATTGAGTTTCTTTTCGGCTTTCACTTAAACCTGTCATCTGTGTAACTGTGTCATCCAGATACGTGCGATCACTTCTTTGCCGTTGTTTGCCGCAATGACGTCCTTTTGTATTGTTTCCGTAGCAGTATAATTTTTTTTACAGAGGCCAGGTTGCTAACCTTGCGCTCAAACCCTCCTCCTTTATTCAGGCTTGGGACTGGCTAGATTGAATCATTTCTGATCCAAACTAGGCGGAGTTACGAGGTACCAGAAGTGGAAAAAGGCTAGATTTGGAGCTGCGTTCATGTTCTACTACTAGAGCCAAATACGGACCCTTGTTTGGTTTTGGCAAATAGTTACTTGCTAAAAAACGTTTCCTCTATTGATACATTCAAGTAATAACATATCTAATGATTGTCAGCATTTGTTTGGATTTTATTCCAATATTAATCGATCTTTATATGTATGTGTATATCATCATTGTTTGTCTATATCGCCCGTTCTCTATCACATTTATAGACATAGGATTCGAATAATCAAGGTCGTGTGTTTTTGCACAAGTTGCTTGTGCAATTTTATTCGTACAGTAGCTCCAATTGAAGTTTTGCCATTCTAGATTTCAATAATGCAAAAATAAATGCAATTTTGGATCAATATAGACTTGGCGAAAGTTGCAAATTTCATTTTTATTAATCGAGTGAAATGATAAACACCGCATGGCGTATAAGTCGAGTGGTACAGTGCCACCGCGACACGAGAATGTGGGTTTTCATTGGATTTCGATAAATGTCCACTTGCTGAAAAATGTTTATCCTATAGCATCCCAATAGTAATAATAATAATAATAATAATAGTGTTCGAGTACAATTTGTAATGAATGGATGTATATCTTGTTCAGTTGATAAATGTTAATAGATGCCACTCTTGTCTGATTAGTCTGTGTCAATAGTGCGATTAGAGAATGATGCTTCACTGCAAACTCTACACAATCAATTGATTCAAAGTCCACATATACACTTGTTATTGTATCAATCAATGCCAACTGTTTGAATGAGTTGTATTTAGATATACACACACACACATTTTAAAGTTATTTACTATGAGATTGACAATTACTTGTCGGACTTCTAGAAGAGTTGAATACAATCTTTTAACATACATACACACATAAGAAGTTGCTTTTTTATTATGGAAATAGCTATTTTATAATTTATGTAGTATTTATCACTGCACACATTATAATGAGGATTTTGCATAATAATAATAATAATAATCTAGTACAAGTAAGAAATTGTTTGGAATTTTTTTAGACCAGACAATGATGCGATTACGTCACATTTTTCACAATGAATGTGATTGTGTGTGCAGTGAGATTAGGCAAAATTTAAATTAGATGACTCAATCAACTGTTTGTTTATTTGTGATATGAAAGTTGTAATATATCACTAAATATGCACCATGTTTAAGTGTCTATGTATTTTCGAAATGGCGTAGCTGGTAGAATGGTCTCGATTTGAACACTAAATGCGGATTGTTGCTTTAAGATGTCTTACGTAAAATATTCAAGCAGTAACCCCGCCCCTCCCCCCACGAATTGATTGAGCAGATTTCAGCTGATAATGATGACAATACTGTCGGGCACTGTGACACGTAAACAGGGTGCTTGCAATTGTCAAAGATTGTCTGAAAACCCTATTACACAAAGGTGGCGAATAAATGTGCTAATTTAATTGTATTATTTTGACAAATGGTTGATTTTATCATTACACCTCAATAAATTAGCGAACTTGAAATGAAGTTGGTGCCAGGGTGATCTAGCGGTACAGCGCTCGAATTTGGACATCGGTGGGCATGGGTTCGATTCCCATTAGCGGCACTAAAATGCGGGCCCACGTTCGGCTTCGCAAAATGTCCACTGTTGAAAGATGCATTTCTCGTAAAACGTTTAAAGTAGTAAACATAAAAAAATTTATTGCCTACTTATGTTACACTTATTATTATTATTATTATTATTTGTTACAAAACCATTTTGGTTTAAAATAAACTACAGTTAAAACATCAACAAAGGCCCACGGGGTAACAAAATAATTCCATGTGTTGGAAGACTTTACCAAAATTTGTGTTTGATCCCCCATGAGACATTCATTTCAATTAGATCTTCCCGAATGGTTCTCAGCCACGTTTGATTGTGATCTACCCCAACCTTTTTTCTGCCATCATCAATCGACCATTGGAAAAAACCGTTCATGCTGGTCTTTCTGGCGGTAATCGTAGAATTTGGCCAACTAATTTTCGTTGTCTAATCGATTATTCAGTTTCCTTGAGCCATCTACTCAACCGTGTTATCTGGATCGTACTATCATTCATTTGCCGTTATTTACTAGCTTCCTCTTATTATTTCCTGTAGCCAAATAGATTTTTTTTACAGAGGCCAGGTTGCTGAACTTGCACTAGAACCCTCATCCTTTATCCAGGCCTGGGACTGGCTAGATTGGTTCATGTTTGATCTTTTCTAGACGGAGTTATGTAAAGATTCCATGGTATTATTGATTAAATCCGTTTTGATCAAGTGAACATGGAGCAATTGAGCACAAGCATTATTTATTAGTGTCAAATTTCGATTCACTCAAACAGCATAACAATCGCGTAGAAACGTTTACAATTTATTTTTAGTTTAATGGATTTATTTCATCGTAGAAGAGGTTGAAAACGGTATAGAATATGACAAAAACAGCGTGTTTACACGGTTTTAAGATGAATTTAAGGAAAAATATTTATTTAACTTTTTGGTACCATTATCTGCACTCTCTTCATTCAACGAAATGCTTTCAAGAAGCTTAATTTGCATACTGCTAAGTTTGAAAAAATTGGTTTGCCAACTGTTTATTTTATTGCCATTATCGATAGTGTCATCTTAGAAGTAACTCTCAACACCATTATATTGTACATATTGAGAAAAGGTCTTTTATAACTAAATTTCTTTACAAAGATACCAGCACTGAGATTTGTACTCGAAACTGTTTGGTCCAGAAATCACAATGCTATTATTCATTATTACTTTTTTAATGTTTCACAAGGAAAACGCGCATGCCTTTCAGCAGTGGGGACATTTTAGCAAAACCGAACGCGTGGGCCCGCAGTTCGTGGTCCAGTGGTGAGATTCGAACCTTGATGTCCACCCAGGTCCAAGTCGAGCGCTGTAGCGCTAGATACGCTTGACACGTTTGCTAAGCAGTGGATATTTGATGGGTCGATGGTGAAAGTCGAATTCGGCGCTTTGGTTACCTCGAGGCCATTGCGTTCTAATCGTTTTCAATCCATATTTATTTACTTTTCTTAAAATTACATTTCCAATCTGTAAACTAATCTTTCGTCAAAATTTTCACTTTTGCCACATTGGATCAGTTACTAACCAAAAAAAGAAAAAAACCACACAAATTAATCAATTACAAACCCATTGAGAAATAGAATTGCACACGTATCGACACCCACACGCCTCAATGTGAGTAAGCTTGAGAGCAGTGCATGGAGAAGTTGGTTCTATTGTGTTATAATATGTGCGCGTGTATATATGTAGAGAGAGAGAGAGAGATGCAGATAGACGGTACACGAAAATCGATAAGATGCAATTCCTTTGCGTATGTTTGTGCATGTACATAGATGAGTCTCTGTAATTTTCATCATGACTAACCCTCCAACATTGCCATTTTTTGTAAATGTTTGTTTTGTTTGTATTCGTGTGTGTGTGTGGGTGTGGGTGTAATACAACAATCCATTCAGCCTAATCTCTATCCATATATATCTCTTAGTTGGGTCAACCAGTTTCAGTTGATTGAAACTTGAAAATTTTATGCACACTTCTGTGTGCGTGTGTGTACTATGGGCCCAAAGATATACACTATACAAATACCACACATAGATACACATACATTAGATGATGCTCAACACACTATTAGGCTTATTCTAATAAAAATGTAAACATTTATATACGCACACGCATGTGTGCATTGAAGTACAAAGCGGGTATCGTGATTCCCATATATATATATATATATACTTTGATTAATCAAGGCACAATTTTAGAATAATCAAAGTCTTGTCACTAAATAATTGATTACATTGCGCCAATAATAACAATAATAATAATACAACGCACCATCAGTATGAATATTTTTCAAAACACATAAATAATTTGTAATCATTATATGGATTGGGGACACAAGTGATTCGATTAATATATAATAATTAACTTTGTTGTTGAATCACATGACCCGTGTGCGCTTAGCATTAGGGCATTTCATTTGGAAAAAATCCAGTCACAGGGTTTGAATAATTGATCGAATATTATTTCATGTGTGTTGGACATATTGATTGATTGTATTCAATTCGATTCGATTAAGTGCAATGAGGCCCAGTAGATGGAATGGTTTTATTGGCAAAGCGCTTTTGGAGCAAGTGGATATATTTGGTTTAGCCCAATACTACAGAGGCTGTCATTTTAGAGCTGGTAGTGGATTTAAAAGTGCTATCTATTCGAGCAGAAGTTTCATTTTAGCGGTTTCTCCTACTTAATTAATATTGTTGTATATATATATATATATATATGCCGGGATGGTCTAGCGGTACAGTGCTCTACTGAAACCTAAGTGGGTTCGATCCCTACCACCGACGCCAAATACAGACCTACGTTCGTCTTCGTTAAAATTGTCCACTACTAAAAAAATGCTTTTTCCATACAAGAATTTAAAGTAGTAAAATGCAATTATATATATATATATATATATATATATATATATATATATATATATATATATATATATATATATATATATATATATATATATATATATATATATATATATATATAATATTTCTTTCATAAGTGATACACTGAACACCGCTTATATATATATTTATATAGATTAGAAATGATTCAATCTAGCCAGTCCCAAGCCTGGATAAAGGATGAGGATTTGAGCGCGCAAGGTTAGCAACCTGGCCTCTGTAACAAAATTATACTGCTACGGAAACAATAGAAGAGGACGCCATTCCGGCAAACAACGGCAAAGAAGTGATCGCACGTATCTAGATGACAGGGTTGAGTGAAAGCCGAAAAGAAGGTCAATCTTCAATTTGTAAAATCTTCAGTGCCAATGAGACTTTGCTATTGTTGTTGTTTTGCTGTAATTGTTGTCTTATTGCCCTATGCTTATTTTTAAATCAAAAGGGTTTTGTATATATATATATATATATATATATATATATATATATATATATATATATATATATATAATTTGTATATTTATATAGAAAACCGTCATATATACGAATCATGCCAACCAGTCTTTCTAATTTCACCGAAACCCAACTCCTCCAGACGTCCACACCTAACAAACAATCGCCCGTGCTCAATGGACTATGTGCACTAAACGGTAGCGTTACTTTATCCGATCCTTCTCCATCCCAACCAACCGAAGAGTCGGACAACTTGGCGACGGCCTCTTTGGACATGGACCATTCGACAACGAATCGTCAAAATGCCGATTCCGACATCGTCCGCAAGCGTCTGTTGAATCTTTTGGCCGAAATGATTCCGCACTCGGAAACGCTGTCTATCCGACTACTCATGAATTATACAATTGACGACAAAGACTGTCAAAGCGTCGTTATTGACGAATTGTTGAATCGCAATGCGAAGAGACCCAACGGTACTTTGAACCAGTTGTTCGATTCGCAACCGAAACGCAGTTGCACCGACCAAGATCGCTGTCCCGCCGTGATCGACAGCACTGCGCTCGACTTGTCTGTCAATTTGAACAGATCGAACGATAAACCGTGTTTGGTCAAAAATCATCAGTTGGACAATTCCATCTTGAAGAAGTTCAATGCATCGACGCATCAATTCGAACCGTTGAACATCAACAAAGCATCGTCCATTCCTCTTGGCGTTATGTTCAATCCCAACCAACAACATACGTCTTCACTTTTGCAGGAATTTCCCCTGTTGGACACGCCCCTATTGGCTCTGCTTCCCTTGCTCCAACAGCAGCAGCAACAGCAATTCAATTTTAATCCATTGTCCAATCTATCAATTCAACAAGTGACTGTTCCACCAATTCCCAACAATACGACCAAGGTGTTCCATTCATCCGTCAACACCACTTCGCTATGCAATACGGTCACGCCATCGACACTCAATGCCAACCTGATTTCCAAATTGAACAGCAATTCCAATTGCAGTCAGTCCATCATCGGACTGCCTCTGCTCAATCCATTTGGCCAGGATTTGATGCTCAAAACCGACCTACTGCCTTTTTCTTCGTGTTCAACGTCATCGATCAATCTGGATCCTATCGATGCAACGTCGAACGTCACATCGCTCAATTTAGGTTCGGCCACGTTGCTCAATTTGAAAAACAAGACAACCGGTCAGGAATCAGTTGGAATCGTTCCCGATGCAAATTCCAAAACCCTCAATCAACCTGTCGTTTCCATACTCAACCAATTTTCCACAAATCCCATTTCAATTCGAGCTTTGTCACAACTGTTCAACGGGACGTCGACAACAGCACCAACAACGCATTATCCACTATCATACAACACATTGATGAGTACAGCCGGTCCTACTTTAAATGTGTTACATTCCAATTTGAACATTGCACCGTCCTTGAACAATAATTCCAATATGGTCGATGCATTGACCAATAGCATTGCAGCCACAAACAATGGACACGATCCATCATTCAAAACCGACCTGACTGCCGCTAATGACGGCAACGATGCGTCGACCAAAGATTTGATTCGATCGATCAACGCTACTCTATCAGCCAATCACGAAGCTTCGCTCGAACAGGCCAAATCCAAGCGTCCGCCAGCGACCAAGTGGAATCAGGACGGAAAATCGGGCCAGTTCTTGTTTGGACGTCGTTTGACCCACAACAAGCGCTTTACGTGCAACCAGTGCCGCAAGAACTTCGTGTCGCTAGCCGAACTCAACCGACACACGATGGATGCGCACAGTTCATTTCGTTGTACCATCTGTTCGGCTCGATTTACGCAGCGGTCAAATTTGCAACGCCATTCGCTTAAACACGTCGGCTTCAAGCCGTTTACGTGCAATTTGTGCGACAAGGAATACTATCGCAAAGACCATTTGGTCAGACACATCGAAGTGACTCATCCAACACACGACCCCAAAATGAACATCACCGTTCACCTTACATCGTCCGAATGTTTGGACTATTTAGATCGTTTGCATGCTGTCAAACCAACCGACGATGCAATGACCAAGGAGGATTGTGCTGATGCCTCTGTGGACGACAATCGTTTACTCATTGTCGAGGATCAAGAGGAATTGGCTGAACAATTCAAAATTGAGGAAAATGGATTAACCGAATCGAATTGAAGTGTTTGTTGTTGATATTGTGTAAACACACACACACACACGTGAAATTTGCATTTAACCATTGCATCATCATTGAATATGTAGTTTAGGAGGGCAAGTACTGTTGGTTTTAATTTTATATTTTGTTTTTTTACACAATTTTATTTTGTTATCGAAGTAATGCAGTATATTTATAATTTATCAACGTATGTTTTCTTGTCGGGAATGCACCTTCCTTTTAACCAAATAAATAAATTTTGTTTCAATATTATTTCATTATGTCGAATTAGAATAGGTTGGGAACAATGCAACAATAGTATAGTTCTAACAAGTTATGCCTTAACATACATAAAGCCGTCTTGTTCTTTGATTGGAGGACATTGGATCATCTCATTACTTATAAACCTGTGCTGCATATTAATCAATCAATTTGGATGGTTTAATAGACATAAGAGAAACTTTGTTGACTGTTCGTAAAAGTTGACAAGACTGCTTGGATTTTTTGTCACAGTTAGCCCAATGGCTTTTAAGTATTCTGAGTGCATGTTTGCATCCATCCTCTAAAGCGGAAGCCCAGTTAGGCTGCTGTGCACCACGTGGAGGTATAAATACAAAGGTATCATCAAAAATTGTGATTTCACAAGCATCACTCAAATCCTCGGGATCATTAGAATCTAGACTAGACTACAAGCCATTCACAATATCCAATAAGGAGGTCGTCCTTATGATATGCCTTAATATTACAAACGTATAATGAGAATTACGTGATGAAAACATGCACTATACAAGAACAGATGAGTAAGTCAAGATGATTACCTGATCATCTTGAAACGTAAATTTAATTCGCATTTGGCAAAAGAATATGATTACAACGTTGAACATTGAAAACAATGTTTTGTTAACATCATTATCATCGGGGATAAACATCACCCAGGGTAGTCCAAAAATACCAAAATGTCAACATTTGTAGTGTGTACTTAAAGAACGATAGTTGAGATTTGCTGACATTAAAAGTTAATTACATCCCTCCGAGTTAAACCCCTTCAATGATCTCTATTGGCTGCAAAGGGTAAACAAACGGACGCCCATTTGTTAACAAAAGGTCACAAATCGAATAAGAATATAGGTGCTCTAACTAGTTTTAAAACAAGAGGCAAAGAGTAACCGAATGTCAAGTAGGTTTTTTTTGAAATTGAAACTTTTTAAAGTGTAGGTTGAGGATGCAATTCAAACTAATTTAGTAAAAACTTTAAAACCAGCGTCATGCTTAAACAGATTAAAATTTTTATTAACAACAACAAATCAATCTTTGTGTTAATAAATTCTAAACAAAGCATTAAATACTAACCAATTGATAAAATAATACTTACAGCAAAACGTACTTCAGTTGCAGCAAACACTATGTTTTTATTTGCCATTATCATTTTATTTATATATAAAAGCATATTTTCTTTATTTAGTATAATGAGAATCCGTTTTGGAAGAACAATGCTATTATTATGAAAATCAAATACTAGGATTAATCTCCAATGTATCTAATACATTGACAAATAAGTAAAAAAAATAAATCTCTAAATGTACAAGAAAATATTGTTCATTCATTTGGGCTGGTGATGTGGTTACATCTTCATTATTTTACCGGTGGGGGATGTTTATCCCCGATGATGATGATCGTTATTTTACATATTTAGATGGCAACCAATCATAAAAGAATAACAACCGTTCGCAAACATTGACGAGGTCAGAGTTATCTCCCTCAGCCCAACGGCTACATATCGTACACGTATACCTTAAGATACCTTTCAAGTTCCTTGAGTGTATGCCTGCACCCACCCGCCGTAGAGAAAGTCCAGTTATACCGCTGTCCACTCGGACTCCACTATTATTAGTCTAGGTACCTAGGGGCACCTAGTACAGGATGAACCACAGAACAATCAGGAATGTCATTGGAAATTGAGTCTTTATAAGCATTTCTCAAATCCTCAAATCGTGAACAACCCAACATCCCATACAACAGATGGAAATGTTCAATTGTCACAATTTCCGAAAACAGCAAAAAACTTGTTTATTTTAAAAAAATAAATGTATTCTCCACTTGGAAAATAAGTTACAATACTGATTCTAAATACAAAAATTCAATATAAACATGTATGCAAATTTATATATATATATCAGTGTAAAATCCATTCATACGTGTGTAGTATACAAATATATATTAATTACTGTAAGATAAAATTGAAAATTAAAAAAACAACCACAAAGAAATACACATGTCAGGGATACACACAAGAAAAATAGAGCAACACACACATAAAGCCAAGTCAAATCGGTTTATAATTGATTAGCGTTCAAATGGGAAGATGACTGCTTGCTTCGACCAATTACTTTGCTCAGCTGCTTCAACAAACGTCCTTGGGGCTGCAACATTGACAAAAATGAAATGTCACAATTTGCGGAAATTACAAATGCCAAAAGCAGCATCTTGTACACATAACAAGCGTGTAGAACAACAAACTTTCTTGGCTAATAGACGGTCTGCAAAAATTGACGGGACGGGTCTGATTTTACGTTAGGATTATCTTTCTTTTAGCCCCAGATGAATGCTTAAACCAATCGATCGAAACAAACTGCCCAGTTATACCGCTGTGTACTCGGTAGTACCAAGTCCTGTAACTTTATAACCATTGCTCTAATCCTCAAGATTATTAGCATCCTTAAAAGCTATAATCTTTGGACTGACATGCCTAAACAATAACACCCAAGAAGTAACCTTTACTTAGACTTTGATAACTTATCAGTGATAAAGTTACATATATATTCTGTAAAACTATTGAGTAATTAATTTTTTTAAAACGTTTTGAATAATCATAATGTTAATAGTGTAGTAGAGTATTGCCAATATTAGAGATAACCAAATTACAGACAATAACACATAAATAGAGATTAATTAAAAAATTATAAAATACATGTTAACAATATAATAGGTAACGTACGCGATTGGTCGTTAAGGTGGGAGTCTAAAAAGTGAATAAACAAGTGATTAGGGGTGCAAGTAAAACACACACACACACACACACACGAAAGCGATGCTAATGGATCCTGAGGATTTGAGCAATGGTTACAAAGTCTCAATTTCCAATGATGGAGATATTCCTGACTGTTCGTCTTCCACGTGATACATCTTGGACTATGTGCTAAAAAGCATCAGACTAATAATAGCAGGGACTGAGTAGACAACATAACTGGGCTTCCGCTAAGGCGGGAGGGTGGGTGCAAGTATACACCTAGGGTACATTAAGTTATACGTATACCATATGTAGCCCTTGGACTAAAGCAGATAACCCTGACAAAAAATCAGGCGGCATCGTCAATCTTTGCGAACAGTACCGACGTCACAAGGAATCCCAATACCAACGGCGTTCTTTTTTTGTTTACGACGGCCACTTGGTGGAACACGTCTCCCGTATAACACGTCATGCAGTTGAAAAACTCGACCTACCTTTTCCACATCGCCATTCTCATCGAGCCAACAGACGCGGTTTTTGGACCGAACGCGAGTCCACGACGATTTCGTGCGTGCGAAATTGCCGACAGGAGCCCAGCTGGCCGAACTGGGACACGACGAATCGCTGTCGGCACCATTCGACACGCTGTCGACCGCCTTGTGATGATGAGACGACGATGGCCCATGGCGAGTGGAAAACATGCCGGGTGTTAGGACGGGCAAAATGTCGTCAAAGTCCGCGTCGTCTGCCGAAAACGGATCGCAATTGATGGCGTCGTCGTCTTCGGTAAAGTAGGCGTCGCTTTCGGTTGTCGTGTAGATGGGCAAGTCGGATGAATGGTCAATTTTGTCCAAAGCGGGACCATTGCGTTTTTTGAAATTCAGACGGCTTTTGCTCATCATTTTTTGCAGTTTGCTGGGCTGTTTGGTAAATCTAACTGACGACAGTGTTTTGGCATTTTGGGTCAACGTTATTCTGTAAAAAAAGGCAGTTTAAAGTATAATTGAGAGAGTTGGTGTTAGAATGCTAACAGGATCCTAAGGATGAGTTTTATGAGCAACTTGAAGATCTGTACTCTCGCCTCAAGACCTCATCACAAATCGTTGTTGTTGGAGGGGATTTTAATGGCAGAGTTTGCACGGATGATGTCAACCACCCTTGTGTTGGGCCTTGGAAAAATTCGCGCAAACAATGCGCACACAGAGGGTGACGAACGGATAGTGAGAATGACTCTGGTCGCTCACTCCGTATCAAAGGGGATTGGACGAAAAAGATCAGTAACCGCCATATTCGAAATGACCTTCAATTTCTTCCTTCAATGTTATTGTGACAACAAAGATTGCGCTGGTTTGGACAAGTTCTTCGTAAAAATCCTGATGCAATCTCGTGTATCGTAACCCTGGCTTGTCCAAATGCCGATTGGAAGAAAAGGAAAGGTGGTCACAAAACGTACTTGGATGGATGCTGTTCGGGACGATCTTCACCCTATTTTGGCCGGAACTTTATCTTGGAAACAATGGCAAAGTCGGTTGGACTAACATATCCCTACACGCCTCCGAAAACCGTGAACGATAGAAAGGGATTGTTCGAGATGCTATTCGAATGAAGTGCACATCAAAAACATTGTCTTTATTATTTCTATGTTTGTACGACACATTAAACGATCTATTTCGATGGCTTGATACGAATAACAAACGTAGAAGAATAACAAAACTTCTTAAATAGAAGACGGCATCCACTGTTCGCAAAAATTAGCGAGGCCGCCTGATATTCTGTCAGTTCTCTATTAGCCTAAAACCTACATATGCTATGCTTTCACCCACACACCGTAGCGGAAGCCCAGTTATACCACTGTGCTGTTATTAGTCTAGATGCTTAATGGGCAAGTAGTACAGGATGCAGGTGGTGGAAATTGAGTATTACCCAAATCCTCGGCATCATTACAATCCCTCGTTGGTGTTGTTCCACTTACTCGCTGTTCTTTACATCCCCTTTGCGTCGCTTCGTGAAAAAGGCGGAAGCGACCGAAATGAGGGGAGCACCGCCCCTCGACGTTGGACCATTTCGATTGACAGCCGACTTGCGATGCACTTTTCTGCCAACAGTCGTCGTATCCGAATCGGACGTGCGCGCAAATTCGTCGGGGAGCAGACCTCGCATGTGCTTGATCAATTTGCCCTGTTGTTCGGTAATGGTTGTCAAACGAAACACTTCGCGCTCGAGCGACTGTTGCATAGATTCGGCCGATTCCTTGACACGCAACGCGTCCATGTCAAAAACGCAGGCTTCTTGACGAGCCATGTCGCGCTGACTCAACAACTGGGTGTTGTTCAATCGCAAGCGTTCCAGTTGCACGTTTAGCTTGTCAATCTGTACAAAGTGGAAGATGGTAGATTGATTTTGAAAACTTTGATGAACGATAAATAGGAATGGCAATATTTTGACGAATTGCCTAATGCATGTAAAGTCTCTTTTGCAATTATAGCAATATGTAGTACATAAGGGTACAACTGGACCTCCACATTGGCAGATAAATGCAAACATATATATAGGGTATTTACATATATCCTAACATATATGTATACCATACGTAATTATTTGATTAAAAAAAGGAAAATCTTGATGTCGGGTTTCCTACCAGTCAATAAAACAAATGAATTATGCTGCTTTGATTTTGACAACAGCTTGTTCATCTACTGAATGTATATATATATATATATATATATATATATATCTATATATATATATATGACAAAAATAGAACTAGTAATTCCACATTTCTATTATTATTGAGTTTTACACAAATTTGACGCTAATGATTCTGAGCGTAGGGAACGCTAATTATTCTAAAAATGCAAAAAAGTTTCAATTTCTAATAATGGTGATATTGCTGACTGTTCCTCCTCCTCCACATGGTGCATTCTGGACTAGGTGCCTATAGGCAAAGACCGAATGCACAACGATATAACTAAACTTCCAAGAATAGGTGCAAACATACAGCCATGGTATCTTAATGTATGTGTAAACCATGTGTAGCCTTTGGGTTAAGAAAAATAATCCTGATCAAATATCAGGCGGTTTTGTCAATCTTTGCAAGCAGCGGTGCCATTACAAGGATGGTGTCTATTAGCCAAGAAACCTCGTTAATATAAGCCATCGAAATCAATCGTTTAATATGCTGTACAAATAGAGAAATATTGGAGAGGTGACTACATCACCAAAACATTAAATTAATAATTAATACACAATAAATATTGTTAGAACAGGGAGTAAATATTAAAATAATGTTTTTCAAAATATTCTTTTTTAACTAGAAATAAAGGTTTTTATTAAAATTTTGTTACGTTAAAATTACAAACAATGTCTTAATTTTAGCTGTGAAAAACACAAATACCAAATGTTTGCAAAAACAACAACTTTTGTAGTGTGCACTTAATGAACGACATTAAATGTTAATTATATCCCGAGTTAGAGGGTAAACAAACGGACGCCCAATTAAATAATTCATTTGAACGAGGGGACTGAATTCGCGTGCTACAATATCCGTCCAACAGTCAATAAAGTTTATTACTATCCACCTATGCCCAAGTTTCTTTCACATGTAACAGTGTCAGTTGAAATACTTAGAAACTTTCGGTTTTCAAATTCTCAATTCCACATTGTCGTAAATCAGTTGCCTGACATAATGACCACTTCAAAACATCCTGACACAAAAGACTTGTAATTTCATTTCAAAGGGTACTGCAAGTACGTTACTGTGTGGTAGTGTGAATTAGGAATTTCACTATATAAATCATTTGAGAAACGTTATTGACATGTAAAAGGTAATACTGACAAGTACAATGATTGGTCAAAACTAACCATATCTTTCAAACTTTTATTTTCATCGTTGAGTGAAATAATTTGCGAATGATAACACGAAGCAGCTTCGGTTGGTTCGCGATCCGACTAAAAATAAAACGAAAATATAAATTGTATTTTGTATGATAAATATCAATGGGAAAAAGCCGAATAAGACATTTCTATCAATTGCATCACCATCGAGTAAATTATAAAGCCAAGAAAATTCATACTAATTGAATAAATTTCGTTAAAAAAGCATTTAAAAAAAAATTAAAATTACCTACTTCAGGATCATCTGTATTCCGTTTTCATAAGAGAAAATCTGAATTAAAATCAATAATTCAAAAGAACCTCCTAATTGTGATGCTAATAATTCTAAGGATTTAAGTAATGCTTATGAAATCTCAATCAATATTCTCGACTGTTACCTTAACACGATAGGGACCAAATGCACAGTGGTACAAATGGACTTCTGCCTTGGAAAATATGTGCAAGAATACATCCAGCGTACATACATCATATGTAATCGCCGGGCTAAGAGAGATAATTCTGACAAAAAATTAAATTGTCCTGTCAATCTTTGTAAGCAATGGAGTCGTCACTAAAATATTTATAAAAAATAAGAAAAATTATTATTCTCTCAAAATTTATTTTACTGTACAAATGTGTAAAAATAATGAATAAGTGACCACCTCATAAACCAATAATAAAACTAAATTTCACAACTAGTTAGTCTTCAATTATCACAATAAGATAACAATATTTTTTATCAGAATATTTTTCTACCAGTACTACTATTTAATTTATCTTAGAAATATAAGTAAAAATCCCAAAACGTCAAAACCTACCTGTAAAACTGGCATTTTAACAGCAGCCTGCAGACGATCATATCGTTCATTAAGCAATGCATATTCTTGTCTCATATCTGATAATTCACGCTCGTATTGCTGAATTTGTTCCCTATATAAAAAGTACAACCAATGCAATTAATTTTCATTAAAATCCTAACCTACTCAAGTAAATTATAAGTAGTATTAAATTTAATTCAAAATAATCCACAATGACTACAAACCTCAAAACACTTTCGTTTTGTTTGTATTGAATCATTTCGGCCTGTGCACTTCTCCATTCGGCCTTGACAGATTCCAATTCCTTTCTTACTTGATCAATCATGTACTAGAAAAAAATATTTTACAAAACACAAGTAAAATTATTTAAAAGTTACATTCAAAAACTATGTGCAATACATGAACAAAAAAGCTGATCAATAAAAAATTACCGATTGATTTTGCGAAGTACTCAAATGCTCCAATTTGAGTGAAAGTTGATCCAAAGAAACTTTCATCGCATCATTTCGCATATTTGCATCGTTCAATTGCAATTGTAAATCAGATGCACGCTGTAAAACATGATTTAAAAAGGCATTATTTAAAAACACGTCGAGACATAAACAAAATGTAATGAGAAAAATTCAACCAACTTGAGAATCGGTAGCCGACCGAGCAATTAAATGGCCGTGTTCGCTACGCAGCAGAGACAATTGGCTTTCGAGTTCGGCCACGTGTTTTTCCAATTGAGCCACATCCTTCGTGTTTGATTGTTGAATTAGCAAACGATCCTTTTCCTAAAATACAAAACGACACGAAACAAATGAACTAGACAGCGTTTGAGCAGAAGAGGAATAGTCGCTTAAAGCCATCTATTATTATAATTAAACAGGACACCAAAACCTTGTAACAATATTTAAAACATTTGTCTATTATCATTATTACTTCTCAATTTTTAACTATAATGCATAAATGGTTTGAAGGATGAATAAAAATGTGTTTACAATACTGTTAATAATTTAAATGTTTCTGTGTAACATAACATAACAAAAGGAGAAGGCAGAGTTTGAGTAGCATGCTAGCAATGACGCCAGTGTTCACAGGAATTGACGAGGCGATCTTCTTCAGAGTTGTCACCAGTTGACGGATCCACCAGATTAACCGGCTACATAGGGTCCCTGATGTTACTACTCTATATGCCTGGTGGAACCTAGACCAGGATGCAGTACGTGGGAGACGAACAGTCAGGAATATAGGGTTTAAAATAGGACTTGCCAATACTTAAAGGCTAGATGTATTTTAAGTTTTTCATAATTATAAATATTTAAGTGTGATGGGGTTTTTGGATAAATTGATAAATGGTAATAGTTAAAATAAAAAATTACATACATGTAAAGTTAATTATACAAAACGATTACGCAACAATAATTTCAAAGAAAATTATTTTACATTTTACAAGTTCTTACATAACCCAGCACACGTCACTGCAAAAAGAAAACTGATAAGTTTTCAAATTTTGTATGTGTATAAAATGTAACATTAATTATGGTGTAAAAAAATCAAAGAAAATTTTTTAGATACTTGACCTCCCATTTTTGTTAAACGTTTTTTAAATAGTAGAAGTTCTTTTCTTAATTGCTAAAAATTCTGGTTTTATGAACAAATCGCAGATTTATTTGAGGATTGTATACAGATTTTTTAAAGGCTTATACACGTCCAAGAACAGCAGGAACCGGATCTGTACCATCAACTAGTAAAAGAAATGCTTTGTTTGTGATCACGAAATTGAAAAGAAACAGAATCCCATTAAACAAATACAAAAAAAGGAATTAGCTAATATTTCACATTCACTTATCCGCAATCGAATGAAATCAGTCAATTTGCAGTTAAAGAAAACGTTAAAAACGTTCCTTTGACAGTACAACGTACAAAAAGACGTGCGGAATTTGCAAAAATGTATGAAAACCGTTCAGTTTAAAGTACAAAGCATGGACAGTGCAGTTCACGGTTATTTATGGTCCCAATTTTCCTAAAGACTACAATTGCATTGTTAAAAAAGTTGCTCATCCATCATGTCTTCCTGGATATTATGGAATTAAGCTAAAACTGCCAAAATAGAGTCAAACAAGTAACCACTTAAACAAGTCAACATTTATAACCATTTTCAAAAAAATTTTAAGACTGAACTACGACAAAATGATTCAGGGCATTTGGTGGTTGTTCAAGATAATGCTCCAGTGCATACGTAAAAAAAGATAAAGTGCTTTTTATCATAATTTAAAATTAAACGCTTTTTTTTGTTTAAACTGAAGATTCTTTAAATAGCAAAAAATAAGCTTCATTTAATTGCCTCCATACAGCCCGGACTTCAATGTAATTGAAAATCTTTTTAGTTATCCTTGATTGTGTTAAAAAATCAAATTTGACAAGATGATATCAATAATTTGGCTAATTCCTATCCAAAGGGCTTAAAAGAAGTTATAAAAAACCATGGTTATTTTTAAACTACTAAATTTGTAAAATTGTGTATACGTACATATTTTATCATATAGTTTATTTTTAGTCAAACATTGTAAATTCAGGGTTTTTTGTCTAAGTGAGAATTTGGTAATGTAAAATTTTTTTTACTGTTTTAATTATTAGTATTACTAAAGTGATGTTTAAGGGTTATTTTAGTTAATGTGCCTAATATGCTTAAGTGATGTGAAGGAAGTCAATCAATTTCAATGTGTTCATTTTGACAGGGCCTATTTTAGCCCCTATATATATATATATATATATATATATATATATATAGAGAGAGAGAGAGAGGGGGGGGAGGGAGGAAAGAAATGATCACTTAAACAGGTTAAAATTTTCTAATTGATTCAGAACATATTGTAAAATATAAACAATTAGATGGAAACTTACTAAAGTCAAATCTCTAATTTGACCTCGCAAAGTGTCCAATTCAACCAGGTGTTTCTGCTTCGTTTGATCCAATGTGCTATTTAACAAATGTATTTCATGCTCAACTTCTTTGTTGCGTTCGAACAAAAGAGAAAGTTGATCGCTTGAAAAAGTACAAACACTGAGATTAAATTGGCATGCAATAGGTTGGTTTTATTAATGATTAGTGACCATGACCTCTGCATTATTTCTGCATTTGTTATTATTATTATGGCTATTGGCTTAGATATTTGAGAAGTAGCTTTCAGCACACAAAAAACAGGTACAATTATAAAAACACGATACAATTAGCAGTATGTAACATCAGTCAGAAAATAAAATAAGATCAACTTACAAGGACGAATTGATCCTAATGATCCTGGGAATTTGAGTAATGTTTATAGGGTCTCAATTTCCAATCATGGTGATATTCCTGACTGCTCGTCCTCCATGTGGTATCCACAGGCATCTAGACTAATAGCAGCGAAAACCGAGAGCACAGCGGTATAACTGGGCTTACGCTACGGTGAGTGAGTGCCAGCATACACTCAGGATACTTAAAAGGTATCTTAAGGTATAATATGTATAGCATATGTAGCTGTTGGGCTAAGGAAGATAACCCTGACAAGAAATTAGTCAGTTTGGTCAATCTTTATGAACAGTGGCAACGTCACAAGGACGCCATCTACCAGTCAAGAAACTTCGTTACGCTTGTCAACTCGTTGAAATCGATCGTTTTCTCATGCCGTACCAATATAGAAATAATAAAGAGGTGACAGCACGAGTCACCAACCCACATGAATGATAAGCATCACTCAAGTCCTCAATACTGTAACAAACTAGGTCAAACGAAATGTGTTTAGTTTGTGCTTTACGACATACCAAACCGTGTAAATTCGACAAAAAACACAATAAATAGAACCGATCAATCCAACCGTTTTGAACTTACGCATGCGATTTGGTATCGGAAGAAATATGCACGTTTTTGGACATAGAATTGAGAACAAGCTGCTCAAATTTTTCCTTGAATTCTTTGTTTTTCTGTGCCAAACAAAACAACCCATCATGTTCAATAATTAATAAAAAAATTATACATTTAAAGTTTAAAATAGTGGAATAGAAGACAACAAAATACATAAAGAATCGCCATAAGAGTCACAACGATTTATACGGTTGAATCATTTTTAAATGTCCAATTAACATATATTTTGGCTCTAATTCAGTGATTTTATGTTTCAATACCAAGATTGCAAAATGTCATCATCGAACTTAGAAATGACATACAAAAGATGGGTGTTTTTTCAAAATCATTACAGTTAAATCGAGTAATAATTGGAATGAACAAATCATTAACACATAAAAACGAACTTAATCACACAAAAAATAAGACTACAAGTAAATATAAAGGAATGTAAGTACTCCTAATGTATGGAAGAATTATAATGCTTCTGTACATCCATATAGTACTCCGTAGACTCAACAACAAAGTTGGTGGTAAAGCCACTTCATTAGTTCCAAGTTCCTCGCCATTGTTCACGGTTTTCGGAGGCGAGCACAGATATGTCAGTCCAACCGACTTTGCCATTGTTTCCAAGATAAAGTTCCGGCCAAAATAGGGTGAAGATCGTCCCGAACAGCATCCATCCAAGTACGTTTTGTGACCACCTTTCCTTTTCTTCCAATCGGCATTTGGACAAGCCAAAGTTACGGAACGTGAAATTGCATCATGATTTTTACAAATAACGTACCAAACCAGCGCAATCTACGTTGTCGCGATACCAAAGAAGGAAGTTCGTGAAATTTGAAGTCATCTCGAATTTAGCGGTTACTGATCTTTTTCGTCCAATCCCTTGATACGGATGATGCAAAATGAGTGTTGTGCCAAATGCATCTGAGACATCTTGCCTCAAATTTGTCGAGCTTCATGATATCTGACCCTGTAAGAGTCCGAGTTTAAGCTGCGTATAGAAGCACTGTGCGAACCAATGAAGAGAAAATGTTCATCTTCGTGTTTGGATTGATGCTTTTTCGTGTCCATAATGGACTCGGGGTAACACGTATCAAAGACCTAATGCGTAGCGATATGACTCGGCTTCTTCCTTGATGAATATATGCGAGCATACACTATGGCCGTTGAGTAATAAAACTCGTTAACTTTTTAAGCAATAGCGCTGTCTATCAACCAAGAAACTTCATCACATTCCTACGTTTGTTGCATAGACAAAGTTTTCTTTGCATATAAAATAGAGAGAGCGATTGCTCGAGCTGTTCTGTCAAGATAAAGATAAGGGAAAGATGAATCACTAAGGCATCACTAAGGTGGGATGCTAATGATCCTGAGGATTTGAGTAATGCTTATAAAGTCTCAATTTCCAATGATGGTGATATTCCTGACTGTTAGTCCTCCACGTGGTGCATCCTGGACTAGGTGCTATAGGCATCTAGACTAATAACAGCAGAGTCCGAGTGCACAGCGGTATAACTGGGCTTCCGCTACGGCGGGTGGGTACGAACATACACCCAGGATACCTAAAAGGTATTTAAAGGTATACGTATATTATATGTAGCCCTCGGGGCTAAGGGAGATAACCTTGACAAAAAATCAGGCGGCCTTGTCAATCTTTGCGATCAGTTGCGACGTCACGAGGATGCCGTCTACCAGCCAAGAAACTGTTATACTTCCACGTATGTCTACACTTGTCAAGCCATCGAAATCGATCGTTCTACATGTCATATAATGAAGAGGTGACCACGTCACCAACCAAAATGAAATGAATCAATGAATGAATCACTAAGGCATTCTAACCAAATTTAGAAAACATGTTGCTTATTTATACGTCATAAAGAATCCGAGACAATAGAGTAGCAAGTGTAAAATCATGTCAACATTGTTCATTATTCATGGACAAATGAAACACACACATTTTCACCCACTAAACGCTCTATCAAGTAGTTATAGGTACAACTTGAATACCAGCATAATCCTCAAAATAATGCCTATAATATGGGGGTGACAAAATGCAATGTAGGAAAACACAAGTTGCTGACTGCAACAATAAAAACAAAGACTTGTCATAACAATCGATTCAAATACAAAGTAAAGGCCATACATGTTCTTCGTCTCTCAATTGTTCTCGGGTAGCAAAGTATTTGTCTTCGTAATGCTGACATTTTTGGTTCAAATCGCGTTGATATTCACGCATATCTTCAACTTTTTGTTTCAGATCCTACACAAGGATATATATATATATATATATATATATATATATAAGTAACGAAAAATTTACCGTTTAAAAAATTAATTTGTTTTTTTTTTAGACAAATGTCAATCTTTACAGTCGATAAAAGTAAGAAAACACAATTCTTTGTTAGTAATAGATAAGAATGGGACATGCATTGTAACAATAAAACACAACTAAAATAAGTAATAACAACAAAAGTTGATGATAGAGTCATTTCTTCATTAATTTGAAGCTCGCATAGCATCCTGAGGACTTAAGCAATGTTTATAGTCTCAAATTATATATTTATATATATCCTGAGATTTTGAGCAATGTATACAAAGTATAAATATCTGATTCCATGTTGTGCATCCTAAACTCAAACTAACACGAATCAAGGATTGAGTACACGTGTACACGAGTATAGCTGCACTGCTTCCATGGCGGTTGGATACTTAAAAATGTAACATGAACTGAAACAATCCTGACAAGTAATCATCTACAATCATGTGTGAATTCGTACATAAGAGCCAACAATCCATACATCAATAGTCAAACGAAATAGAAGCCTCCCCCAAACTCACTTGAATCTCCTTATTCATGCCCACTTCCACCTCCCTTGTCTGACGTTGGTCGGAAATCAACGTTTTGACCGTGTCAACCAAATGATTGACTTGATTTTTCGATTCATCGAGCGCCCTTTTCAAGTCTTCATTGGCCGACTTGAATTGGTGACACGTTTGGTTGGCCCGATTGGAGGCCTGCTTGAATTGCTTGAGTGCAAAGTTAATCAAACGGTGAATCACTTCGTAGCCAATCAAATTGTCCGAAAAGCTGCCGCCGCCGCCAGTTTGGGTCGAATTGGCGTTGGTTGAATCGTCGGCGCAGCCCGACGAAGGCGGACACAGGGTCGTGAGCAAGTCGACCAAATCGGTTTCGGTTAGGTTATGCGGCAAGGTCGACAAACGCAACTAAAAATGGGGAATCAGATCAAATCGATAAACCTGTTTCCACAAATCACCCACTGAGTACACAATGATACAACTAAGCTTCTCCCTTAGTGAATAGGTGGAAATATACAGCAGAAAAAGTCATTTGTTTAAATTCATTTCATTTTGGTTGATGACGTGATCACCTCTTCATTATTTTACATATTTACACGGTATATAAAATAGGGATTGGAATCAAATCAAATCATTCAAACTGAACGATTGATTTCGATGGCTTGATACGTGTAGAAGAATAAAGGAGTTTATTGGTTGGTAGGCGACATCGTTCTAACGTCGCCATGGTTCGCCAAGATTGAGGAGGATGCTGGATTATTTCCAGAATTATCTCCCTTAGCCCAAGGACTGCATATCGTATACATACACCTTAGGATATCCTGATTGTGTGCTTGCAAACACCTGCCGAAGCACTGTTATTAGTCTAGATGCATATATACAACTAGCCTAGGATGCGCCAGTCGTGAATATCATCATCATCATCATCATGGGAAATTGAAACCTTAAAAGCATTACTCAAATCCTGAGGATCATTGGCATCAAGTCATGGTTCCTCCTTTGTCAAAATTATCCAAATAATTGGGATGAATTAGGAAAGACAGCCTACTGTGATACTAGTTGGTTCGGTCAGAACTCCAATGTTGTCCATGTCTACACAGGAAACCATAATCGGGAATTCAAACCCTTTCAGTAGTTCAATCACAGTTCCTCAATTGGTATAACGTCGATTAAATAAACCCTAATGCCTACAGTTTCAATTTCTAACAATAATGATAAACCTGTTTCCACGAATCACCCACCGAGTACACAATGATACAACTGAGCTTCTCCCTTAGTGGATAGGTGCAAATACACAGTAGGAATAGTCATTTGTCTAAATTCATTTCATTTTGGTTGATGACGTGATCACCTCTTCATTATTTTACATATTCATACGACATATAAACGATCGACTTCAATGGCTTGACAAGCGCAACACAAACGTAGAAGAATAACGAAGTTTCTTGGCTGGTCGACGGCATCCTCGTGACGTCGCCACTGATTGCAAAGATTGACAAAGCCGCCTGATTTTTTGTCAGGATTATTAACCTGCACGAACAGTCAGGAATATTACCACCATTGAAAATTGAGACTTTTTAAGCATCCCAAAGCAATCAAGTCTGACAAAAAATCAGGTGATGCAGCGTTTTTTACAAATACCACCTATCAGGCAAAAACGTCATTCTACATCTGTTCTTGTCCAAATGGAACAATAAGATCACACTCGCATTCAAGATAACCAACCAATCAATGAGAATCGACAAATCGATGCTAATGATCCTGAGGATTTGAGTAATGCTTATAAAGTCTCAATTTCTAATAACGGTGATATTCCTGACTATTCGTCCTCCACGTAGTGCACCCTGCAGCATGTGCCTCTAGGAACCTAGACTAATAACAGCAGAATCCGAGTGCATAGCGGTATAACTGGGCTTCCGCTACGGCGGGTGGGTGCGAACATACACCCAGGATACTTAAAAGGTATCTAAATGTATGCGTATGTCATATGTAGACCTTGGGCTAAGGGAGATAACCCTGACAAAAAATCAGGCGGCCTCGTCAATCTTTGCGAACAGTGGCGACGTCACAAGGATGCCGTCTACCAGCCAAGAAACTTTGTTATTCCTCCACGTTTGTGCTACGCTTATCAAGTCATCGAAATCGATCATTCTACATGTCGTATAAATATTGGGAAATAATGAAGAGGTGACCACGTGTCCAACCAAAATGAAAAATGACAAATCGACAAAAAAAATAGGCCATCGTCACAAATGAATAAAATTCTTACAACGGCACTTTGTATCTGGTCCAAAAAGGTTTGCGCTTGCTGTCCCGACTGGGCCATTGTCGTGAGACGTCCATTTTCTTCGTGCAGTTGCCTGATGCGGTCGTTGAGACTATCGACTACCGACCTAAATACAGACAATTCAACATTTACCAAGATTGCAACAGTAAAGGTTTGGCACTAGGTGTTCGTTAGCCAACATATCCTTACATAAATGAATGTCAACATTTTATTGTAATAACTATTAGTAAAATTGCAATTGTGTTGGGGGAAGGGGGGGGAATGCTTGAAGCACTCGATTCGAAACCGGGTTTTTACTACCCGTACTAAATGCAAGCCTTTGTCAAACGTTTTGCAAAATGTCAACTTGTTATCGAATGTGTTTGGTTTCCGTGATTGGGGAATCTACACTAATGGGATTGTGGACCATCAGTCTAAAAAATAATAACCGCAATGCCCCAAGTATGTTGTGCTCCACAATGTAGAGGAATTTACGTATCTGAGCTCTTCATTTACTTCTAACAATTGTACATCAAATGAAGTATGACTACTGCTGCGTTTGGAAAATTTGCCAATGCACGAAAAACCATCAATCCAAACACGAAGATGAACATTTTCTCTTCATTGGTTCGATCGGTACTTCTGTAAGCAGCTAAAACACGGACTTTTACAGGGCCAGAAATCAAGAAGCTTGACCAATTTGAAGCAAGATATCGCGACAACAAAGATTGGGCTGGTTTGGATACGTTCTTGGTAGAAATCCCGATGCAATCTCACGTATCGTAACCTTGGTTTGTCCAAATAGCGATTGGAAAAAGAGGAAAGGTGGTCAGAAACGTACTTGGACGGATGCTGTTCAGGACAATTTTCACACTATCTTGGTCGGAACCTTATCTAGGAAACAATGTCTAAGTCCACTGACTGAAAACCGTAAACAATGGAAAGGGATTATTCTTGATGCCAAGCAAACTTAGAACTAATGAAGATGTGGTTTTGCTATTAACTTATGTTGATGTCAATGTTCCCCCCAAATCAAATGAACTGATTCAATATAATTCAACAATCGCAGTACAACATAGCCTCCTCTAATGGATATTAAACATCCAATCAAACATACACTAACTTTTCATTAGATAGCATTTTCACCGCTTCATTAATTTCTTTCAAAACATTGCCATTGCTAACTGCATCGCTCAGTCTTTGGCAAACATCCTGCTAAAAACAAATAAAATATCATGAAATAAATGGACTATATTGCATTGTTGAACATCAAATTAACAGCACGAAACCGTTGGATGCGATCGGTTAATATGCTGTACCAATGTAGAAAACCAAGTCATCAACCAATAATAATAACATAAGTTGATGGCAGAACCACCTCTTCATTAATTTTAAATTTGAATAGCCTTCCGAATCCCTATACAAAAAGGTTGTCGAATACGATTTAAACTTGGATGAATAAATAAGGTTTCTTAGCTAGAAGACCGCTTCCTTGTGATGACGCCATTGTTCACAGGAATTGACGAGGCGACCTTCTTCAGGGCTGACGTCAGTTGACGGATTTACAAGCCTAACCGGCTACATATGGGAAATGGACATCTTGAGATACCTATTAAGCATCGTGGGTGTATGTTAGTACCCATTCACTAAACAGGAATCCAGTGAAAGCCCAGATATACCGCTGTGCACTTGGTCTCTGTTGTTATTAGTCTACGTGCCTATATATATATATATATATATATATATATATATATATATATATATATATATATATATATATATATATATATTTATGGGATGCTAATGATCCTGAGGATTTGAGTAATGCTTATAAAGTCTCAATTTCCAATGATGGTGATATTCCTGACTGTTAGTCCTCCACGTGGTGCATCCTGGACTAGGTGCCCCTAGGCATCTAGACTAATAACAGCAGGGTCCGACTGCACAGCGGTATAACTGGGCTTCCGCTACGGCGGGTGGATGCGAACATACACCCAGGATACTTAAAAGGTATACGTATGTCATATGTAGCCCTTGGGCTAAGGGAGATAACTCTGACAAAAAATCAGGCGACCTCGTCAATCTTTGCGAACAGCCAAGAAACTTTGTTATTCCTCCACGTTTGTGCTACGCTTATCAAGTCATCGAAATCGATCGTTCTACATGTCGTATAAATATTGGGAAATAATGAAGAGGTGGCCATGTCACCAACCAAAATGAAATGAAATATAATTTATGTTTGCTACTTTGAATGTTTGCACGAGAAACATCTTTCAGCAGTGGACAATTAGCAAAGCCAAATGTGGGCCTGCATTTTAGTCGGCTGGTGATGGGATTCGAACCCATGTCCACCGAGGTCCGAATTCGAGCGCTGTACCGCTAGACCACCCCGGCACCTAGTACACGATGTGCCACATGGAGGATGAACAGTTAGGAATATCTCCATCATTGGAATTCGAGACTGTACACGTATTACTTAAATCCTCAGAATCATTAGCATCCCAATAATAATAATAATAACATTGGAAGGAAAATATCAGAGATGCTAAGCGAAGTTGCAACTAATGAAAAGATGACTCCAACTACCAACTATTCTTGTTGTCAATATTAATAATAATAATAATAATATGCAAAAATTGTAAACTCATACGCTTGTGTCTTTGTTTTGCAATCGTAAACGTTCAATTTGTTCGCACAATTGTTGATTACGCTGTTGTAATTCCAAGAAATTGACGTCATCTTTGTTGCTAGGCAATATATTGCTCTGAGCTGATTTGAAAGATACTTGAGGAGAATCACGATAATGTGCTACAGTTATGTTTGACCTGTACGGAGAACTAAATAATAGAATCAAAACAGACAGTCTTAAGAATACTGCACAGCATCATTTTGAGTAAATATATAAAATAGTAAAAAATCGACAAATGTATTGTTCACATACATCCAACATTTTTATTCTGAAAAGATTCATACAGTGACATATTACTGTTATTTTCAAACAAGAAACAACCTTGACAAATCATGTCAGGATTAAGAGTCAAAATCACTATAAATTGGTGTCCAGACATACGACACTCCTACTGAGACCACCTACCTTCCAAAATACATCAACCAAAAAGCGTCAACGTACAAAAAACAAATAAACAACTTACCACTGAACATCGGCCTTGGTCGATCCAGCAGTTAGAGCTGAAGCGCGTTGACTTTTTAACAAACTGCCAATATACAATAGGCCGGGCGTATATGTATAACCCATAAAAGGAATATCTCTAATCCAGTCCGAACCTTGCCATTCAATGTCTTCAATTTCTTCGATTTCTTCGTTGGCCGACACGGCGGCAGCTTCTTGAATAGCTTGGCGTTTGGCTTCGGTCGTGGTCAATGGTTGGTTCGGATCGATATTTTCTTGATTGTCGACACACAACGGTTGGGTTCGGTTGGAACGATTTTCAAGAATCGTTTGGTTTGCTTCACTTTCGTCCATATTGAGGCCTGTCGTATCGGCCGACTTTTTGTATTTGCTCGAGGGCGAAAATGCCTGATTGGTCGAGACATCCACAATAGCCTCGTCCCGCGGTCGTGAAATTCCACCGGAAAAGTTGGACACGTCGTCCAGTTCTCCAACTGGTGGCAAATAAGGCGGAGTAACTGAAACCAAAAAGTCGTAAACAGTGAAAGAGAATTACTCAAATGGCTTTGTGAACTTGGAAGTAATCAAGAGATAGATGTGTCACCATCTGTTGTTGTCATTTATAATCCTGAATTCGACGCTGAATCTCTGAAGAGCTGGATCCTTTATTATCTATGACCGAGCCTAGGTACGTAAATTCATCAACCACAGAGAGTGGGCTACCATTAAATCTAGGATTTGCCCATTAAAACCATTAACCATCTGTTGTTGTCGCTTATAATCCTGACGATGCTACAACGATGTCACAATTTGTACCATTAGATACATCCTAAATTCAAATTAATATGGATCAGAAACGGAGTACACAGCGATACAACCGGAATGCAAATGGGTGCATGCATAGATCCAGGATACTTAAAACTTACGTATATCACCTGTAGCCATTGGATAATGGAAGAAAACCCTTATAAAAAATCAGGCAAACTCGTTCGTTTTTATGCATCAATCAACTCCATTACTGTACAGTGTTTGTTGCAAGCAAAAGACTTTCTTGGCGCATATATAAAATAGAAGACAATCGTTTTACATCGTTTGCAAATCACCAACCGATCCACATTAACAAGAATTCAAAAAATTGCATAAAAAATACATACCTTGTCGAAGGGCTGAAAAGTCGACATCTTTAAAAAATGGATGCACGACCAAATCTTCGTATGTCAAACGTTTGGATGGAGATACAATAAGCGAACGAATGAGGCTAACTGCAATATCGGGTATGTCGACGGTTTTGGGAAAAGTCAACGTCTTCTACAAATTACACAATCGAATTAGACAAAATGGCAAAAAAGGCATTACTTTATAGTCGACAATCTTTTCCATAATCACGTCGTCATTTTCGTCATAAAATGGCGTTTGACCGTAGTAGAATTCGTAGAGAAGAACGCCAATTGCCCAATAGTCAAATTCCGGACCAACCAGCAGCGGTTCTTGATTTACCCGACCACGTTGGCACAACAATTCAATGTTCAAATATTCTCTAGTACCAACCATTGTGGGGCAAATGCACTGAAAGAAAAAAACAATAGTCAATATTGTAAATAATATTACAAGATGTAAACTGTAATATGAAGTTATTTCGTATATTCCCTTTAGTCACAAACATATGAAATGTTGGTATAAAGAAGCTTTGATGCTAACATTCGTTACTACATAAGCGATCAATAAGTTTTGTCCAAGTTAAGTTTAATGAAGTTTCAAAATAGGTTTCAATGTAGACAAATTGAAGTGTTTTCAACATACTGGAAACCCGAGCAGTCATGAACACCTTCAAATAATTATTAAAATTTGTAATAAATGCATGAACGTGCACTTGCACTGGACTATTTATTAATACAATTAAAAACGTCTTCTTTAACCAATATTGTTTGTGCTAATTGTAAGCATTATAATTGTAATCCAAATCGTTTTTTTTTGCCATACAACTTTTACTCCAAAAAATTTCTTTTAATTCGAATTTACAATGTCTTAATTAATCAATTAATCCTTAAAAAAAGCTCTCAAGTCAGATTGGGATTATGTAAAAGCAAGTGCGCCACTAGTTGGTATGTAAGATTGTGACTTCGCAGTTCGGGAACCAAAAAACATACCTGTAAGCTAATCCACTTAAATTTAACTCAATTTATATTCCTCACGTAATTAAATCCATGAATAAAGCAAAAAGTTAGTCATTCTGAAAACCTTTAAAAAAACGAAGCGTTATTATGAAACTAATTTTGTGAAAAAACACTCGTGGCGGTGTACCAGTTGAACAATAATATCATAAAAAATCCATCAAATAACAGTAGATAGTGCAAGAAAGATAAGTGTAAAACTTACTTTCCCATCGGCATCCAAACGAATAGCTGATCCAAAATCAATTAATTTTAAATGTCCACTGCGTTCTATGGCAAAATTTTCAGGTTTCAAATCACTAAAATGATACTTATAAAATTACATCATTTCCTTTACAAGAATAATAACACTTACTTTCTTATAAAACCCAAAACCGTCTATTAATCTAAACCGTTGTGCATGTAAGGGTACCATACTGCAAGGAAACTCATGTAACAGTGAAAAAACTGGACAAAAAGCCTCCATACAAAAAAAAAATTTGACAGCCGAAAATATAATCCATAAATGCCAAACTATATACAAGTGCAAACAGAAAAACTATATTACTCAAGAAAAGTCGTTTAAAATAATATCAACTGTTATATTTATTACTTTGAATGTTTTACGAGAAACATCTTTCAGCAGTGAACATTTTAGCGAAGTCAAACGTGGGTCCGCATTTTAGTGCCGGTGATAGGATTCGAACCCATACCTACCGAGGTCCGAATTCGAGCGCTGTACCGCTAGATCCTTTGTACATTACATCTTTTTTTAAAACCCTTTGTAGTTAGCCCACATATTATCACTTTAATTAGCAATAAAACGCCCTATAAAATGAAGTAGTATGGATGCCATATAACATTTTATAAAATGAACTGCTACTACTACTACTACTAATAATAATAATAATAATAATAAACAATAAAAACAAGTTATAAGTGTTTATGCCATTGCAAACGCTTTTTAAAGGTATCCTTCAAAATGTACAAACAATCTAATTCTACATCTTGAGATTCACATCCCTTCTAAGGAGATAAAAACATAATTATCATTTTATGTAAATATAACAATGTTAAACATTGTACACAAGAATTATAGATATAAAAACATTATATATAAACGAAACAAAATATGCAACACACCAATGAATATAACCCATTTTATGCAGTGAATGTACAGATTCAATGGCTTCAGCGACGTAGAATTGAATAATATTCGAATCAAGCAAATGACCAACTCTGCAAAATGTTTTTTAAAAGGATTACATATCAAAACTCGTCGGCAAACATTATTTTTTTAAAACATTCAATCTTCACGTGAAACAAACATACTTGGTAAGAAATATATACAAATCACCACCAGGCTCATAATCCATAATCAAATGCAATTGCTTTTCATCATGAAAAGCGTAATGCAAATGAGGTAACCAAGGATTGTCGATCGATGCTGCCTGAGCGAGAATAGTACGTTCAAGCAACAACTGTGACCCCTCCTAAAATAAAGCAAACATTTATTTTAAAACTCATGACTAACGAAAAAAAAATTAAATGCTGCAAACATGGGCAATATACTCACGGGATCATGATGAAGCCAAAGTCCTTTATACTGTGATTTCATCGCATAGACGGAATGAGGAGGAGCGACTTCTCGAACAACGCGGACCAACCCACACGCACCACGTCCAACACAGGCACCCAATTTGAAGTCGGATAATTTTAATCGTAACTCTGACAAACGGCTTAAAATAGGCTTAACTGGAAAAAAAACACCCAAAATAAATTGAAAAATATCAAGTTTATTAATCACAACTTGAATTAGCAGAAAAATATGTGTAAACGTACAAACGTACAATTAATCACACACAAACACATAAACATATTAACGTACCACGTCTTCGAAAGAAATTGGCTGCTATAATCACAGGATTGTGATCATATTGATTTAATTTATCATCTTCAATAGCGTCCACAGAATCCTGATATACTTGGTCAACGAGTAGGCTTGTAACCAAAAGACAATCTAGAAGTCCATCAATAGAAAACAGACATGGATCGGGGTCAATGGGACGGCTTCGTTTATTAACAGGCAGAGTATGGATGACACCATGAGATTCATGATTGATAAAAGGCAAATAAATTCCCAAACTTGGATGAAACAGTAATGGAGGCCTGATCAACATGTCGAAAAGACGATTCGCACGCTTTGTAGACCAATCAATATGAGCTACTTTATCGGAGGCAATTAAACAGCAACTTGCGCGCGGTGTTTTTCTGGTTTGTCCCCGATTGCCAACTCTGGAATTTCGATTTTCTACAACGGCGCCAAGCAAAGGTGTATTTCCAGATTTCACAATTGATCCGTTCATCTTTGATATTTTCGATGAAGAAATGTGGGGAGTTGAAGAAATAACATGGTTGTTCGCAATATGTGTTGGAGAAGACATCTAAAATTAAAAAATAAAGTCAGATACACTCACATGCAAATACGTGATATTATAAATCAAGAAAACGTTTGTATTGTAATATTTTTTATAAAAATAAAAATTATTTATTCAGAAGTAAAACCATAACTTCAAAAGATTTAAAAAGACGAAATAAATGTTTTGCATTAATTAAACGAATGGAACGAAAAAGCACATTCGAAAGAGCTTTAATATGCTCGTCAAATTGACATGTAAGATGAACAACATCCATAAATAAAGTATTGTTTTGCAAATTTGTAAAATACGAATCATCAAACCACAGGCCTTTTAAGTTATAAACCATGTCACAAAGAACGTCGATTTCTTTCCGAAATACAGCTGTTGAATCAGTAATAAGACATAACGATTGAAGATCATTTAAAAAGTGACGATGATCTGCAAGTAAATCAGACAATTTCAAATCAGTATAATCTAATTGCTTTGTAGTTAAATTATTTAAATCCGGTAAGTTCCAACGACTAGCAAAACGAATTCGCATCATTTCTATTTCAAGTACTAAAAAATCGTGTATATTGTTGAATATATACAGCATCTTCATACGTAAACTGAACAAACTATAACGAATATTTGTAGAAAATGAAACTCGATCATCCATATCGTCGAAACGTAAACGTTCCAAAATCCATTTCGCATATTTGATCTACAACAAAAAAGTCAAAATAGTAATAAGAATGTATAGGCATATTTTAGAATTACAAACATGGCACTAATACTTTTTAAATAACAATCTTATTTGAGATATATCTATAAACTAAAAATAATTAACATACTTGCAATAACAGAGTAAACACTGAATTATATATCTTCATCGCTTCATCATCAATAACCAAACTTAATGGCCAATCAACTCGGTAAACCAATCTAACTGATTTGAAAATTTCATTCGCAGATAATTCCAAATCACTTAAATCCCGTTTACAATTGGAACAAAAATTTAAAAACATTAATTCTTGTTGGAATAAATCCAATTGAATATTTGAAAATTGTGATCGGAGATTTAAAGTTAAACCCAAAACATCTTTATGCACTGCTTTAAAAGTAATTATTTGAGTAAATACGTAATGTGTAAAATCATTTATACGATAATCAGAACCAAAGAGAAAAGTAGCACCAATCAACGCCAACGCAATACCTAAGTTCCGTATTTCCGATTGAGGTAAATTTGGAATATACAGCAAAGTTTTTAAAACCTGTTCATTAATTATACGATTTCGATCTTTGACAAAATTCTTAAAGTTTGACTCAAAAATAAACAATGACTGTGTTTCATTCAGTTTCAAATATTCGGAAAAATCGACATTTGATTCCGACAATAAATCGGTATGCAGAGATTTAACATTACAATCAAAAATTAAACAAGGACTTACTTTAAATGGATCAATAGCAATTTTTTCAAAAATTAATTCATCCTCTGACAAATGAGAATACAAAAACAGAATTGAAATAAGTTTAAAACAGTCCATAATACTATTTATTGTACCCTTCAATATATTAGGCACATTACATTCAAATGATTTACTCAAATGTTCCAAGAGAATTGAAAACATCATATCAGCTGAATGCGTATTATTGGAATTCGAAAAACCATTTAAAAGTATAGCTTTACAAAGTTTAGAACCCGAAAGTAATTGCACAACTTTAGTTAAGAAAGGTTGAAACGTTGAAAAAAACGAAAAATAAACATATCCAGCAATAAATTGATCGCCACAATATTCTGGATTCGAAGTGCAACAATACAAATCATTTAATAGTTTGGTTGTGGCAGGAACAGAATACAATAACTGCATATTTCCTTGAGTAAAACGTGAAATAATATCTGAAATCAATTTAATTCGTCGGCTCCAAGGTATCAATAGAGAATACAAATTAAGTAATGTGAATGTTGAAGGACCTCGAGAAAGTTTTTCTAATTCAATGAAATATTCATCACAACACAAGAGAAACTTGTGCACACAATAACCAAATAGCACTATACAGTCAGAAAAATCAGAACTGTTACAACAATAAACACATTTAACAAATTCTCGTAGGATAAAAAGATGTTCTGCGCAAAGTGCAAAATTGTTAAGAAATACTTTTGTGACACAACTAGAAATGTGACTAAGAGAAACTTCTTTTGCATCATATTTGATTTCATTAATTTTCTTCGCATCAAAGTTTATATTAAACAAAAACGATGTACGCGCTCCTAACAATACCCAAATAACTTCACGTATGAGTTGATACTCGGAAAGGGAAAACGATGACAATTCTTCATCAGAATCAATAATCTGCAAATCTTTAAGCCAATACTCGTTCTGTAATTGTTTAGAAATAAAATCTTCCGAAAAATTGTATTTAGCTGGAACAGGTACGTTATTATTAGGAATAAAATCCCAATGAACAGGGAATTTAACATTGTCCTCAGAAAAAACTAATGATTTTTTTTGTAATTTAAAATTACATTCTATTTCTTCTACAGTGCTTGATAAACTTGGATTACTATACTCATCAAATTCTGAATAACATAAATTACTCATAAAACCTGCAATTCAAGCCCCAGTTACCAAAATACTCAAATTCATAATAGCACGCAAACTCAAATAAAAAAGACAAAAATAAAAATAAACAAAGTAAAAAAATTAAATTGTTTTTAATTTTTACTAAAAACTATTAACATAATTTATTCTAAAAAATATTTAAATATTTTTTTAATTACAAATTATAATATATATGGATTTTTAACTTTATTTTAAAATATTAGATAATCATTAAACGGTACTACATTTAAATACTTTTAATTAATTTAATTATTATAAAATAAATTTAATTAATTACTTATTTTAAAAACTTTACAACCTAAAGTATTCATAATAGAATAGAATGTTTAGTCACTGATTGTTGCAGGTTGCGGGTTGCAGGTTGTTACACGAGTTAAATAGAAGGAAAACTGCTTTTGATTTTTGGTCCTATTTATTGATAATATCAGTCAGATTTAAGGAAAAATATAAAATAGATGGTAATGTAAATGGGGACTAATCACAGAAATATTTTTAGAATTAAGACAAAATCAAGGTAGATAGTTGAAATTAACAATTATAGGAAACGAAGAAAAATTATATTATTATTACAAAAACCCTTTTGCTTTAAAACAATAAACATGGGGCAATAAAATAACAATTACAGCAAAAATTAACATTAAGGTCTTGTAATTCAAAAAGAACATGAGACAACAAAATGTTTCCATGTATTTGAACATTCTGCCAAACGTTTTGCTTGTGTCCATAAAACATTCATTTCAATTAAATCTTCCCGAATAGTTCTTAGCCAAGTTTTTTTTGGTCTGCCAACCATTCTTTTACCGTTTACAATTGTCTATTCCAAAACCGTTCTTGCTGGTTTTTCGGGCGGTAAACGTAGAATTTGATCAAGTAATTTTCTTCGTCTAATTGTAATGATGTCATAGAGTGAACGAGAGTCAGTTCCTTTCATGATCTCATTATTTAAAATGTGATCGCGCTAGGTAATCTTTAAAATACTTCTAAGACACCGGCAATAAAAAACATCCATTATCTTATCAATCTTGTCCGTACGTTTTCACGTTTCACTCCCATATATTGCCGTAGGAATGATTATTGATGCGTACAAACGAAGTTTTGTCTTTAAGCGAATGGAAGAACATGACCATATTGATTTGAGTTTATTGAAGACTGACATTGCCTTTCTAAATCTGGCTTTAATATCAATTTCGGTTTTTCCGTCATTACCAATAATGCTCCCAGCTATGTAAAGGAATCAACAGTATTAATATTTCGTCCACTAATTTTGATGGGCAAATCATTGTTTAACTTTATGCACAACACTTTTAACTTTGAACAATTAATCCGTAAGCCAATACGATAACTGATATCACTGAGACGTGTTGTCATATTTTGCATAATTTCTGGGGTTTCACTGAGTAGACCAATATCATCTGCAAAATCCAAATCTGTTAATCTGCCTTGGTTCCATTTGATACCATAAAACAAATTATTTTTGGATTGAGTCATAATAAAATCAATTATCAGAAGAAACAAAAACAGTGACAAAATACATCCTTGACGTACTCTCGTGACAATTTCGAACATAGCAGTATGACCACTTTTTGTTCAATATAGCTTCTTCCTTTCCGAAAACCTGCTTGTTGTTCTTGACAGTGTTTATCTACCGCATTACTTAAACGATTTAAAATTACTTTGCAAAACACCTTACCAGGAACAGACAATAAGGTTATTCCGCGCCAATTATTGCAATTGTTCAGACTTTCTTTTTTGGGAAGAGTAACAATTACTTCTTGCCGTCAATCATTTGGAACTTGTTCATTATGCCATATAACATTAAATAAATGAGCAAGTTCACTTGGTACAACATCACCTCCATGTTTGAGCATCTCTGCAGTTATCTCGTCAAGTCCTCCTGCTTTATTGTTTTTCAACCTTTGAATTTCATAAATCACTTCAGTTACAGAAATGTCATCAATGCATATTTCCGGATTTTGAGTCACATTCATATTATTATTATTATCAAAATCTATGAGAGTATTTGGCATAAACTGATTTTTTTAAATGTTCTACCCATCTAGATGAATGCTTATTATTTGTTAGAAGTAAACGACCATCTTTTCCTTTGATTGGAATATCGGTGTTTTTTCTAACTCCCGACAGTTGTTTTACAATTTTATACAGAGTTTTGGAGTCATTTTTTGCTGCTGCCTTATCTGCTTCTCTGCATCTGTTTTCTAGCCAATCATTCTTATCTTTGCGGCAACTTTTTTTAACCTGTTTATCTAAAGTTCTATATTTATTATTAAATATTTTCCAAATAACAAGATTATTAGATTAATCTTTCTCTAATTTTGTTTTCTTTCTGAGATTAATTAAATTCCATGAGACTGATGAAATCCATTGTTTCTTTGTAGAGTGACATTTTCTATCTAGCACATTTGCTGCACAGTCTGTAATTGTTTTATGAAACAATTTCTATTGATTATCAAACTTTTTACCCTTTTCAGATTTTGAAATGTATTTTTTAAGGAATTGTAAAATTGATTTGAGATATTTGACTGTTTAAGCTTCTCACACGAAAATGGATGTATTTTTTGTGTGGTTTCTATTGTCTTTAATTTTAAACAAAATTTTCCAACAAGAAGATTGTAATTAGAACCAACATCTACACCGCGATATGCACGTACATCTTGCAATAAAGATCGCCATTTTGTGCTAATACAAATGTAATCAATCTCGTTTGTTGCTTTTCCATCTGGAGAAACCCACATTGTCTTGTGTATATTTTTGTAAGCAAAAAAAGTGTTGCCAACACTCATTCCACAATGACTGTTTAGCGTTAACAACTTATAACCATTATTATTTATGCTATCAGCATAGCCATGTGGTCCAACATTTGAGAAGTACCCAGATCTGTCTTTGTTTAATTTGCATTAAAATCACCGATCAAAATTTTGATGTCTTTTCTTGGCACATCATCTAACAAATTTTGTAATTGATTATAAAAAATATCTTTTTGGTTTTCCTCAGTAGGGGCATAGACTTACACAATTGTTACTTTTGCAAATCTGGTGTTGAATCTAGCTAAAATGATACGGTCGCTCACAGGTTTCCATCCAATTATAGCTTTAGCAGCATTTTCACTCAACATAATACCAACTCCATTAATATGATATTCTTCATGTCCAGAATATAAAATTGATGTATATCCACTCTTGAAATAACCTTGGCCTTTCCATCGCATTTCGCTAATACCCAAAGTAATAATTTTTTTAAAAAAAGAAAAGAGAAAAGGATGAATAATGCTCCAATGAACGTCTAGCGTGACGCGTGCCCTACCTCGCAAGAGTTCGTGCAGTTAAAATAAATACAGCTTATATTCATTTATATTTGAGAACATTTTAATTATTTTGGAAATTAAAAAATGCATTACATTTATTATTAGCATTATTAACTATTGTACATTTACAAAAACCTTTTTTAATACGATAATTGTAGATTGAAGTTAGGTTTTAAATAGTAAATTTAAACGTTTAAAATATTGATTAATAGATATTAAGAATAATTTTACAACACATTTCTTAGCGTTTTTATTATATATATTTTTTCTTTTGTTTGATTTTTTTTATTTTCCAGTATTATTATACAATACAAAACTAAAAATTAAAAAGCAAGTGCTCTACTCACCTCTTACCATTAAAAAAAGTTACTTTTTGGTTAATAATCGCTTTTGTATGCTTATTAATTAATTTATTTATACAGTAATTACTTACTAATAAATCATTTTTAATAACATTAAATTAATATATATAATTATAATTAAAAAACCATATTTTTAACTGGATTCGGGATTACAAGCTGGGCAAACCAAAACGCCTTTTGGTACTCGGTTCTCAAATCATCCAAAATTTTCATGGGGAAATATGAAATGGATGGTGAGGTAAAAAGAGATTTCGCAAAAAAATTCGAAATTAATACAAAATTATGGTAGATAGTGAAACAGTTTAAAACTATGGAAAGCGAGTAAAAATAATAAATATACGAAATAATAATAAAACAAATTTTGTATTACAATGCAAATACACTGCAATAATCTTTGAAAAAGAAGAAGAGAGAAAAAGATTATTAACGCTCCACTTAACGCGTAGCGTGACGCTCAGTTCACCTGGTGTACTAAATTTTATTTAATTTTACAAGAATACATAGCTATCTTGGAACGATTTGCACTCACGTTTGTTAGGAACAATTATATCTTCTAAAAAAAACTGATAATTTGTAATTCTATTTTAATGGTGGATTGTGCTATAAATTATCTGGAATAATATTATTATTGGTTAAATTCCAATGAATTATTTTACATTCATTGGTAAAACGATAACTAATATCTGCAATGTCTTACTTTTATTTATTTCTATTCAATTATTTCCTTACATTTTGATCTTAAATTGTGCAAATGTACAATACAAACATCCATATACTCCATGTGATCTTTATTTTCTGTAGTTAAAAGCGATTAATTAGGTTTCTAGTCATTAGTTATTATGATTATTAATTGTATACCAAGAAGCGTTATATAAAATTAGCAACATGCATTTTTAATTAATTTTAAAATCTTAGTTTGAGTTTCCGGGATTTTCTTTTCGGTTTTTAGAGAAAACCAAAAGCATAAAATGAAAAAAGGGAAATAAAAAGCACAGAAATAAAGTTAAAACCCGAGAGAAATGAATTATTTCTACAACCACAGACGAGCAACCAGTCTGTGTTTTTAAACTATTAAACAACAACAGAGCAAAACAACACAAACTCATAGACATAACTGCGTATCAACCTTGAATTGGTAAACTGGACATACTGATTAAAAAAGGCTTTTGAATACACTAGTTGAAACTGTTGGATTTTGCAATTTTTATATATTTGCCAATGTTTAAAAAGCAAATAACAAAAATATCTCATTACAAACCCCATTTCGTACATAAAATTTCAAAACAGAAATTTAAAGTTTTTTAAACAGTTATTGCTATTTAAAATTCCAAAAAACCAATCAATTTTAAGTAACGATCATATATAAATACTAGCACTAATTTAAATAAAGAAATAATGTAAACATGTATCAGAAGCATTTAAATACAAAGCGTTAAATAATTTAGTAATTAACAATTTCAACGTCCTTTCTTTTTGCCTTTCCGTTGTTGTTGACGTGCAGAACCGCTTATTTGTTTAGGAGTAGAATTGGTATTAGTTTCTACACGTGGAGATGTACTTGGTACGGTTTTTGGACTTCTGGCAGTTGCATCCCTATTAAAAGTAGAAAAGATAAATTCAGTACTATTATCAATATTTACTGAAGGAAAAATAATTTATTTGCTAAAGTGTCAAATAACTAAATAACCTAAATAATTATATTAAACATTCCTTTGTAAAAAAATCAATAATGTATTTCATTCTTAATTGTTTAACAATAAAAAATTATTTCTGTCATGCCTGGGCATCGAGAGGATTAACGTTACTGAGAGCTCTGACGTACTAACCCACTTGTCCCAAAAACCAAAATAAGAACACAACACAGGGTTTAGACCAGAATCAAATATTGTCGATAATACACTTAATATAATATAGAAATGAGATCAGTTTACCAGTCCCTTGTCTATCTGTCCTCAATCTGACTTCACTGTAATTGGTTGACTGATTCACTTATTGATCGTGATTTAGGTGCCATCCCAACAAATTTACTTTTCTGACGACCAACATTATTGACAGTTGTTAGTGTAATTGCATAACTTACGTATGTTGTAATTCAATCCGATTACATCAGTTGTGCACAATTAAATTATTCCCCTTATTTACAATTGCTTTATTTTCAAGTTTATATTCGTCAAATATCATTTAATAAAATTTCTATCAATCAAATGTACATACCGTTAGACTTTAATATGTTGCCTATTTAATAGTAGACCTTATCTGAGGATAACTATAATTGGTTATTATTTGTTAAAATTGGTGAAAAATTGCAGACTATAACTTGTTTGTGTTTCAACTTTGTCAAACCAAATGTAACAGTAATTTGGATTTACCCTATCAACTTATCTAGAGATCTAGCATAAAGTCCATTAAAAAGTTTTAACTCTTGAAAGTGACTAAATTTATACATCTCTAAAAACAAAAATCAAAAATTTTTTTAGATAATGCATCTTTTAACCTTGAAAAACCGGCACCAGTACAATTGGCTATTTGTAATTCATTCATTTCAGTTGGTGACGTAGTCACCTCTTCATTATTTCCCATATTTATACGACATATAAACGATCGATTTCGATGGTTTGATAAGTGTAACGTCAACGTGGAAGAATAACAAAGTTTCTTGGCTGGTAGACGGCATCCTTGTGACGTCGCCACTGTTCGCAAAAATTGACAAGACTGCCTGATTTTTGTCAGGGTTTTCTCCCTTAGCCCAAGAGCTACATATCGTATAAGTATACCTTTAGACACCTTTTAAGTATCCTGGGTGTATGTTCGCACCCACCCGCCGTAGCGGAAGCCCAGTTATACCGCTGTGCACTCGGACCCTGCTGTTATTAGTCTAGATGCCTATAGGCACCTAGTCCAGGATGCACCACGTGGAGGACAAACAGCCAGGAATATCACCATCATTGGAAATTGAGACTTTATAAGCATTACTCAAATCTTCAGGATCATTAACATCCCATCTTCAGGATCATTAGCATCCCTATCCTCAGGATCATTAACATCCCATCTTCAGGATCATTAGCATCCCGCTATTTGTAACTACAGTATTTAAACGGGGGTAAAAAAAACACAAATGTGCACTGCCAAACGTACCATTCAGATACGCCAGATACTTGGCCTTGAGGTCCTCGTGTGGGAGGGTGGCGCTTGTCTCGACGCTTTCCACGATAATTGGCTCTTTCGCGTCGCGGTAGCCAACGATCGGGATCGGGCGTCAAACCAGGTTGATAATTCTTGGGCAAACGAATTTTTCGCTTTTTTCGTTTGGAGCGACTTTTCGATTCGACAATGGCATTCAATACGGCGTTTTTGCTGATACAATTGACAAAGAAAAGAATAATTGCTTAATTTTGTGTCACGTGATGCGAATTCAGCAATTATCAACATAACAAACCTTGTTAACTTTCAATAATTGTTTAGCTGTTCCAAGGGAAGTTCACTGTAGCTGATTGAGGAGGAAAGAGGCTTCGAGCTCAGAATTAGCAACCTGCACTCTTAAAAAATAATGCTAAAGAAACACGAGGACACCATTTAAAAAAAAGTAAAAGTAGCACAATTTCGATATCTAGATTCAGTGCAAAAGCCAAAAGAAAGTTCAATCTTCGATATGCACAATCTACAATGCCAGAAATTCAAAGCACAATCATAAGCTCTCCAAAAAAGACTATTGCTGTTATTGGTATTAGACAAGATTTTTGACAAAAAAATCAATCAATTTTCTAGCTTACAACGAACCTATCTTCATTGCCAAAAAACCCAAGAGCTTATAGTACCCAAAAATTACATACCCATCAGAACCCAGTCGAGCATTCAACTTAGGCTTGGGAGTGACTTGATCGGGACCAGTTTTGCCACCCAACCGCTTGAACGACTTGGCTCCGTACAAAAATGCCGTTTCCAACGTGTCCACATCGGCTTCCGACAGAACGTCGTTCGGACTGAGCGACTTGCACGCCTTCTCGGCCATGGCCCGATCAAATTGGGCATAGGCTCGGACGAGGCAGGCCACAAGTATTTGGTGGGTAGTCGACGAGTCGGCTTTCGACGCGTCCAGTTTGGCCAGTTGTTTTTCGTAAAAGGTGACAGCCATTTTGGGTTGACCGTTTTGCAACAAAAATGAACCAAAATGATCCAATAGTTTTGAATACGTTTCATTCTGTGAAATAGAGCCGTTGTCGCAATATCAATGATAGAAAATTATACTAATTTGTCACATGCTAGTTTATTTTGTTCAATCCTTTGAAATCTGTCAATCGGTGTCAACCTTAAAGAAGATCATCTCATCAATTCCTGTGACACTGGCATCGTTGCAAGCAAACAGTCTTCTAGCCAAGAAACTTCATTTATTCCTCCAAGTTCAATTCGCATCCAACAACCTTTTCGTATAGTAATTCGAGAAACTATTCAAACTTGGAATTAATGAAAAGATGGCTTTGCCACCAACTTACGTTGCTTCATTAGTTAGACCACCATTTTATTACACCAAAATAGTAACAAAAGTCAAATTGTGGCAAACAACTAACCTGTAAGTTGGAACGTTCATACCACTCGACAGCCGATTGAATACATTCAACAATATGTGTCATGCATTCGTCACGCGAATATGCACTGTTCAATCCACCCGATGCCATCAGATAGAGAGCAACGCGAGTTGACAAAATACCGGGCAAATATTGGACATTAGGAGGAAATATTTGGGAAATCATTTGGGCCACGTCGAAGGCATTTTTGGGATCGGGAAGTCCGGCCGACGATTGACTGGTTGGTTTGTTGCCGTGACAAAAGTGCAATTGGAGCATTGTTAAAAAAACGCTCAAATTCATACGATCGTCCAATCGAAGAGTACTATTCGACAGTGTGTTACAATATTCCTTTAAAAATAAACAACAACCAGATGAAAAAGTTGGGCCAAAAAAAATGCACTTATCGCAAATTAGACGTTGATAGAAATGGAATATCATTTACTGACCTGTAGTACATCCAAAGCTTTTTGCAAATGTTTTTCTTTCACCAGTTGAGCAACGGTTAAAAGTAGAGCTCGAGGATGACTTTCGTCTTGCATGACCGAACGCAATTTGGAATGACACGCATCCATCTTGAAAAATTTTAATTAAATTAAAAATTAACCAATATTTATCTTGAATAACTTGGATGCTGGTGTGGTGCCCACTAGCAAAAGCAATTGAAAAAATGTGTTTAACAAAATCATGCACACAAAGTCTAGCATTTGGTGGAATTCGAACCCATGACTGCCCAAATACAAATGCAAAGATTTGATCACTTCTTCCACATTGGGACAATAAATAGCTTTTATACCGTTTTTTTCAAACATATTCTTCAATCCAACAATATCAATCAGATTCTAGTAAACTTTATTCTCAATATTTGGACTAGGCCAAAACAGTCAACTTTGTCATGATAGAAGTTAACCATTTCAAAAAAAAAAATGAAAACATAAATTACTGACAAACTTGTCGTATTTATTACTATTAACAAAAGTACATTAAACATTGCATGTATAAAAGGCATTAAATTTAAAATAGAAATACGCTAGACACACCTGGTTGGTATGCCAATAAAATAGTCCCTGATTTATCAACATGTTGATGCGTTGACGACCAAACAATTTGTGTTGAATACCATCCAACAAAGTCATTTTGATTCGCTTCCGACTATCAAATATATTTTGTTCTTTGTTGATACAAACGATGTTGTTCGCGGCCACTGCCAAAAGAGAGTTATCCGCAACCCTAATAATTACACAGTCGAAATAAAACTAGTTAATTAATAATACGATCATTGGTAAAAACATAATTTCATTTTTTACGTAATTAATTAAAAAGCTAATTTGCATATTAGTATCAAGCCGATTAAAACAACTGCAACAAAATAATTTCACACTACATTATAAAGATGTTTACTTTAGAATGAACGTATAGCCACATTGTTTTTCAATTTGTTACAATCAGGCTTTAATTTGATACAATAAAGCTTTCGTTTTTAATATTAAAACAAAAAATATTCTAAAGCGTTTGAGTGCTTATAATCATCTTCACTTAAAAAGTTAACTGTAAAAAGATGCTTTTAAATTTATCACAACAAAAAATTCAAACAGATTTACCTCTGGCGAATAACAGACTGATATATCTGATTTGCCGCTTCCTCTTTCTTTTGTAGTTGCAATATATAAGCTTCTTGGACCCTTAAAAAACAAAACAAAACACAGTGAAAGCTAATCCAGACCCAAAAAATCATAACTATTGAAATACAAACGTTAACATACTTCATGGGAGCTAATTCTTCGTTCTTTTCCTCTTCTGAAATTTCTTGATCATCAGCTAGACATAAATCACACGACTCTACAATAAAAGCATAATAAAATCCAAAAACTTTACTTTTGGCATCTTGTAACAATTTAGAGGCCAAAGGAACTTCACCACGACCAAGATGATAACAAGCCAAATTAAATTTACCTTCATACATTTCCGGACTAACATCAAGATCCTAAAAACATGTAAAATACGTATTACAATTAAACTAAAAAGCAAACCATGTATGAATCCCCAAAACAAGAAGCTGCTGCTGCAACTGCAGCCAAATTTGTAAGCCTTTCTTCTTCATATTCATCCTAAAATAACAAGTAAAAACTAAATTAAATTACCTGAGAATTGCGAATGATATTACGTAGATATGTATATGCTTGACCAAACTCTTCTCTACGATAATGCTAGCACATAAATTTTAAATAAAAAACATCCATACCACTTGTGCCTTTAATTCTTGAACTTTTAAATCATTCGAATCGGCTAATTCAAGAGTTTTAAATGAATCATTCATTCGATTAAGTCGATACTCAATATAAGCTTTTTCATACACAACATTGCTAAACTAATAATATTTTAAAAATTACCTCACAAAAGGATTTTTCTTAATCAACCCTAAACAATCATCATACTTTTCTTGACGGATAAGAGCAACAACTTTACATTGAAATGCTTTAAGTTCATTGGGACATTTTGAAAGAACTGCAAAAAAATTTAAAAAATACAAAATTCATTTAAAATTTATAAAGCTGTATTCTTATTAATTCAATTATCTTCTCACGACACCCCTAATTGTTGAAACATTTTTAATATTAAGTTAATCCTTAAAAGCAAAATTGAGAAGCGAAAAAGTTAAAAAAAAACAGTCATTGTAAAATGTTAAGTATTGTATTTAATCCGTAAAAACATTAATGTAATATGCACGATTTTATTTTATGTTCTTCATTCATTTGCTCTCTATATTTACATTGTAAAATGTTGTATATTGTTAATTTTTAAATTGCACAAGCTTGTAAAATTATGCAAATTTACAAAATTTAATGACGACATAAAGCTACTAAAAATTTGTAATCAACCCAATGTATGAACAACAACGTAAAAATTAAAAACAAAAATTTCTAAAATACTTTTAAAAAATCTGACCACAAAGCTAACAGAAAATCTCATAATTAAAGACACTTTTACTCTTATTCTATTAAACAACCGTACCAAATAAATTTGGTAGATGGAGTAACTTTCTAAACGGATGGCTACAGTGAGTGCCATATAGTCTCCACGTCTCCTAATCTTATCTAATCCAAATAAGTAGAAAAACCAAAAAACGAGAAACTTAGTAGTATAACCCTTCAAACAAAATATTACACTCTCATATCATTGACAGCTAAGTACAGTGGTCTAAAGGTTGTTGAAAGACATGTGTCAATGCAATATATAAATAACTAAGATTTCATAAATGTAAATAAAAATTTACATATATATATATATATATATAATTACTGATGCAATACAATCTAGTTAAACCTATGAACATCAAATAATTTAAAATATACCTCTTAACTAAACCAAAACAATAACTATTTAAACATACTTTTATTAGCAATATTAATCAGTTTATCATAAGACTTCAAACTGCATGCTTTATTTAAGTCCGAATAAGCTAGGTGCAAATCGAAAGGCTTTTGATCAGGCATTTATTAGCATACGTGTTGTTGCGTACTGGTCAAAACAACGCAAAAAATATAAAAATTATAAAATAATAATATATATAATAATAAATATCTAAACAAGAATAATAAACATTTTAATTTTACAAACAATATATATATTGTTTATTTTGTGTTAAAATTATTTATTTTAAAATTTTGCTCAAATTAAGTTAAAGAAACAATTTTTTAAGCAAAGAAATTATTATAATATATTGTTTAAACAAGCCTCATATGTAAATGCATTTTTGTTAAATAGTTAGACAACTTTTTATCAGTTTCGTCGTTTTAAATATTTTTATATTTTGACAGGTTTTAGGCTGGTATACGAGTTAATTAGGTTAATGGCCTTTTGATAACTCTGTTCTCTGTATGGGGGTTTTCAATTTAAGGAACAAATTAAAAACAATTGAAAATGGAAGCACGAATAAGGAAAATAATAATAATTAAAATACTCAGGCAGGATGTTTTACAGCATAATGTATAAATACATAATATATCAAATTATAAGAAATATACAATAATATGTAGTGTTTGTCATAGTTCTTTTTTTTTAAAGCTAAGTGTAGAAATAAGTGTTCAATTCTATGCTAAAATGACTATATGCGGAAAGCGATTAAGTTTAAGTTTAGAATTTGTTCTAGTTTTAAAATGTTTAAGATAATGAGCTTAAAATGAGCTATTTTGTGTTAGTTTAAATAGTTCAGTTTGAAGCATGCGAAAAAACTAAAATAATAATTTCAGATCACTTCAAGTCTCCTATTTTTTAAAATAAATAGGTTTATGCATGTTAATCTATAATAGTCGTTTTAGTTAATTTTAAATCTTATTACTACAGCCTTTGCAAAAAATGTAACACCACAATATTACTTAAAATGTTTATCACACTATATTAGATGAAATAAATGTACAAATTTGTATATATAATAATAAATACTCGGGATTTCCTATATTTACGTTTTTACAAAATATACAGTGTAATACCATAATATTAAATTGTAAACAAGCAAGGTGCTTAAAATCCTAACGGTATTTATTTTTAACTCAAAATGTTTACCGTTTGGTTATCAAATCAAGCACGTCAGTCTTATAAAAATTACTATATTTAAATATTTTTATACAGTCAATAAGAGACACTACTAATTAGTAAAATTTTAAAACAAAAATTATTTAGTAGGTAGGTTATGGACAAGTTTTTAGTGAAATTGACTCCAAAGAAGGCTGTGTTGCCTAGTTTCACTAATTAACGCAATGGATTCAGGATTTTTCACGAGTTGAGTAGGCCAAAACGCCTTTTAGTACTCGGTTCTCAAATTGTCTCAAATTTTCAGGGGGAAAAATGAAATGGATGGTGAGGTAAAGGGGGATTAGTGACAGAAAAAATATTTGAAATCAAGATAAAATCAAGGTAGATAGTGGAAGTTAACAATTATAGAAAACGAGCAAAAATTATAAATATGCAAAAATAATAATAAAACAAGTTACGTATTACAATGCAAAAACACTGCAATAATCATCAAAAAAGAAGAAAAGGATGAATAACGCTCCAATGGACGTGTAGCGTGACGCGCGCCTCACCTCGCGAATGAAATGGGGTGGTTTAAAAGAACAAGCAGCGTTGCTTGTTGATAAAAGTTGCGTGTATTGTGCTAGTTGCGATTTTCCCACAATCTAACGGACAAGAAAAAATTTATTTCCAAAATTTACAGGATTGAAACCACGGGAAAAACTAGAAATCAAGCTGGAAATGGAAAATGATGTTGGACGGAAGTGTTTAACGGCATGAGAACGGTTGTTTATATAGCCGTTCCTACCGATATGAAACGTTGACACATTCGAACAAAAATGTGGATATTCGAAGAATATTAATTTTGTAATAAAATATTGTTTATTATTTTTGATTTCTAATCTTTGTCGATTGTTACCGCTACAGGTTTAATTGGACTTAAAATATTGATTTTCAAACATTAACATAATTTCAATTCAGCTTGAATTTATTTTTATCAATATTTATTTAGAATTAAGCAATATGTAATTAACTGTTACATAATTTAAATTTTAAAATTGATTTAAAACAATAATTATGGTAAAAAAATCTGCTAAGTAGTATTATTAAAATAACCATATATTTAATTCAAAGAAAAACAAAGCAAATTTTATAGATAAAAATACCAAATTAATATTTTTTTACAAATTAATTATATAAAAATTAAATTTTATATTAAATAGCTAACAACATCAATAAAATAAAAATATTATTAATACATGTACAATAAATATAAAAAACAACAAAATTTTAGATTTTGAGTTTTAAATGCTTTCACTAATAAATTGGATAAAATTTGCTACTGTAAAATATTTCTGCCACAACGTTACTACTTAATTTTTATAAACAACAAAAAATTAATCTTCACAATTGAATGAAGGTGTGATCATCTCTTCTTGTAACATGTGCGAATTGCATTCGAAGTGAAGTAATTCGGATAGCTGTCCCACTTTCATTTGCTTTAAATAATCTTTATCCTCATTTGGGCTAGCATCACCTAAACACTTAGAACCTGATCGACGCGTTCGTGCACCAATCATACACTCAGTCTCCATGTTAAATGTTCCCAGTTTCAAAGCTTTGATATGTGTCTGATACAATGCAGCTTCAATACTGTCTCTGACCAAAAAACGATGAAAAACCCCAGGTCTAATACATGAAAAAACAAAATGTTCAAAAATTAACATAAATATTATTCGTTTCTATATAAAATACACGTACTAAAAACTACCTACATTAAATAATTAAATTAATTAAACGGCGTTGTACCATGCCAATCTAGTCTAACTTCTCACTGTCGTTTCATACAATATTATTAAATTCTTACAAATGTTAAAATAAAATTGTTATAAATCATGTCATTTTTGGTTTATACGACTAATTATTTAATACATTCTAAAGGATATTAAATTTAAAACTGTCATTAGTTTTTTGTATAAAAACATAAATTTATCACTACAATTCAAAATTAATATTTAAATTGGAAGAAATTAGAATATGGATAAAATTACGTAATCACAAAATTCTTTATAAACGCTTGTATACAATCAACACACAAGGTCCTAATAAAATCAATAATAACGAGTATAGTTAAAATACCTAGTTTGACCAATGCGGTGAATACGAGCAATAGCCTGAGATTCTCTGCCAGGAGATAACACCGGATCAACAAATAATATGTGGTTAGCAGCAGTAAGATTTAGACCGTTTGCTCCAAGTTGGATTGGCATCAAAAGTATCCATCTAAAAGATCCCATACATTGGAACGAAGATAAACGACCGGGTTGACATGCGTCACGCGCTTTAAACAATGTTGTGTACGGCAGACCATTCTGTTCAAAAGCTCCGGCCAAAGTCACCAATACGGACAACCACTACAATAGTTTTATAGCATAATCAATATTCAAAATTTCATTTGATTACTTAAATAATGTTTACTAAAATATTTCCTCGTAAATATAAATATGGTAGAGCCAAACAAGAGTCAATATTTTAATAATGACAGAAAGATGCGAATGCATGTTCATTTGGGTAAATCTAGAATTTAGTAATTGTGTTACTTTAGGTCAACATTGTAGTTATTATTGTATTTAAATAATTTAAAAAATACTAATATATTTTACATGTTTGCCTAAATACTCCAATAAACGTACGACATTAGTTGGTTTCATTTTTTTGATAACATGATTGCATTTTCATTATTTTATGGGAGCATCATTTCATATGCAAAAAAACTCGTATATACAACAAACGCAGAAAATAACAAAATTCATTATATAACAAAAAGCATCCTTGCAACAGCGTTGCTGTTCCCAAAAACTGAAGTAACCGCTCTAGCCTAATGGTAAAATATGATATACATATACTTGAAAATACCTTTTCAGCTGACTAAGTAAATGTTTGTAACTAGTTGCCACGACAAACTTTTTATTTTATTTGATAAACAAATAGACAAAATTATAACTAATAAACTATATACAAATTAAATATATTAAAAAATCTTAGAATAAAACCAATAGAAAGTTACTTACTGAACTAAAAACGATTGCTTTTGCATCTGGATCATGAAGTTTAATTTGTTTTAAACATTGAATGACCGATCTCACCTTTGTACTGTGATCACCCTAAAATTGTATTATATCATCAATTTAAATAGATTAAAATAGCAAATTTGTATTAATCATTGTAAACTAAACAATATATATTGGGAACTAATAATATTCATTCAGAGGGACAAAATTCTTTAAAAATATATGCAATTAATATACAACAAAAAAACTCATTTTCAGAATTCCATATATCTAAAATGTTACAACTTAAAATTAGATTATGCTAAAATATGTCTATAATTATTCCCTTATTAACAATATCACCGTAAGGAAATAGTAAAGAATTTCCTTACGTTTGTAATAAACATACAAATTTTCCTTTGCATAAAAATAACACTTATACTACAAAACGTACACCACATCAATATGCAAAAACCTAATCTTACAATAACTTCTATTTCATCTTCCAATTGATGAGTTAATTCTTTATCTAACCCATTGTCTTTTGCTGCTATCTGTTGATCATTGCCCGAAAAATGAATCAACGTAAAAGGACGTCTTCGTCGAGCATTCACATTTTCTCGAGACTCAAAAGGTGTCCGACAAATAGGACATCGGCGTTGGGCTGGTTGACCCAAAGAAGCAATTCGATCGTGACATGCCACGCATAGCATATGCCAACATCCCGGCAACAAAACAAAGGTCGGTTTGGCGGGTGAATGCAGCTGCAAGCAAGTAGGGCATTCTAGTGGTTGCGATTTGGTTTTTGAGTCAGAATCTTGACTCGTCACAGCGTTAAGTTGGGCATTGCGTAAAAAGTTGAAATGACCCAAACGGGACTGGAGACGTGACCAGAGGGTTTGGGCTTCGACAATGTATGACTGCAGTTGAACATCAACCTATGATTGGGTTTAGTAGAAAAAAAAATTAACGAAAAAACTAACTATAAAAATATCAATTAATACTATTGGTTTGATAATCACTTAACCAATCACCAAATATCCTTGTTGTAAATCAATAATTTTAGTAGATTACTAAGTGATTTTACAACCAATAACCAAACGTTTATTATTAATGGTTAATTATAAACGCATTATTACCCAACTTTTATAAACTGCTTGTTTTGTTTCTTTCCCGCAAAACGTTATCTACTACAGCCAAATAAAAATCCACTTTTTAATGCTGGTAGATAAATTCAAAGCCTCTTTCTACTAAAACAAAAGTTAAGCCAAGATGGCTCATCTGGCTGAAATGCCAGGTTTGTAGCTGGGTAGATATAAGGTCGAGTCTCACCACCGTTATTAAATGCGGGCCCTCGTGCAGGAATTTGCTAAATGTCCACTTGCTAAAAAGATGTGTTTCCTGTAAAACATTAAAGTAATAAAAATAAAACAAAAAATAGGGACAATTTAAATTGGAATAATATGGCCAAATAGACGTTTGCAATACCTCTTCGTCATGAATAAATGCCAAATCGGAAGGTGATGTTGATTGAAGCCGAATAACAAATTGTTCCGTGTCGTCATGAATATTCCACCATTCTTTCGTCAAAGATTGAGTTTGACTTATCAACTGATTGGGTTAAAAACAGACAAAAATTAATAGTTAAATTTATTTATGTTGTAAAATTATTACTATTATAGTGGTTAGTGACGTGGTCATCTATTCATTATTTCTATACTTCTACAGAATATTAAACAATTGACTTCTATGACTTTATAAACATAACAAATGTAGAAGAATAACGAAGAATGACCGATGGATACTATTCTTGTAATGACGCCACTGTTCCCAAAGATTAACAATACCGCCTGATTTTTTGTCAGGATTATCTCCTTTAACCCAAGGGCTAAATACGGTATACGTATACCTTTTAAATTCCATCGATGTGTATGCTTGCACTCATACACCAAGATGATAGCCCAGTTATGCCATCGTGTTTCTAATCTGTACTCGGGTAGTCTAGGGGTACAGCGGCACTAAGTGCGGACATACGTTCGGTTGCTCTAAACTGTCCATTACTGAAAAATGTTTTCCGTAAAACATTCAAAGTAGTAAAATTGAATAAACATAATAAACGTATTATAAAGAGTGTAAAATCAGAAATTATTGTCAACAATTGATACATTGTAAGCACTACTTACATCCTCAAAATCATTATCATTAGAAATTGAAACTTGATATATAAGTGCTACTCAAATCTTCACAAAATTACAGTCAAATTTATGTATATATTTTAGATAGGATAAGCATTGTACATTCAGTGTAATACAAGTAGAATGGTCCAAAATGAGTTGTCATAAAAGTGCAAAGTAAAAATGCAACCAGTAAACGAGGTGTGTCATTTACTAACTGCAAACGTTAGAATGATCATTTTTCATAACTGTGAATAATGATCCTAAAAAGTAAAGTAACATAGAATGATAAACACCATCCATCAAAGAGAAAGCCTCTTATATACCGTTATTCATTCCACTTTAGTCTTAATCCTGCATGCCCAACATTTCATTTTCATTTTGATTGGTGATGTGGTCACTTCTTCATTATTGTCCATAGTGATAAGCATATAAACAATCGATTCCAATGGCTTAATAAGCGTAACAAATGTGGAAAAATAAAAAAGTTTCTTGGTTAATAGATGGTATCTTTGTGACGTCGCCACTGTTCGCAAAGATTGATGAAACTGCCTTAATTTTCATCAAAGTTATCTCCCTTAGCCCAACGACTATATATGGTATACATGTACCTTAAGATACATTTTAAGTATCCTCGCACCCACCGTCGTAGCGAAAGCCCATTCATACTTCTGTGAACTCGGACCCTGCTGTTATTAGTTTAGATGCCCATGAGCACCTAGTCCAGGATGCACCACATGGAAGACAAACAGTCAGGAATATCACAATTATTCGAAATTTAGACTTTATAAGCATTACTCAAATTCTCAGGATCGTTAGCATCCGTAAAGGTACATGTAATCAAAACTTCCACCGCAGTATCAAACTCGATATACCATCTCAAATCGCTCCCCATCAAAACAAGACCGCTACACAAATAACCTACCAATGATTCCTTGCCCATCAAACGCAACAGTTGTTCCAAACGTTTGGCTATCAATTTGTTGTTCGCACGTCCACTTTTAAGCGTCGATAATTTGCAAATTTGCTGACTGACAATCGAAATGGCAACAACAAGCGGATTGTTCTGAACTAATCCAGTTGCCGCCAACTCGTCGTATTCCAAATGCCACCGATCTGGATTGGCTACCTTCAGTCGCTCGTGATTGAGCGCTCGTTGGTAGTCGATAAGGGCCCTAACGGCAATGCAGTAGGCGCATTGCGATTTGATGGCTTTTGCATCGGATTTTTTCGATTTCTTCGGCTGGCTCTTATCGACCGAATCGGGTGCTTCGTTCGAAGTAGAAGTTCGCGAACAACATGCGTAAAACTTTTGCAAAACGTGTTTGTTTACCTCTTGGCCATTCTACAAGTTGGGAATAAGTGTGTTAAAAGTTAGTTTTAATGTAATTGTAATGGGGATAATCTAGCGGTACAGCGCTCGATTTGGACCTAAATGGGTATGGGTTCGAATCCCACAACCGGCCCACCAAAATGCGGGCCCACGTTCAGCTTCGCTAAAATGTCCACTGCTGAAAGATGTTTCCCATAAAACATTCAAAGTAGCAAACATAAATAAATAAATAAACAAAAAGACTGTAGGGTGGGAATAATACTAAATGTTTATGGCAAAAATAAATATCGATAAAAACTGGAAAGAGATATACTATAAAAAGCACGCACTGTATTGTTTTCTTTTACAGTATGTAAATGCTTAAGCAATATTAATAAATAGCACAATGTTCATTTAAAAAACGCTTCAACGATCTATTTCGCTCCGGAAAGTATAATGTAACACGTCATTAAAATCATGCTATTTTCATTTTTCTACCGTAGTTTGCTAGAATGACATCCTATAAGTTTTTCTTTAGATCTGTATCTTGTAAAGAAGTTGAGTTTCAAACTTTTATCTCCTCCTAATATATAACTGGTATTGTGTTTGCAACTCAAGCTTAAAATTTCTACTAGTTAAACAGCAAAATAGACTGCTGACAAACACAGAACAACAAATGGTGACAAAACCACCTCTTCCAAGTTTGCATAGCATTTCGAATAATTACCTTCCACTATTCACAATTTTTGGAAGAATGTATCGGGGTGGTCTAGCGGTACAGAGTTCGACTTGAAACTGGGTTGGCATCGGGGTTCGAATCCCACCACCGACCCACTTCGCTAAAACGTCCACTGAAGAAAGATGCGTTTCCCGTCAAAACATTCAAAGTGATGAACATAAATAAATCAACACCATGTTAGAACCACCGTTACCAAGATAACATAGAAATAAGTACAATGTTGCTTACCTTGAACGAATGCCACGTATCGATTAACGGATGCATGACATCTCGCAATTTTTCCCGAGCTGCAAAAAGGTCAGCCATTTCTGCCAATAACATCGTTTTGAAGTTAGCGATTGACTTGGCATACAACAAAGAAGTCCTTTAAAAAGATTTAAAAATTGTGCGTATCGATCAGTATATTGGAAATAAAGAATTTTAAAACTAATCCAATAAAGGTACAAACCGTTTAGAAATTGTAATATATAGAAGCTTTTTATAATTTTATCATAAATAATTTAACTATCAAACTGTCCACTTGTTGAAAGATGTTTCCCGGTAAAACATTGAAAGCAGTAACAATAAAAAGAATTGGTGTATCTTTATGCAAAATTAATGCATTTAAAAAGTAGAAATACTCCAAATTGCTTTTTATAATATAATTATTATATTATTATACAAAACCCTTTAGCTTTAAAAATAAGCATGGGGCAATAAGACAACAATTATAGAAAAAATAACAACAGCAAATTTTCGTTGGCATTGTAGATTCTGCAAATCGAAGATTAAGCTTCCCTTCGGCTTTCACTCAACCCTGTCATCTGTGTAACTCGGTCATCCAGATACGTGCAATTACTTCTTTGCCGTTGTTTGCCGGAACGGCGTCCTCTTGATTTCTTCCGTAACAGTATAATTTTTTTACAGAGCGCTCAAACCCTCCTCATTTATCCAGACTTGGGACTGGCAAGATTGAATAATTTCTAATCCAACCTAGGCGGAGTTGCTTTTTATAATAGAATGTAAAAAATATTTTCACAATGCACACATAATCAGTCGACCACTTTCTTAACAATGTGCACCTTATTCCCAACACATTGCAAAAAATAATACTACGGTAGAGTTGAGTACTAAATTCTTTCTATATATTCCTATTCAAGCAATTGCAGATTATTTTGCAAAACAGTATCATCATTCCCCTTAATGTCATATCCGTAATAAAATTAAGACCCGACCCATGTAACAGTCAATCTCATTTGTTACGGTTTGCAACTTTTATATTCCAAACCTTGTCGATCGGCGAAAGCATTTCTTTCAGTCAGCAGTCTTCCCATGTTGACCAGTTGACTGTAGGATCATAACATGTAGACATCCCACCTATTACTATAATCCATTATCCAATAGCTACCATACATCACAAACAACTACTCTCCAACAATTTCCGTCTATTTTTAAATTTTATTTTTTATTTATTTTATGTTTACTACTTTGAATGTTTTGTACGAGAAACATCTTTTAGCAGTGGACATTTTAGCAAAGCCGAACGTAGGCCCGCATTTTAGTGGGCCGGTGATGGGATTTGAACCCCGATGCCCACCGAGGTCCAAATTCGAGCGCTGTACCGCTAGACAATCCCCGACACAAAAGAAGGGGATAATCGTAGACCTCACCACTGGCAGAAACTACACGTCCGAGCAAGCCCAATTAGGGATTGTCGCAGGATTCAACGCGCCGAGGTGCAATGGCGAGTCTCCACCTGGGGCCAGAACATTCGTAATCACCCTGATCCCGGCGCCAAGTAAGTCTATTGCAAAAAGATACACGATGAATTCAGTTCAAAGCGATTATTTTGGTGGAAAAACAAAAACACTAACCGAAATTTGTTAAAACCCATGCTTGAGGTGCCTCGAAAACTGGCGACTAGCATGTCAACCAAGTTAGCTCCAACTCCGCACGAAATAAGCCAATCAATAGCTTCGGACAGCCAAGTTAGCCAGTCAGTCAAATTGTCTGTTTCGGCTTTGTCATTCACCGCCGACAAACCTTGATCCAATTCGGTTGAAACCGAATCCAAATTGTCGTGAATTTTTGCCAATAAGTGAGAGTGCATCTTGGAGTGCAAAAATATATCATTGGTGTATATATATATATACTACTTTAAAGAAGAAGCATCTTTCAATAGTAGACATTTTAGCAAAGCCGAACGTAGGATCGCATTTAGTACCGGTGGTGAGATCGAACCCATGCTCTCCCAGGTTCGAGTAGACCGCTGTGCCGCTAGATCACCCTGACATGTGTTAATTATTCTGCGGAAAATAAAACTTCAATATTAACCATCACATTGTGATTGAAAACAGTAACCAATAACAACCAAAATTTCAATAATTGACCAATAATAAAGCAAGAGCTCAGTAAATGGCAAAAAAGTGACTTTACGTTAATTAAACGTTCTCGATTACCAAAAAAGAAATGGGCAAATACCTGCTAACTACAGGGACATCAGTTTACTTTCCCACAACTGCCAAAATTACCACTTCAGATGCAGTTAAACGGCTCCTCCCGGAGAGGAAAAAAATAATTTGTCTTGATTAAAATGGTTTTTGTCCTGGCATAGAATGTATTGATCAAATTCATTCTATAATTTTGGGCAAAGTCACAGCGTTTTACGTATGCAGTGTTTATAGACTACTCGTTGGGTTTCGACTTACTAATTGATGGAAGACCACTAAAACTCGTGAATATCTTAGGTGCAATGCATATAAGCTCAACTGCAGTAATTGCAGTCATGTCCGTCAAAGCTTCGTGACTGAATCACCTTTGTTCAACTACAGATGGAAGGTACAACGTCCATCATTGACTTGAAATATGCTGACGATGCTGTTCTTCATGTTAAAAACGAAGTACAACTGTAGTGTGCATTAAAGTTTCTTGTAAAAGCTTCCGGTAAATATAATCTAGAAATTAATTTAAAAATTTTTTCCACCATAACCTCTCAAGCTTATGATGAATAGTAACATAAAGAAGTTTACGTCTCCAGGCTATCTAATTACTTCTGACAGTAATCCATCTAATAAAGTAAATTGTCAAATTTCTTTGATTACTGCTGCATTTGGAAAACATGCAAATCCAGTTTGGACATAAAAACATCAATCCAAACACCACAATCAACATTTTCTCGTCAATAATTCGCACAGTACTTCTCTATACAGCTAAAACCTAAACCTTTGCCAATTCAAAAATGCTATGTAAGCTTGAAATAAATGTTATTGTACTCGACCAATAACAATACAGGCGTTCGATGATTGGCTAAAAATTAAACAACCAATAATATTAACCTATACTTTTGTAGTGTATTTTTCACTAAATGTTCCTATTTACTAGTATCAATAGCACAAACCTTTGTTGTAATAATTACACTTACTAAAATACATAATACAAAATCAATGTATTAACGTTCGCCCCCCCTACACCCTCAACAACTACCTTGATATATGCATTTCTTAGCCGTTCGGTTTTGGCCAACAAATCAAAATCGATTCTCGAATCCAATCCGTCAAAAAAATATTCCTCTACAACAACCAAACTGCTTTTCAAGGCATGATTGGTATTGTCCGACTGATGGTGTTTCGGCCAAGACACAGCTTCGTCTAATTTGGGCACGCGATGCGTTTCGAAAAGCCAGTGCAAATTTGTAATGGCGTGCAATCGTTGACTGTAGTCGGTCAAAATACCATAACGACGTTCAAAACTTTCGGTCGACCGAAGTATGTCACGGTAGCAGTCGGCGGCTAGAATGAACTTGAAAGAAAACAGTGACCAATTAGTTTGAAATACACTTTAAAGATCATTGTTACATTGAGCTTTATTAATTCATTGTGATTGGTAATATAGCCACTTCTTTACTATATTTCTATATTTGTACGGCATATTAAAACAATCAATTTCGATGGCTTAATAAGCATAACAAGTGTAGAAAAATGACGAAGTTTCTCGGTTGGTAAATAGCATCCTTGTGACGGCGCCACTGTTTGCAAAGATTGACGAGGCCGTCTGATTTTTGTCAGGATTATCTCCCTTAGTCCAAAGGCTACATATGCAATCAATACAGTACTGTACTTGGAATGAAAATCAAAATTACTATACATTGAATAAGTTATTTATTTATATAATTTAGATAATACAGTTTATTTTTCAAACAAATCATATGGCTTTTTAAAGTTTGAAGTAGTAGTAGTATTAAGCTTTATTGTAAATAAGATTTTTATAAAATATCAGTAAAGTATTATTGCTATTATTATTGTTATTATAATTATGATTATCATGATTAGTAAAAGTCAGATATATCTGAAATAAGTAACAAGTGCTAAATATAAACCAATATAATGATGCGTTAATTTCGAATCGACGTTCGTTAACTACATAGATCAAAACAAAATTATATCACTTAAATGTTTTCATTATTTTTACAACAAATTATACAATTACTCTACATTGAATTGTGCGTCATATTTCAAAACGCATATTATAATACCTCTTGCTTTATAATAAAGCATCCGGCAGCTCCGTTTTTGTTAAAAACCCACGATCGAAATAAAGATTCACACTCGCGTCTTGTTTCGTCAACAACGCGTCGAATAACTTCCGTCATCGTAAAACATCTGCCACAATATACATATATATATATATATATATATATATATATATATATATATATTATATATATATATATATAATATAGCTAGACAAAAAATTACATATTACCTAATAGTAAAATTGACTTTGTCTGAGTCAAATTCATTCATCATTGAAAGTTTGAATTAAAAAAAAAACACAAGAACCAACATCAAAACAACAATTAAGCAAAGTTTTAAATGAAAATATCAGTCAAGAATTGAAATGCAAAATTTGTAAAAACAACCAATATACTTTGTTTTTCAAGGTTAAACAGGCCTGCGTATCTTCATTTGAGCTTGTAAAAAATTACGATTGGATGAGAACTTTACAACTGGTAAACTGAGAGCACAGTCAGGAATATCACCATCATTAAAAATTGAGACGCTATAAGTTTTATTTAAATCCTCAAAATCATTAGCATTGCACTTATAACAAGCAACTATACAATTAAAATATGCAATTACCCGGTACCCAAGTGATGATGAGCACGAGCATCGGTAAGAAGAATGTCGCTACATTTACGATTGGCATTGGACAGGAAATCCACATCGGTATTTTGTTCCAAATCTGCTTCAAAATCGTGCAAATTCAACTGTTTTCGAGGTTGCTGACGTCCGCGTTTCGGTCCGGGTATGCGAGAAGTAGCCACGACCAAACTTGGATGAGTACACGCTTGGCGCAGTCGTGTAATCAAATACACCAAACGCCAATGGGCACTCGTTGGCAAACAGCTAAGTGGCTGATCCAAAGACAAAGACATGGTTTGGATTAGGCGATCGAGAGACCCCAAAGATTGGGCCAATACACGGTCGTGGATGTAGCGTTCGACGGAAGTAAATGAAATCCTGAATGTGGAGATGGGAAAAAGGAATTATTATTATTATTGTCATGTTACTAACATCTAACAACAGACGGAATTGAATAACCTTGGCTACTGAAATACAAATGTACGGTATTGGGACAGCGAGGATATTTTTATTAGTTAATACCAGTGATTAAGTGCAGTTATCTTATTGATTAGTAGGCACATCAACTGAAACACATTGGCAACATTTAGAAATTCATTTATCCCAAATAAACCAATTCTCATTAGTCACATTTTTATCAAACCAAATATTTTGAGTAACAACGTGCTCCAGTCTAGAAAAAAAAATTTTTTTATTTTGTGCATAATTATTTTCAATATGGATATAAATTTATCACCTTGTCCATTGGTGTGTGTCCATATATTCCCAGTCCTTAAAGTCTTATGAGGATAAACAAATTAATAATTAAAGTTTTTTAAATATCAGTAACGAGTATCCAAAATCAGGTATATTTACAGTTGTTTGATAATATTTTAAAGCATCTAGCATCAATTAAACACATTAGACACTTACAGCTTTTACTTTGCCCAGGTGATCTAGCGGTACAGCGCTCAACTTTTTTTAATTTTTTTAAAATGTTTGCTACTTTGAATGTTTTACAAAAAACATCTTTAAACAGTGGACATTTTAGCGAAGCCAAACGTGGGCCCGCATTTTAGTGCCGGTGGTGGGATTCGAACCTATGCCCACCTAGGTCCGAATTCAAGCGCTGTATCGCTAGACCACCCCGGCATAAAAAGCAAGAGAGTACCGTAAGGTCTCCCCACTAACAAAAACTGCGCACCCGAGAGAATCCCCATTGGGGATCGTCGCAAACTTCAACCCGCCAAAGTGCAATGGCGAGCCTCCACCCGGAGTCAGGGCATTCGTGATCACTCTAAACCCGGCGCCAGGTAAGTTGGATCTGGGTTCGAATCCCAACACCAACACTAAATGCGGACCCACGTTCGGCTTCGCTAAAATGTCCTCACTGCTGAAAGATGCGTTTCCCGTCAAAACATTCAAAGTAGCAAACATAAATAAATAATATATTCTGTAAGCAATATTTATAAAACATTATTTACAAAAACAATTTCTAATCATAATGAACAATGAACATTTATTTTAGCATTAAAGCACAATATGACTACTATTCGTTAAAACCTTAAAAGTAAACACATAATTTGCTAAAATATAAATTATATTGTTTCAAATATAAAAAACACATTACAAACTTTATAATTTCAGTCTTTAAAACTATTATTCTTAAGCCGTTCAAACTTTACAACTTCTTGTTACGTAAACGGAATTTTTTTTATCATTGAGCCACAATCATCAGACATCTTTAATCGTGAACAAATTAGCACTTTTGCGATTTATTAAAAGTTAAATCGAAAATTTCAAACATCTTGTTTGCGTCATCTTTAAATTGAATTGGCTTTTAAAATTATACAAAAAAGACTTTACAAAATAATCAAATGTGAAAACAATATTGGAAAACATTGTTGGTTGCACAATAATACTTTCGACAAATCCAATTGATCAAAATTCATGTCATAATTTGCCATATTTTGAGACAGAATAGTTGTACAATATTTTGAACTACAAAACTGTCACTTTGAAAATTCAGACTTTACTAACGACTCTCAAACGTATAACATGAGGTTTTGTAAAAGGAATTTGCCAAATATTCCGTATCTAAATATTTACCATCCATTCACAACTTAATACTAATAATAAGGTAATACATAAAGTTTGCTACCTGTGTATATTTAGCAAGAAACACTTTACAGTTTAAAAATATTTCTTCCTTTACTAGTTAGGGATTGAATGTTTATAGTGCTCACTCTCAACAGTCATTATAGACTTCTCCGTTATACAGACTTCTTTAATCTTACCCGTTCGTCGACAAGACAAGTCTTGTCGATTTCTCACATGACTCAAACAACAGTTATTCATTCACTCATTTCATTTTGGTTGGTGACATGGTTACCTCTTCATTATTTTCCATATTTATACGACACATCGATGACTTAATAAGTGTAACAAATGTAGAAGAATAACAAAATTTCTTAGCTGACAGACGGTATCCTTGTGACGTCGCCACTGTTCGCAAAGATTGACGAGGTTGCCTGATTTTTTGTAAGGGTTATCTCTCTTAGCCCAACGGCTACATATGGTATACGTATACCTTTAGATACCTTTTAAGTATCCTGTGTGTATACTAGCACTCACCCGTGATAGCGGAAGCCCAGTTATACCGCTGTGCACTCGGACCCTGCTGTTATTAGTCTATATATCTGTTGGCACCTAGTCCAGAATGCACCACATGAAGGACAAACAGTCAGGAATATCACCACCATTGTAAATTGAGACTTTATAAGCATTACCTAAATCCTCGCAATCATTAGCATCCCAGACAACAGTTATGAGCGTCGTTTAAAGGAACCGTCCAAGCTTTTATTAAACCAACTCTCGTCGTTAACCCATTGCTTTGTTGTATACTTCTAGTTTGAAGCACAAATACAAAACAATACCCAATCGGTCGTACCAGTGAATTTCTTCGCTGACACCTGGCAACTGCAGTTGGTCGTCGACCAGTGCTTTGGTATTGCGCCACAAAATTTGGCTGAGCATTTTGCTCAGTTGAGTCCGACCGACAATTTCTTTCAAAACGTCCAAATTCAAGTTGGCGCCATTGTGTTGGGGCGTTTTTTCCTTGCCTTCGTCTTTCAATTCGCAGTCGCTTGTCGATGGCATCAGATGAGCGCAATCAGCCAACAACGGTTGGTGCAGCAACACATTCCAATAATGGGCGATTGAAAACGGTTCAAAACGAAGATAGGCGAATAATCCGTAGAGGTCTGGTATCGAAATTGCAATGTGTTGTACAAATAAAATACTTGTTGAACAACTTTAGCAACTATTTGGTTTGATAACAATGTTTAAGTTTGGGCGAATTAACAATATATTTTGTATCTCTCTGAATCTTGTTAGCGTATATATATATATAAGTTTTATTTCACTGTGATTAAGGAAGTAATCACTCCTTCATTATTTCTAAATGATCAACTCCAATGGCATGATAAACGCAACAAACGAAAACGTATAACAAAATTTCTTGGCTAGTAGACGGCATCCTTATGATGACGCTATTGTTTGCAAAGATTGACAAAGTAGCTGGATTTCTTTAGGCTTTTTCTCCTTAGCCTAATGACTACATGTGGTATATGTATACCTTAAGATACTTTTTAAGTGCCATAGATGTAAGCTTGCACCCATCCGCTAATGCAAAAAAGCACTTATACAGCTGTGCATTCGATCCCTGTTGTATTAATCTAGGTACTTGAGTGCACCTAGTTCAAGTTGCGCAATGGGGATGTGATGGTCAGGAATATCACGATTATTGGAAATTAAGACTTAATAAGTATTACTCAAATCTTCAGAATCATTAGCATCCCATATATATATATATATATATATATATATATATATATATATATATATATATATATATATATATATATATATATTATTGGTTGGTGATCACGTGGTCACCTCTTCATTATTTCCCATATTTATACGACATAGCAAACGATCGATTTCGATGGCTTGATAAGCGTAACACAAACGTAGAAGAATAACAAAGTTTCTTAGCTGGTAGACGGCATCCTTGTGACGTCGCCACTGTTCGCAAAGATTGACGAGACCGCCTGATTTTTTGTCAGGGTTATCTCCCTTAGCCCAAGGGCTACATATGATATACGTATACATGTAGATACCTTTTAAGTATCCTGGGTGTATGTTCGCACCCACCCGCCGTAGCGGAAGCCCAGTTATACCGCTGTGCACTCGGACCCTGCTGTTATTAGTCTAGATGCCTATAGGCACCTAGTCCAGGATGCACCACGTGGAGGACTAACAGTCAGGAATATCACCATCATTGGAAATTGAGACTTTACAAGCATTACTTAAATCCTCAGGGTCATTAGCATCCCATATATATATATGTATATATATATATATGGTTATAAACATTTCATTAAAATTTTTCATACAAAAACAGAGCAATTTCAAAACTAATTTAAATCTATGCCGAAACCATAGTTACCTTCAATACTCTTTTCAGCCGGAGTACCAGTAACACACCAGTGATTTACAGATTTCATTTTCGAAAGCATTCGAGCCGTCTTGGAAGTAACGCGTTCGACCATTTGAGCTTCATCAAGACATATCTAAAAATATTTTTAAAAAGTAGTTAAAACAAACCAATTATTGTGTTATACAGCAACAAACAAAATAGTTTCAAAATTACCTATAAAAACCAAAAGCTGTATTAGCGTTTTACAAATTAAAGCGCTAAAATATTATTACAAAACAAAAGATTCTCTTGTACTAGTTGAGTACATTGCTAACATTTGAAAAATGTATCTTTAAAAGCAAAATTCCAACCCACATGATACTCATGTAATGGGATGATAAATGATCCTGAGGATTTGAGTAATGCTTATAAAGTCTCAAACTCCAATAATGGTGATACTCCTGACTGTTATTCCTCCACATAGTGCATCCTGGACTAAGTACCTATAGGCCTGTAGGTATTCTAGACCAATAACAGCCGGGACCGCGTCCACAGCGGTATATCTGTTCTCACTGGATGCGATTTTTGAAGTAATGAAGATGTGGCATTACCACTAACTTTTGTTGTTTGTTGTTGTTGTCATGTGATGGTCGTAAGTAAACATTTCCAAGTTTGTCAATCGACGTGACAACCCGAAAAAACCTTTTTTTGTCTGTTTGACCAGCATTGACTCGAGTGCTACCGCCAACACCGAATGCGGCCCGGCCCCCCTTGGCTTCGCTAAATGTCCACTTGTTGCAAAATGCTTACCGTAAAACATTGACAGCAGTAAACAATCCAACAAATAATTGAATAAAACAAGTTAGTCATTGCGACAACCATCGCAGAAAATAAATAAATAATAAATTTACAAGGCGAGTTTCAATCAGCTGTAGCTCAATGGTTAAAGGCGCTGGCCTGACACCAGATAAGGCGTGGGTTCAAGTTCGTGTAGAAGACTCGAAAGGTATTCACTGCTGATAATTCCAAACAAGGATGAAACAGATGTAAATTGTATTCCTGGTTGACACAAAACCAATTGGATGTATTATTCAAATAAATCTGACCATTCTAATAGTTCATCCTTGAAAACCCATTGATAAATAGAAAACATTATTTAACTTTGATATAACGTTTCCCAAAGAAATTACAACTTTTATACGGTTTAAAAACTTGTCCATTTGCTTATTCTTAGAGTTATCTTCATAGACGTTTCAGTGGTCATTCATGAAGAACAAAACAAACAGTAAAAGTTGGAGGAGTAATAATCCACCCACTGTCAATAACTTTGATTCAAAGTCCTACAATATTACGCCCACATGTAACACAAAACGTTATATGATAGCTGCATAACATCTTTCTTCAATGGCATTTGGCACTGTTTACGATATAATATACTTTTGTCAAAATAACTTAACCAATCAGCATCTTTACTGTAGCCAATCGCAAGTCCGATAAACAAAAAACGCTTTAAAAGGTAAATGGTGTACGTCATACAATTTTTAATTGTTTTTAATTGGTCGAGATTTAAGTAAATTTTATTGGATGTGGGTTTTGTTCTCTAATTGGTTTATTTTCTAGTTAAGTTGTAATTGGATATTTTAAGTACTATTTAATGTAAATTTTTTTGCTCTCGCCCCATTTTGCAATGGCGTTAGTTTGTGTACCGGACTGGACTCAACGTAGTTATTCCAATTGGAAGGAGGTAAAAAATGCTATTCACGGTTAGTAGCCTGTTTAAAAAAGCAACTAATAGACACCATTCCATGATTGAACGCAATTAGAATAAAAGTTCAATCTTGAATACCAACAACCCACATATGGACCAATCTTATTATTATATGCTGTTTAGAGAAAATGGGGTTTTGAAATACAACAACAACAACAACTACTACTACTACTAATAATAATGATAGTGACAATGCTAACACATACCCTCCACCAACGAACACACGCCAAGGGACTCGGTCTGCACAAATATCGTTGGGCTAGTCTCAATTTGGGTCGGTCGGCGAGGCCCGACTGACGTTCGGACAAAACACTGGCCCAGTCAAGTTCGCGCTGGACGACCGAATAGGACGTGAGCACGATGTCGGCGCAGGCCAGTTGGACAGGCTGGACAAAGCCGGGTAAAATGGATTCTTGGCAAAAATTGCGCTCTGGCGCCAACCTTGTCTTGACCTTGACTTGGGTGCGCGGTGCAAACGGATTCTTGTTGCTGTTGCCAGTATGTAACAATTTTTCACACGTGCCTGTTTCGATGTATGTGACTGGAGCTTCCATGCCAGCGTATAACTGTTTAAATAAAATTGATTCAATGCATTCAATAATAATAAATAACGTTCACTACATGACATCATTACAATTAAACAAAGGAAATTACTTGGTCAAATTCTACGTTTACCGCCCAAAAGACCAGTAAGAACGGTTTTGGAATGAAAGATCAAAAATGGTAAAAGAAAGGTTGGTAGACAATAGAAAACTTGGCTAAGAACTATGTGAGAAGATCTAATTAAAATGAATGTTTCATGGTATCAAGCAAAACGTTCGAATACATGGAAACATTTTGTTATTTCAGGTTCTTTTTGAATTATGGGACTTTGTTGTTTTTTTGCTGTAATTGTTAAGTAAAAGGGTTTTGTAATAATAATAATAAGAAGAAAAATAAGAAGAAATCGCAATTCAATGAAAACGTGTAACTACTTTGTTTTAACTATTTTTAAAAGTTCATTTAATGTAAACATCTGAAATCAGTAGCTTAGGTTAAGATAATCTAAAGTAAAAACATTCGGTACTCAGTTCTCCTTAGCAATGTTAATTTGAACACGTAAATGCCCAAATATTATTTTTAAAAACACTTACTTCAAAGCATTTGTGATCACTGAACAATTAGTATTCATCAGACTCACTATTAATAATAAATTTGTAAAATAAGTGTCAACCACCCATAGCTCAGTAAATGAACCTTTGGTCTAAAACCCAAAGGGACGTGGAGTAAAGTACGTACTGAAACTGGAAATGTATCCCTAACAGGGATGAAACAGCTGTGATGCTCCTGGTTATCCCAAAACCAAGTAATGTAACAGTTCTAACATTACATAAATTAGTAAAACATATCTTCGAAAATCCATTGGAGTAAAAAATCATATATTAAAAATTTTATTCCTGATTTAAAATACCGATAATATAACATAAACGTATGTCAAGTGTAAATTTAAACATAGACTCAGTGTTATAGATCAATCAACTAAGTAATAATTCTGTAAGCCACTCAACCATCCCAACTATTGAAACCTAAAAGGTTTTACGACTTACTAATAATAAAATGGTCAAGATAAATCCATTACACAAAATGTTACATAAGTGTAACATTCAAAAACAAGTATAGCATAATTCGTTCCACGTAAAAACAAAACCTAAATAAACTTATTTATAAAAAAATTAAATTTACCAAAATAATCAAAGAATCTTTGGCCACATGAGTTTCCAATTCTTCCTTCCATTGCTGCCAAATGTGATCGGGTGTAACAATCAACGTTGCCTTAGAAACAATACGCATCTGTGTAAAAAAAGAAATTTAAAATATATAAAATTAAATTGAATTTCAAAATAATGTCAGCAATTAATTTTATTATTGGTTAATTCTATATTTGTACAACATATCAAACAAATGTAAAATTATAACAGTTTCATGATTGGTAGACAGCAAACTTGTGACGGCACCATTGTTCACAAAGATTGACGAGGTCGTCCCATTTTTTTGTCAAGATTGTCTTTATTAACCTAATGGCATAAAATACTTTTTAAGTACCCAAAGTGTATACTTGCACCAATCCGCTGAGAACTCTGTTGTAGTATTGTAGGTGCTTAACTACACCTAGTTTACAATGCACCACATGAAGAAAACAGTAAGGAATATCATCATCATTAAAAATTAAAACTTTAAAAGCACCACTCAAATCCTGGAAATGATCAGCATTCGGTCAATAATTTAACCTAAATAAAATAATCTACGTGTATTTGTACGGTGTCAATTAAAATAATTAAATAAACAAATATAGATAAATAAATTTTACTAAAATCCTTTAAACATTGGTTATCCGAATGAGTGTTAACATTTTATATTAAGTAAATTGCAACTACAAACTAATTTAATTAGGGTAGCACACTAAACTAAACGTTTAAATTCTACAATAAGAATCATATTTATCTTAATATTTGTGCACCCCAAAACGCTGTAAAATCCGGCGGCAAGCATAAAAAAAAGTCAAAACTATATTATAACTTGTTAAACAGTAAATATTCAGATGTTGGTTTTTAAAACATACTTGCTTACAAATACGCTGTGATATAATACACAAAATTGCTTTAATAGTTTGTGCAAATTGTATGTTACAATGTACTCAACGTGAGCGAGTAAAGTTCTAAGATTCATTTGCTGTCAACAAATTATTTTCTTGTTTTAAAATTACTTTTCTGTCCATAATTAAATAAATAAATAATATCTGAATATTTTTGTATTCTACTTACAAGGTGATATTGTTTAAAATTAAACTTTCGAATCAACACAAAAAATATTTAACTTAAAAGTATGTAAATTTACTTTAGTCCAACATTGAGGGCAAATATAATCGTATTTTATGAAATCATCCAGCTTAAATTTAGAACAATCGTATTGAACACACGCAGCATGCTGTTTAGGACCCTTGCAAAGTGTGCATTGCACCAAATCAAATAAATCCGTTTCTTCTACACAACCGCAAGAACACAACACTTCTTCAGACAAAGACAAATTGGATTCAATACTTGAGTTCACATTATATTCGATTGGTTTATCATTTAAATCTCTAAGTTGACCACCAAATTTGTTCCAATCTGAATATGGGTTAATAAGGATGAGTGATATAACTTCCAACGTTTTTCCAAGTCCCATTTCATCAGCTAAAATTCCTCCAATATCAGGAGAACTTATCAGTGGCAATGTCTTAATAAACCTTAAAAATAAAAAATGTATTAAATTAAATTCATTAAACGTTATTTACAAAACATTATTAAAGAACAGTATACAACTGAAAATTAGAACGATACGTCGTAAAACATTTATGTATGCTTTCATTTAACATACCAAAACAATCAATTTTTAACATTTACTAACGTAACAAAATTATCAGATTTTTATAGTTTATATTGATCTTAGTATTCAGATGCTGCATGCACACATGATTGTCTTAAAAATACATTAATTAATAAGATGTTAAAATTATGTATTGGTTAATTCCTTAATCGGACGTCCCAACTACATACACTAACTAAATTGTTAAAAAAACTAATCGCGCCATTATTAAGTCCCATTACAAATTTTTATATATTTATATATTCAATTGGTTATAAATTATTCACAATTTAATAAGAGAAATTAGTTAATTAGAATTTCCAATTAACTAAATAATTAAGAAATATAAAGATGCATACATATGATCAAACTTTCTAAGAAATTTTACATCTTGTTTTTAAACTTCCAATTGCATGTTTAAGACTACAAATAAAATCACAGTTTATCTTCATCTAAATTAATAAAAATAACTTTTTAATTAAAAAACACCATTAACATCCATACACATTTTTAAAAACTTAACTTACGTTCCAGTGTAAAATGAAAAATGCAAAATATTACTATCTCCAAATAAAACTGGCAAAAATATTGCATTCAAAACTTCTTCGTCATTTAGTTTTATACAATTACGTTCCCGAAAAACCATCCACTTTACAGCATCTATTTGATAAGATCTCAAAGAAGTAAGAAGAAAGTCATGCTGTGGGACAACAGTGGGAGAATCCCAACTTATTCGATTAATTTTATGATTCAATTGTGCACAATCAAATAATAATTTCAGAAGAACAACAAACTGTGATTGAGTTTCAGAATGTGACTCATAAATTAAAGGTATGTATTTTCTGTGATCAATTTGACCCAAGTTTTGAAACATTAAAAAATCACTAACTTTTTTATAATTCTCAATCGATATAGCACGTTCAGGAAATTGACCTGGTTGTGACAAAACGGACTCTTTAAAACAAACATCCAAATCTAAATGCGTTGAAAAAATACGAATATGTATTTCCAGGACAGTTGATGAGGCAGCATAAAGCAGAGCTGTTATTATATTTGTACTAGGAATTACATACTGATTAATATTTCCATCATTAACCAAAAATAAAATTGAATTATTATTAAAATATACAGAAAATTTATCAAATAAACTGAGTGATTCATTTAAAATTTTATTAGTTGGTATGGTAATAGTTTGAAGTAAAGTTTCAGGACAAACGGGAAAACAATTTACTAAAATAAAATGTGGGTATCTTTGCAAAACTTCCTTTTGTTGCAATGAAAAAACATTATTTTTCTTATATTTTCTTTGTTTTTGATTGGAAATAGTTGACTGAATATAAGGATGATAGAAATATGAATGTAGTAATCGTAATTTATATGATAAAAATGTTGGAGATTTTTTAACACGCATTATTTAAGAAAGTCAATGTACAGACTAAAATATGTTAAATCATATGTAATTAAAGAACCTAAAATGTGATCAAGGTTGAATTTGTTAATTTTACTGTTATAAACAAACATACAAAATATTAATTTATGTTAATATTTAAAGTATATATTTATATTAATATAAATTAAAATTAAAATATAAAAAATAGTATTATAAAATACACAAGGCATTTAGGAATTTATCCTTTAAATCCCCAATTCTTAATGTAACTAAAAGTTAAAATTCAAAAGAATAAAAAATAGAAAAATTTGAAATAAAATAATAATAAAATAAAAAAAAATTGCAAAATGAGATAAATGAAGGAAATAAGTAAGTGCTTATCATAATTGCTTTAAAATGACTTAACTGTTTGTAAGTATGGGAAGTTTTATGCAAAAACTGATGCTGTGTAGATCTTGTCAGAACTTTTAGTTTATAAACCTTACAACAATGTTTCTAAAGGTTATTGCAATTAAAAACGTGTTTTTACATTATAATATAAAACTAGTTTTATTATTATTTTTATATTTTTATTATTTTTGCTCACTTTTCATAATTTAAAATTTTTTTTTACTGCACTATATCTTTTTCGTTATTTATTCTGTAAATTTATTAAATTACAAATCCTTTTTTACCTTAGTTTCTATTTTCTATTTTCTTCCGATAATTTGGAATACATTACAACCGACTATTAAAATGATTTTATCTTACTCAATTTCTGTATTAACGTGCTTTCATTAACATCAATGTATAAATTACTTTTTTAATTACAACTAATTATTATTATATATAAATGACGTTTTTAAATATACAGTAAAATATTTTTCAATAAATTAAACGAAATTCATTGATAAAAAAAGCTTACATAAGTGCAAATGGTTAAAAATTAATCATTTAATTAATCAATAATTACTTCATTTTAAAATTAATTTAATTTAAAACATTATAAATATTAGATTTTTTTACAATTCCAAATAAAAATTATAAAAGACGTAAGTTCTGAGATGAACTTATTGTGTATATTCTCTTCATTTAAAAACAAAAATATCAGTATATATATATGTATATGTATATGTATAACATATATAATGTAATATAATCTAATTAACTTAACGGAATATACTAAATGAATTCATTTCATGTATACGTTTTCTACTATTTTTTTTTTAATTTGAAATAATTTAATACAAATATTTTAAGATTAAATTATACACATAATTAAGTAATTCTAACAAAATTTATTCCTTGTAAAAATTCTTAATTTTTATTTGGTAATATCAGTAATTTTCTAGTCTATAATAATATTTTAGAAATGTCAAATTTTGTTACTTAGTTTTTTTAATACAAAGAAGTTCATATTTTTTTTACATATAAATGGTGCAAACATCTACAAAATTGAGAATCAAATTCAATTGATTTATAAACAAAAAGTATTATTATTTTATTATTAAATGGTTAAAAGGAAACTGAATAATAAAATTAAAAATGTAAGCAAATAAATTTTAGAAATTTTCTTATATCAGATTTTTAATAAATGCATAAAATTATCAAAGATAACTTTATCTCTAAACAATAATTGAAATTACTAGAATTTGCTGAAGAGTATAAAAATTATGTTTTATGTTTTTAGAAAATTAATTTTGAAATATGTATTGTTTATAAATAGTGCAATCAACATTCCTAAATATTGTGTAATGTGGATTTTGTCAAAAATTTCAAAAATTTTCAAAATATTGTTTATCCGTTTTTTTATACAGTTATTATGGTAACATATATCTATTATTACTATTATTATTATTATTATTATTATTATTATTAAGCTTTAATATCTCACTAGAGATACATTCAGCATAAAATAAATTTCTACCATCAATATAAAAAAAAAGTAGTATTACAAATAATGGGATCAAAATGAAATAGAATGTTATATGTTAATGAATATAAATATAGTCTATATAGTATGCATGTGATTTTTTTAAAAAATATTCAAAATTGCTGTACATAGAATGAGTCATTATAAGGCACAACTTGTACTGTGAGATGTCCAAATTAGTTCAAATGAATGCGTAGGTGGAACAATTCCTACTTTGATAGATTTCTTAGTAGTTCAATTTTGTTTGATTCTGGATTGGTTAATACTCTGGATAAGTAGGGCAGACATGAATTTTTGTATTGATTAGTTTTGGCTTTCATGTGCAGGTAAGTTCTTCTTGTTTTTCCAGAAGCTTTATAATTGTTAAAAGCTGCATGTAGCGGGTGATTGTTATTATTTTCAATCCTTGATGCTAATTGTATACAGGATTTAAAATGTTTATCAACAATATTATTCAATAAGATAGAATATTTGATTTCTGCAAATTTTGATACCAATGATATGCATCTTTTTAAATAATGTAATCCTGTTTTAATAAACCAGGAAAAATTATGGGTGAGCAATATAATATCAAAGGATAAAAGCATGATGTAATGAACAATTTAGTAATATAATTGTTAACATTTAGTTTTCTTAATCTTCTTATATAGTAGCATAAGGATTTGGTTTTAAAAATATATATATATATGCTCTACATGATTACACCAGGTAAGTATGCTATTTATCTGTACACCAAGATGTTTAATTTTGTTACAGGTGCATATATTTGTTTGATTTAACTTGAATGTTCTGTTTAATTTCATTGTTTCTCTTAGACGCCTTGTTGTAAATTTAATAAACTTGCATTTTGATGGATTTAAATTGAGATCAAAGTTAGTAGACCATTTTTCAATTTTATTAATAGAATTTTCAAAATTGTTTAGATTACTGTTTGAAGAAACCTTTGTGCACAATACCATATCATCTGCAAATTTAAACAAAAGTGATGGCTTCGGCACTATCAATGGATCTACGTACAGTAAAAATAAAAACGGAGATAGTACTGCACCTTGTGGAACTCCATTATTATTTTCTGTTAACTCTGATTTATTACGACCAATTTGTGTATATTGTTTTCTTTTTGAGAAATAATTTCGTAGCCAGTTTAAAATGTGGTTGGGCGTTTCAAATAGCTCAAGATGTTTAAGTAATTTTTCTCTTGATATGCTATTGAAAACAGATTTGTAATCTAGAAACATGCAGTATATTGAACATTTTCCTTTGTCAAACGATTCAGTAATGTAATGAGCAAGGCTGGCTACACAGTCTACAGTAGAATAATTATTTTTATATGCAACTTGATAATGATCATTACTAATGTTCAATATAGGCTTGAGGTCGTTAAGTATTATTTTCTCAGTTAATTTCAAAAACACTGAGGTGCAAGCAATTGGGCGATAATGTTCTGGATTTGTTGATAGAACAGAAACTTTTGGAATAGGTGTGATTCGTGAGATACGCCAAGTATCAGCTACTTCACAATTCATAATAGACTTGTTTATTATTGTAAATAAGGATGGAGCAATTGCTGGCATCCAGAGCTTTAATAAATTGCAACTTATTCCATCAGGTCCAAGTGATGTGCTTGTTTTACAACTGTTAATTAATTTTTGAATATTAAAGTTGATGATAGGTGTTGAATAATTTTTTTTTAAACTCGTTTGGTTAGATTGGGTTTAAGACAAGTCACTTTTTAGAAAGTTCAGTGCTAGCATCGGTTACCCAACAATAACAAATAGTAGCACAAAGTTCGCTTATTGCGAAATTATTATTACCAAAATTGTGAAATATGGGACTAAACAAAAAATTGGGAAGAACAATAGATGACCAAGATAGAAACAAAAATTGGAAACATTGGGAAAATATTGTTTCTAGAAATTAATTGTAATTATTATAATAATTAATATTCTATATTGTTTTTATATATAATTTTGTTAGCGTTATCTGTGCATATTCGATAAATAACGTGTTATTTTAAACCTTTTTTATTTTTTACACATTATTACAATACTTCTGCATTGGAATACAGATTTTGTTTTATAATTACCTTTTTGTAATTTCCTTATCTTTTCTTATTTTATTTCTGTTTTTCTAATATTTAATTTAAAATTTAAAATTTTTGTCCGTTATTATAAATCCTTTACCTCATCATCTATTTTCTACTTTTTACCATTCTATTATTGACACGTTTTGTAAAAGTAATAAAACAGTAATGTAAAATTATTTATTATAAAAATACATTGTTTTTTTATAAAAAACTTAACAAAAATATGACTATTTTTAATAATTTACAAAATATTAACAGATTATGTAACTTTCCATTTTTATTTTAGATTAGTTATAACGTGTTTTCACAGATCCCAAAAATACAATGTATGAGCAAACTTAATAAAGCTTTTATTTTTGAGGTACATCATACATCATACTGCATGCTAAAAAAAAATTGTTATCTGTTTATTTTTTTTTACAAATAATTACAGTACTTTTGTATTGAAAAATAATTTTTGTTAAATTTATTTATTTATATTTCTTTTATTAATTTATTTTCAGTTTTTCTACTAATTAATTAAATTTATTTACTTTATTTATTATTTTTTGAATTTTGAAATCTTATTTATTTATTTTATATTTTCGCTTCTGTTTTACTCTTTACTATTCTCCCGATATAAAAAAAACAATATAGCCAAATACCAAAAAGTGTTTTGTCATATTCAATTTATATACCAACTTTCAACTTATTAATGAACTACATCAATGTAGATTAATAATTGCAAATTTAATTGATATTAGATTAAGCATTTATTTTGCATTTAAGTATTTTATTTATATTAAATTACGTATGTAAACTGTGTTTGCGTATGTGCTAAAACTTTCTTTTTATTTTATAATAAATTTAAAACAACTATTTAGTTAATTAATGCATAAACTATATTTATTGATTTTTTTTTAAATGAAAAACAATGACATTTTTGTAATTTCTAAGTTGTATCTATTTGTTTGTTTTAATGTTTTATTGTAGAAAATTACGTATAATTAACAACTAAATAAACGCTGGTTTTAGTATTTTGCGTTTGTTGTTATTATTTAAGTGAAAATAATTAAGAACACCATTGTTCCTATTAAAGAAGTATTATTACTGATGATCATGCAATGCAGTTTTTCCCCAAAATTTAATAAAAAAAAATTAATATTAATATTTTTAATCATTAGTAACAATAAAAAATGTTCACATCGTGAGGTAAGGCGCGCGTCACGCTACATGTCCATTAGAGCGTTATTCATCCTTTTCTCTTTTCTTCTTTTTTGAAGATTATTACAGTGTTTTTTTTGCATTGTAATAAGTACATGTTTTATTATTTTTTATTATTTTGTATATTTGTAATTTTTGTTCGTTTTCTATAATTGTTAACTTTCACTATCTACCTTGATTTTATCTTGATTTCAAATTTTTTCTGTGACCATTCCCCCTTTACCTCACCATTTATTTCATTTTTTTTTTTGGAAATTTGTAACAATTGGAGAACCGAGTACTAAAAGGCGTTTTGGCCTATTTAACTCGTTAAAAATCCTGAATCCTGAATATTAATTAATTATAATATAATAATAAAACAAATTAAATTAAAAACAAAAATTGTTATTAAATATTTATTTAAAAATAATATTTATTACATAAAAGTTTTTATAATAGTTTCTATTAAAAAAATCATATTAAGTTTTGGTTAAAATCAATCAACACCCTCAATATATGATTAAACCTGTAATGGCGGTGTTTAAAATTGGGACACCTTATGTTGTTTTTTTCTTTAATTTTTTCTTATTGTATTCATTATTAAAAAAAAGTTTTTTTATATCATTTAATTATTCACTTATTATATATTTATGTTTTGGGGGATGGTATTTTTGGTATATTTTTATTTTAACTATTCGCCGTGATTTACTGTAAGTTGTAGTTTTGTTTTTAATAAATTTGTTTAAATTATATTTTAATAAAATATTAGGTTTTTAAAAATAATGTTTATTGCTTATTTAAATATAATTATAAATTAGAATGAAAATATTTTATTTTTTAAAAACATTACATCTATTTTTTATTTAGTAGATTCTGTGTGATAGTAAAAAATATTAGTTTTTAAATATTGTTTATTTTATTATTTATTTTAACAGTGCATTTAAAGGATTTATACTGACAAATATCTTTATTTATAAATTTATTTGGTTAAAATGGAATTTTGTGGATTTGTTTTATCGGACTTTGCACAATGTGGATAAAACAAGAACAGCCATATATTATGATGATTACATTTGGACATTTGAACATTTAGATATTTATTCTAACAAAATTGCACATTTTTTATTGAGTCACGGTTTTAAACGCGGTGACGTGCTTGGATTGTTTTTTGAATCATGTCCTGCATATATTGGTGTATGGCTGGGAGCAGCAAAAGTATATATATATATAACAGTTGATGTACAAAATAAAATTTTTAAAGAATTTTTTTGTATAAATTATACTAAGTGTTGAAATTTAAATAAAGCTTATAAACTGTATTTTTTGTAGTTGAAGATTAGATGAACATTTAGAAATTAGATTACGATTATTTGAAAATGTAGTTAATTAACTTATTAGCATTGTACAATTTTAAAAATAATTTTAAAAAATTTATTTGTGGTTTATATGTACTGAATACGTGCATACTATTTTAAAGTCTTTATTTAAATACTCTCTTTGTAAATTGACGTGTTCGCCATTATTGCATGTCTTTTTTAGATGAAAAACTACATTTTAAATAGAAGTATGTAAAAAATGAATTTGTATAAATCAATTTTAGGTGAATATTTTTTAGTAAATTGTTACATTTTAAATAGTAAATAATTAAATGTAAATGTTTTGCTCTACTTAAGAGTAGTTTTTATTATTAGTACTATTAACATTAAATATTATTTCTATTTATAATTAAAGATTGGAGTTGCATCTGGCCTTATAAATATAAATTTAAAGAAATCTACTTTAACCGACAGTATTACAGCGCTTGGAGCTCGTGGTTTAATAGTAAGCTCAAGACTAAAACATCTACTGGATGAAATATGTTTGGATAACAATTTGAATGTTCAACATATATGGACAATTGGTGATGATAATGATAATTCAGATTTACTTTTTTCAAATAATGGACAATTTAATTCATTTGTTAATAAAAAGTTTTTACAATTATCTGACTCTCCTCCACCATTTCTTTCTCAAATTAACAATTGCCGAGAGCATTTACTTTATATTTTTACAAGTGGAACAACTGGTTTACCAAAGGTAGGTGATAATTGATAAGTTGGAATAATATTTTAAACGTATTACATGTAATTATTAATATGTGTAATATTTTATCAATTTTCTTTTATTTTTAAAAGTTTTTAATTATTATATTAATACTTACTATTTTAAGCTTTCTAATTTTTGTTAATTTTACAATTAATAAAAGTTTGTCTTTTTGTTTAAATAACAATATAAAAATAATTTTTAAAATGTTTAACGCTACAGTTTTTTAATTGACAAGATTGAATTTGGAAGTTAATATTTTACTGTTTTTATTAATTAGATTGTGATTAGTTTTTTAATATAAAATGTTTATTTTTATAAGAGTTTTATAATACAAAATTTGTATTTTTATTGTAAAAATGTGAAATTATATAATTTATACGATCATGTTATTACATGAATATATATAATTAGGCGGCAATTATTTCCAGTCTACGTTTCCTAATTATGACCAGTATCATGCATTATATGTACAAATTGAAGAGTTCGGATATTATCTACGATCCGTTGCCTTTATATCATACTGCTGGTGGTGTAGTAGGTGCGGGACAAATGTTATTATTTGGATCTACAATTGTCATACGGTCTAAATTTTCCGCGTCTCACTATTGGACGGATTGTATAAAATACAAATGCACAGTAAGTTTTGATTTACACATTCGGGTAAATTGCATTATTATTTTCTTAATTTTTACAATACTTTAGCATACATTTTTAAAAATGTTTATTACTTTGAATGTTTTACAAAAAACATCTTTCAGCAGTGAATATTTTAGCGAAGTCAAATGAGGGCTCGCGATAGAATTTGAACCCACGCCAATCGAGGTCCGAATTCGAGCGTTGTACCGCTAGTCCACGACAGCACATAATTTCCAAATGATTTGTATAAGATTGAAAATTAGGGTCATCTAGAGTAGCAGAGTTGGTTTTGCGCAACTCCAACCCAAACTGAGACACCTTCAATTGGGAAATATTGTACTAAAAATACTGCTAATTCAACTTCTGTTTAACTTGCTTCAATAAAGGTTGGTCAGTACATTGGCGAAATTTGTCGCTACTTGTTTGCTCAGCCAGTGCGCGATACCGACAAGAAACACGCAGTACGTTTGGTTTTGGGCAATGGCATTCGGCCTCAAATTTGGCACGAATTTAAACAACGATTTGGCATTGCACAACTTGCCGAATTTTACGGAGCCACCGAGTCTAATACAAATTTTGGAAATATTGACGATACGGTACGACTTGGACATATATATATATATATATATATATATATTACCTGCTTTGAATGTTTTGACGGGAAACATGCCTTTCTGTGGTAGAACATTTGAGCAAAGCCAAACATGGGCCAGTATTTAGTGGGCCGGTGGTAGGAATTGAATCCATGCCCACCTCGGGTTCGAGTCGAGAGATCTACTTCTTGACTTATCGGACCAATCATAATGAAGTCCGAGTGTAGGACGGACAGCCAATGGAGTGGATATTAAGCCCACTCCTATATATATGTCATGTGTAATTTGGAATATTTGATTCTGGTCTAAACTTGTTTTAAGTTCTTGTTTTGAACTCTGGGACTAGTGGGTTAGCAAGTCAAAGTATTTTGACAATAAGTAGCTCAGTTTGAACACCAATCCACCCAACACCCAGACATAACAGGTCCAGTATTTTGATGTAAAATATTGTTTAGCAAATGGACATTCGATAGGGTTGTAGGCAAAAACTCCATGTTTGGTGCCGGTGGTCGTGGGACTCGTGTCTAGCTACATTTTAGTCATCTTTGACACTCTAACGTATATTAGAACAATCCTAGAAGTATGTAATGTACCAGGAGGTAGTTTTGTGAATGTAATTAAACAATTTGGTAGAATTTATATAATTCGAAAAAGTACAAGTTATTTCTATGCTGGAGTGGTCTAGCGATACAGCACTCGAATTCGCACCTCGGTGGACATCCGGGTTTGAATCCCATCGCCTCCCATTAAAATACGGGCCCACCTTTGGCTTTTCAAAATGTCTACTGCTGAAAGATGCGTTTCTTGTAAAACGTTTAAAGTAGCAAACATAAAATAATTAGTAAATAAATAAATAATGACTATTTACACTGATATTAATTTAGAAAGTCAACTTATTAGTTTGAAATAGTCGATTGAAAAATAATTGAATTGTATTTATTTTTAGGGAGTGGGGGGATTTATTAAATGAATACGGTAATTGAACATTCTAGTGCAACCAAACATGAGTCCATATCTGATGTCATTCACCAATATTTTCTTAGTAAGACATAAATTTTCGTCAATATGTGCCACCTTGGTACATACGTTACATGAAATAGTTTACTTTTTGTATGAATAGTGTTTTATAAACGCTATCTGATGAATTTACATTTAGTAGTTAATGCATAATCCAACTCAAGAACTTATGGCATGCGAATAATCCTGACGATTTAAAGTAATGCTTGTAAAGCCTTATTTTTGAATGATGGTAATATTCTTGCTGTTATCTCCACGTGGCGTACTTTGGATTAGATACATTTATGCATCTAGACTAATATTACAAGGACCGAGTGAACAGTAGTGTAACTTAGCTTCCTTTTTGGTGGATAAGTGCAATTATACACCCAGGTACTTGAAACGTGTGCATATATATATATATGTATATACTACATGTAGCCGTTGGGCTGAGGGAGATATTGAGCGGTCTTACCAATCTTTGCGAACAATGGCACCGTTGCGAGGATGCCGTCTACTAGCTAAGAAAGTTTGTTATGCGTCTACGTTTGTGTTACGCTTATCAAGTCATTGAATTTGATTATGCTGCACAAATATGGAAATAATGAAGAGGTGCCTTACGTTGCTAACCACAATGATCGGATGAGTGGGAATTTATGTTTGTCATACAAAAACATGTTATTGTATTGTGCATTATTTTTAGTATTGTAGCCCGACATTATTTGTAAATCAGTGTAAATCAGTTCATTCGTTATGGTTCCCCTTGGTATCATAAACCCAATTATCTATAAAATATGTACCGGAGTGGTCTAGCGGTCCAGCGCTCGATTTGGATCTGGGTGGCCATGGGTTCGAATCCCACCACCGGTCCACCAAAATGCGGGCCCACGTTTGGCTTCGCTGAAATGTCCACTGCTAAAAGATGCGCTTTTCCCGTTAAAACATTCAAAGTAATAAACATACATAAATAAATGAAACAATGTCTTGGTTTAATATATAAAATAGCTTGTATATATATTATTATTAAATTACATTGTATTCTATTTAATCAGCAAGATTTTTATTTTCATATAAGATTGTGTTTTGTAGTGAATAATACAAGAAGTAACCAGCTAACTTTTGACTGAAACATTACACGCTTTGTGTTTTCTCCAATATTTTATGTTCATAATTTTACTCAACTTTTGATTTCACACCAGTTGACATTAAGTGCCCGACTTTTATTATTAGTAATATATATATTGAGAAATTATAATTCAGTGTCATTGGCAGCGCTTGATTTGGATTTTGGTGGGCATCGGGGTTTGAATCCCACCACCACTCACTAAAATGAGGGCTTCGCTAAAATGTCCACTGCTGAATGATATTTCCCGTCAAAACATTTAAAATAATAAACATAAAATTAAAAAAAATTATGCTTTTGTATATTTTATAAACATAAGTTTTTATTTCTTATTATGCAGTTACTAAATTATGTCAAATTATATAATTATGTTTAGTGTGACAATTTCGATAAGGGTTATGTATAAAATTATTAACAATGCCCTATTATCATTATTATTACTATAGTTTTTAACTTAGGTATTTTAATGGTAATTTTTAGCAAAAAACTTAGAATAAAAATACTTTTCTTTGAAATTTAATGTAACAGTTATCTTGTATAAAATAATTTGGTGTTTATGTTTATATTTTAAAAGTACATTGAATGTGTTAATTTTACGCTTTAAACATATGATTTTGTGAGTGTTTATATTCTTTTAAACATTTTAACGGATACATTGGAATTAGATGTAATTATGCACCAAGAGTGGCTGTAATGTAACTCCAACTATTTATTGTGATTATTACTACTATTACTATTCTGAGTACAAAAATTGTTTTATGCGGGTGTTTACCTTTGTTTAACCTCTACATACTACACCATTTTGTTTATTTTCATAAAACTAACGTATTGTTTGTGTATAAGTTTAAAGTTAATTGTTTTCAATTAATTGATACAGACTTATGTCTCGACAGATAAAATCGATGATGCACAGTAAATTGTATGGATTGTAGGAAAATGATTATTTTTATCGATATTAACCAATGGGATGTAACTTACAGTAAATGAATGCTCAAAACGAGAAAACAGTATTTATTACCATGATAATAATTATAATAATAATGATAATGATAATAATAATAATAATAATAATAATAATAATAATAATAATAATAATAATAATAATAATAATAATAATAATAATAATAATAATAATAATAATAATAATAATAATAATAATAATGATAATAATGATGAAATAATAATAATAATAATAATAATAATAATAATAATAATAATAATAATAATAATAATAATAATAATAATAATAATAATAATAATAATAATAATAATAGTAATAATAATAATAATAATAATAATAATAATGATAATAACTCCATTTCAACATTCCGAGAATTTTTACTTTATCATCGATTTGTTTATTCCAGAATTAATGATTGCTGGCATGATGCAGCTTATCTAATGACAGAATAAGTTGACAGGTTGAAAAATATTTTTGGGATTGATGTTTGTGTTATTTTGACTTATCAATAAGTGTCTTTTTCGAGGTTAAACAAATGATTAAATGTCATTGTATAAAAACGACCTAATCTTATCACGATATGATACACTTGTATCTGAGGTTATTTTTGTGTATGATTTTGTTATATTATAATGGCGCATAGTTTGGATGTAACATCGACTATTTTATTGATTATTAAAAAATAATTTAAAATAAACTGTACTGAACAATGTTCTAGCGCCACAGCGCTCGACTCGAACCTGGATGGACATCGGGGTTCGAATCCCATCACCGACACTAAATAGCCAACCTACGTTTAGCTTTGCTCAAATGTCTACTACTGAACTATTCAAAGTAGTACAAATAAATTGAATTGAAAAAAAAAACAAATCTCATCCATTTACGTGGCACTTCTTCGATTTAGAATGAATAGAAAAGGAATAGGGATCCTTAGATGGATAAATATAATGACTAATTTAAATTATTTATTAGTCACTCAATTTTCCTCTTTTCTATTTGGGCTTATGTCGTTGTTCTGGATGTGTGTGTGTGCAAAACTTTAGATGTCTTCTATTGATCGTGTTGTGGTAAGTATGCCGCTTTCGATAAACACATGCGCAAGGTACTTAAAAAGCATCTCAATGTATATAATTAGCACATGTAGTCAATTGAAAATTTGAGAAAGAAGGTCAAAGTGGTACTACCATCTTTTACGTAAAGAAGAAAACTACGTTACAAGGCGAATAATTGCATTGGAAGTGGAAAGCAAAAAAAGAACATGGTTCGATTGTATCGAAGCCCGATATGAAGGAAAAGGGACGCTGCGAACATAACCGAATGGAAAATGATGATCAACAACAGCGACCCCTCATAAAAAAGGCACAATCTGTAAAGAAAGAAGAAGAAGAAGAAAAAGAAACGGTCAATTGACTAAGAAAATGCATCTTGACAGACAATTGGATAATGTGGTCAACAGTGCCATTTTTAAAAAGTTATGCTAGGGTTTTCTTTATGTACATTGATAAGTATGACACTGAGTGTAATGTATTTAATAGTAGGATTGAACTTAGCTTGGTCGCAATGTTTGTGTATGCTTGTGAGTTGTACTAACTTAAATGTCATCTGTACCCCCCTTTTGTATATGTACATACTGTTTGTGACTGACGAGAATATACCAAATGAATTCATCTCACAGTTTACGTAGTCTTATGTTTTTATTTGGTATTATAAATGGAACCCAATGCTTTAAATAGTAGGATTGCCATTATAATTTCTAGATATCTATTGAATTATGTCTTGGCAACGGGATTTATATCGCATCTATACTATTATTTATTATAAGTGTAATAGTTTAAGTTACCCGGTGTATTTAAAAGGTGTTTTAAGGTATATACATACCACATGTAGCTCTTAGGATAAGGGGGATAACTCTGACAAAAGTTTAGGCGGATTCACCAATCTTTGTAAACAGTGGCGCCGTCTACCAGCCAAAAAACTTTGTTATTATTCTAAGTTTGTTACGTTTATCAAGCCATCGCAATTGACCGTTTAATGTGCAGTACAAAAATAGAAATAATAAAGAGGTGACGTAGTTACCAATTAAATGTTCCATCAGATTAATTTAAAAATTGTTTTAAAGTGCTAATTACTTCTCCAGCTTTGAATATGCTGAAAATTCTCGAATCTGTTTATATTCGCACATTAAAACCTGCTTTACGTATACAAAAACAGTTCGTTACTATATTGAACTTAGCTTGGTCATAAGGATTGTATGTGTATGTTTGTGAGTTGTACTAATTTAAATGTTATCTGTACCCATTTTTTGTATATATATATATATATATATATATATATACACTAAAATGTTATATGTTTGTGACTGACGAGAATATACAAAATAAATTTATCTGACAGTTTACATCTTCTCATGTTTTTATTTGTTCCATTATTATTATTATTAATGATTAAAATTAAATGTTAATTGTAAACAATTGCTGAATTATTAGATTGCTTTACCCCATTTCTGTCATTTACAAATGACCTTAAAATTTGGATTTTCAAATAGTTATTTAAATTGAATAATAGGTATAATTTCTTTTTTGCATAATCTTGCTAATACTAAGATTACTTTTACGCACCAATAATTTGGATATTAAAATTATTAATTAAAATAAGAATAATTACTAATAATGAAAAGGAATGGGTGTGGCTGTAATTGTGCTATTTGCAATGGATTGTTCCTGATAGCCTTCTCACTTACAGGCCACGGTTGTTGTTAATAGCAACAGATGAATTAATATATATATATATATATATATATATATATATATATATATATATATATATATATATATATATATATATTTTATTGTTTTATATTTCGATTTTTCTAAATAAAATAATAAAGAGTTAAACATGTTTTTTCTAAAAACTAGAACATGGTGCTTTTTTAATTGAAAAAATTGTTGAATGACCTCCATTGTTTAATTTTAATTTATTGCAACATCATTTCGGGTGGGCACAACACTAGAGCATATCATATTAATCAATAGTTACCTTTTTGTTAAACAAAGGAATATATATATATATATATATATATATATATATATATATATATATTAAAAGCTCAATCAACTTACAACTGTATAATTTTACATATGCTCACATTTATATATATATTAAATTCTTGAAAAGTATTTTATATAGTTGGGTAGTGTAAACGTTTATAGAATTGGATCAAATTATCCCAAAATGATCTATAATTTTTGAGCAGAATGTATCTCGATGCGGTGTTATTTATTTATTACCAATGCTTGAATTTCTTGTAAGAAACATTTTTCTGCAAGTAGATGTAGCAAAGTCTCAAACAAGGGTGCCGACAATAGCACCCAAACCCATGCCCACCTAAGTTCGAGTCTAGTGCTGTACCACTCCCCGACAAGTTTTATAAAATTGTCAGTTGGAATGGTAGAGTGCTGGACACGAAATTGGCAAAGGACGGATTTGAATCCCATTCAATGCGGACTCTCGTCTAGGAATTTAGCTAGAAATGTGATTCCCGTAGTACAAACCGAAAGATATTTAATATATTATTAGAGTTCTTGTTTGAATACCGTGATGGTCGAATGTATGTTTCTTAAGTCATTATTTTTTGCAATTTATTTGCAATATCACAAAGTGATTGGTTATTTCAATTTATAATTAATTAATCAAAGTTTTTAGATGCAAACAAAAAACGGTTTGTGTAAAAAAGGGGTTGGACAAAGTTGCATTTTATTGTTACTACAGTACGTGGACGATCTACTGTCAAAATTAACACATTAAAATTGATTGACTTTCCTCACATCACCTAAGCATATTAAGCACATTTACATTTTACCAGAATACTCCTGAAACATTACTTTAACAATACTAATAAAACATTATTAATTTTTTTTCTGCAAATAGAATGACCGAATTCACACTTAGGCAATAATAGTAGTTTAAAGCATTGGGTTCCCTTTATAATTCCAAATAAAAATATAAGAAGACGTAAACTGTGAGATGAATTCATTTCGTACATTCTCGTCAGTCACAAACATATAACATTTTAGTATATATATATATACAAAAAAGGGGGGTACAGATAACATTCAAATTAGTATAACTCAAACATTTATACACTATCATTACGACCAAGCTAAGTTCAATGTAGTGACAAACTGTTTTTGTGCACACAAAGCAGGTTTCAATGTGTCAATATAAATAGATTCGAGAAATTTCTATATATTTCAAGCTTAATAATAGTAGCAGTCATTGGTGTTCCCAATATTTGACTTTTAGCCTGGAGCAATTGGATTCATATCGCGAATTGCGCCTTGGGCTTTTCGAATCTACTTTATTCGAATCGATCGCGATACACAAGAACCCATTCGCGATGCCGAAACCGGATTGTGTATAATTTGTGGTCCAAATGAGCCGGGTCAAGTAATTGGCAGCATTAGTTCGACCAATCCGATGCGAATGCTCGACTGCTACTTGAACAGGGAAGCGACGGCGAAGAAAATTGTTCACAACGTTTTTGTCAAGGGCGATTCTTGGTTTGCAACGGGTAATTTTGCCACAATGTGTCTATTGGGTATTTTACTTTGACATAATGGGAGGTTTACTTGTTTTTGTTTAAAAAGCACGAGGTAATAATATTAAATTTTTTTAGCATTTTACATTTGATCCTATTGTTGGAATTATGCTGCTTTTACGTTTTCTAATCGTAGTTTGAGTAATGCTCATAGAGTTTCAATTTTGAATGATGGTGATATCGTTGACTGTTGCCTCCAAGTGGCGCATTCTGAACTGGTTGTACCCAAATACTTATATTAATGCACTATGGACCACGTACGCAACGATATAACTGGGATTCCGCTTCGGTGGATAGGTGAAAGCGTACACCAAAATAGTCATAAAGTATTTTTAGGTATACGCGTGCCATATGTAGCTGTTGGATTAAAGGGAAAAACCGTCACAATAGACCAAGCTGCTTTATTGATTTTTGAAAACCGTGGCACCGTTACAAGAGTGCCTCAATTTTCAATGATGGTGATAATCCTGACTGTTTATCCTTTAAGTGGTGTATTCTGGACTAGGTGCAAGGTGCAAGGACCGAATGTACAGCGGTATATCTGGGCTTTTACTAGAATTCCGTTCACTTAATTTGTGCTAGCATACACCCAAGATGCTTAAAAGGTATATCAAGGTAACTATTTATTATATGTAGCCAGTTAGGTTTGTAGATCCGTCAACCCGCGTCAATCCTGAAGACGATTGCTTCACCAATTCTTGTGAACACTGGCGTTTTCGCAAGAAAGCGGTTTACCAGCCAAGAAACTTTATTTATTCTCTACAAGTTCAATCCGCATCCGACAGCTTTTTTATATAAGAATTCGAAAAGCTTTACAAACTTGGAATTAATGAAGAGGTGGCTTTGTCACCAACTCATGTTATGTTAGATGTGTATGTAGAACTTTTGTAGGATTTTTGACAAGCTTATTATTGAAAAAAGTTTATTGTTAATTCTATAGACTTACAATTTCTGTACTTGAAGGTTGAAAAATTGTACATTTTCATATATAAAGTATAGTAATGTTGCTACAGGATACACATTGGGATTGGTAGTATGTTTTTTAGTATAACGTACGACTTAATACAGGTTTGATTTATTAAAACTGCAAAAACCTTGTTGAGCAAAATCTCGACCTTCGTACATTCGATTATCTACAGTGCGGATTTAAATGTCATTAATTTTGTTTTGGGTATTTTTAAAGGCTAGTCAATAAGTTGTAAAATAACGTGTTACTTATAAAGAATATCATTTATGCTTTTAAAAAATTGAGTTTCAAAGGATTTTATTGGTACCTTGATAGTGTTAGATTTAAAACAGCTGGCAGAAATTATAAATAAAAGTGAATGTTACTTGAATTGTTGACATTACAAAGTTTGTAACTTTTTTTAAAAAAAAATTAATGTATTTTGGATAATAATTTTTTTTAAAACAAATTACAATTGTTTGTTTTTAAGTTTTAATAAACGGAGGTATTATGATTTGTTGCTAGAACGAGTATTGTTGTATATTATAATTACAATGTTCTATTACAAATAATATTTTATATATATTTTATCGAAGGTATTTATTAGTAAGTAGTACATATGCCTGAGATAAGTAAAAAGTGATATTTTAAATATCAAAGTAGGTCAATATAGGATTCGATTTCGTTACCGACTGTAGCAATTTTGAATTACTTATTTTTTAAACCACATGTTTACCGAATTGATTATATTTATATTAATTATCATATGACATTCAATATTTTATTTTGTTCCCATTATTTGTACTACGTTTTTTTGTTATAATTTTTGTTATTTTATTTATTTATTTATGTTTATTAATGGTCCAAAAATGTATTTTTGCGCTGAATGTATCTCTAGTGAGATATTAAAGTTTAATGTAATAATAATAATAATAATAACTACCAAATTTACAATTGTAAATAATTTATTTTGGATTTTTGTAATGTCTTTATTATAGTACAAAACTTTAACTGGAGATCACAAGTTAGAATGTTAGAACAATATTGGACAAACATTTCAAAAGATTTGTATTATCAATAATAAATAAATCTATTTATCTGACAATTAGGTTATATATATATATATATATATATATGTTGATATATATATGTTGGTATAAGCTTTAATACAGCAATAGAGGTGCATTCAGTATATACAGTACACATATATATAGTACATATATATAGTACATATATATAGTACATATATACACATTGTAACATATAATTGGTGTCATAAAAAACAATACAAAATAAAAGTACAAAGTAAACCATTAGATAAGTTAATCAATTTATATAAGGTTACACAAGATTATGCATTTGTTTAATCAGGATTGTGGAATTAATAAAAAATAACTGTTAACATAATTTTTTACAGTAATTAGTAAATGCAAATTTTCTTAACAATAGATCTTGCATTAATATATAGTATTAGTGACCGTGACATTTTACGATAAAGTTGATTTTAAAGCACGTTTAAATCAACTATTTTGATATTTTCTTTTACGTTTGAAATGTTTCTTTAAATACATTATATATATATATATAATGTTTGCTACTTTGAATGTTTTACTACAAACATCTTTCAGCAGTGGGTATTTTAGCGAAGCCGAACATGGGCCCGCATTTTAGTGCCGGTAGTGGAATTCGAACCCATACTCACAGAGGTCTAAATTCGAGCGCTGTACCGCTAGACCACCCCGGCACACACATATATATATACATGTATACATGTATTTATTCCTTGAAGTAGTCATTTAAGTAAAGGCATATGAGGGCCCGCATTCAGTTCCGGTAGTGGCACTTAAACTTATACTTACTCAAATTCAAGCCCAACACTGTATTAATGAACCAGTTGGGTACATATATAATTGAAATATTTAAATATATTTTTCGCCAGTCTACATGTATGCTATATTTTTCTTCAACCAACGAACTAACAACAAATATTTTCAATTGAAATTCTACAGGTGATTTGATGTATTACAATGAACTGGGCTATATCTATTTTGTCGACCGTCTGGGTGATACTTTCCGTTGGCGCGGCGAAAACGTATCGACTACGGAAGTGGAAAATATTTTGACTAAAGCAATCAAAAGCGGAATGGACGCAACTGTTTACGGAGTCAAAATTGACGGCACCGAAGGTCGGGCAGGCATGGCAGCAATTGGTCTGGGTCGGACGCCGTTCGACTTTGACGCCGAACTCGATCTAGTGCACAGGATTGAATGCTTGGTCAAAGAACATTTGCCGTCTTACGCTCAGCCCTTATTTTTGCGTTTGTGTGCCCAACTCGAAATGACAAGTACGATTGGGGTGGGGTTGGGTGGGAGCGTTGCACGCAGTTTTTTAAGTTGACAGTAATGACTTATTTTATCGGGCTTTACCGTTTCAATGGTTTACGGCAAGCACATGTGGATATTTTGTGAGGTCATGGAAAGGGTTTGAATTTATTATCTCAGTGGTTCAACTCAAATCCAGGGTTTAGCGCTTTACTCACGTCTGATATTCCGGCTTGATGATGACGTTTAGTGTTTGTTGATAATACTTTACCAAAAGATCATTGACTAAATTTGTGTTAGATTTGTTTGAAAATCTGTAATTTTGTGTCTACAAGAATTAGATTACTCTTCATTATTTTCTATGTTTATACGGTATATCAAACGATCGACTTCAATGGCTTGATAAGCGTAATAAATGTGGAAGAATAACAAAGTTTCTTGGCTAGTAGACGGCATTCTTGTGACGTCGCCACTGTTCACAAAGATTGATGAGGTCGCCTAATATTTTGTAAAAGTTATCTTTTTTTATCCCAACGGCTATATATCGTATACGTATACTTTAAGGTACCTTTTCAGTATCCTGGGTGTATTCTCGCACCGTAGCGGTAGCCTAGTTATACAGCTGTGCACTCGGTCCCTGCTATTATTAGTCTAGATGCCTAAGGGCACTTAGTCCAGGATGCACCACGTGGAGGACAAACAGTCGAGAATATTACCATAATTAAAAATTGAGAATTTATAAGTATTACTTAAATCCTCAGGATTATTAGCATCCCATTTTTAGAATAAGATTTACAAATTGAGTAGGGGAATGGATATATGTATATATCATTTTTTTTGTCATAATCCGTTTTTGTATAAATAGTTTTTTACCCATGACTCATTGGTACAAGTCTACTGAATATGAATTCTATCCATTATTAGATTAAAGTTTATTTAATTAATCAAAAAATAATCAATGCTAAGACAGTTTATGATATTGTATAATTTAAAAAATGTCATTTGAAGTATTAAATAATTACTTGTTAGTTTTAACCCAATGTTACTTTCCATGTTTTGGAATAAGGAATTATTGGCAACATTTGTACACGTTTTCGTAGGTACATACAAAATTTGCAAAAGACAACTGGAAAAAATTGGTTTTGATCCAAATGTTCCCGACAACCGAGTCTATTTTATGGATCCCAAAGATCAAATTTACAAATTATTGGATCAGACAGCCTACAATGCGATTGTCAATGGTATAATTCGTTATTAGTTCTACATTTGTTTCAACAGGGTCGATTTTTTAATTATTTAATAATGTTCAATCTATCTACCCCATTCCTAACTTAATTGTGATAGTCTTTTTATATTTTAAATTGTGAATTTTGCAATGTTACGTTTTTTAGTTCTAGTATTAGTATTGTTTTGTAAGAAAAACTTTTGTATTTTTTCTACTTTAAATATTTTAAAAACAAAATTTCAATACAACAAAGAATTGTGAATTTCAAACATTTTTTTCCAAACTTAATTAAGGTTAATCGATTAATTAGCTATTAAAAATTGTCTTTCTATTTATTTTAGTTATTGTACTTTCTTACTTAAAAACTAGTCAAAAGGCTATGCTAAATTCCATAATTGAAAATTTTCTAAAAAACAAATGATTTGTATTTGTAGTGATTTATATATATATATTATTACTTTGAATGTTTTACGGGAAACATCTTTCAGCAGTGAACTTTTTAGCGAAGCCGAACATGGGCCCGCATTTAGTACCTGTAGTGGGATTCGAACCTATATTCACCAACTCTACTCCGACACACACACACACACATATATATATATATATAAAATTTAGTGATTTATTGTATTTTGAACTATGATTGTAATTAATTTTAGTACGTTGGAAAACATTCGGCTAATGAATGATAATTATCATATAAAGTGCACACTGTTTACGAATGTCGTAGGGTGTTTTTATCGACGGTTGCTGTCAATGCTGTATTGATTGTTCCACAATTGCAGAAATGAAAACAAAGTGATGAGTTCATTCTATTGTATAGTTGGTTAGACAAATTAACCGAATATTTGTCGATTTGGAAAAAAAAGCCAATTTTTGGACGATGAATTGATCGGTTTGATGCACTTTTGTGTAATAGATAAAACACAATTGTAACAACGAGTTTAAAACAATAATAATTATATAACTTTTTGTATAGTGAAAAGGTACTTTTCGAATTTATTTAAGTAGACAGGAGATGTAAAAATAACATACATTATTAAAATTTTCTTGTTTTTTAGTTATTAATAAGCAGAGCAATTTTGTTGTTTAGTCTATGATTGTGTCCGTAAACGCTCAATTAAAGTAAAAATGTTGTGCGCTACCGTTCACTTCAAGTTTTTTAATGGGAAGAGGTTGGAAGTCAAATGAATGTTTGTGATTTGCATAGTTTACCGCGGTTCAATATATATAACAGTATTATGAATTATTCTTTCTAAAGCAAATATTTTTGTATAAATGTAGGGTTTGTGATACGCCTTTATCTTGGAAACAATAGCAAAGTAGTTTGACTGAAACTGTAAACAGTGGAAGGAGGTTGTTTGGAATGCTATGCGAAGTTGGAACTAATAAACAGGTGGTTCTGTCATCAACTTTCGTTCGTTTTTTGGGTTTTGAAAACTGATAATTGAGCAATAAAACAATATTTTTAAAGTTTCAAATTCAAATAATAATGGTAATTATGTTTACTTATCTTTTCCACGTGGGGTACATTCGGGAATTAAACCGACATAAAACTGGATTTCCGTTTTGGCGGGTGAGTGCAAACGTACCTTTACAGATAGTCAAATGTTATTACAAAGCGTACAAATAGTGACGGTTGACGTGGGAAAATGAAAACTGTAATACTTTGTAGTATTATGTTCTAGTTACTTATTTTGAACACCTACTAATACTTTAGCAATACGCATCAAGTAACATTCACACTAATAATGTTTTATTGAAATAATCAACAATATTTATTTATTTATTTATTTTATGTTTGTTACTTTGAATGTTTTACGAGAAACATCCTTCAATAGTGGACATTTTAGTGAAGCCAAACGTGGGCCCGCATTTTAGTGCTGGCGATGGGATTCGAACCCCCATGTCCACCGAGGTCCGAATTCGAGCGCTGTACCCCTAGACCACCACGGCACATATCTATTCTTCCAATGAAGCATAATAAAACCATTTACTAAAACCACAACTCGTAAAAACAATTATATCTAAAATACATGAATATATAAAGAAGGAGTTACAAACTTTATAATGTCAACAATTCAAGTAACATTCACTTCTATTTATAATTTCCGCCAGCTGTTTTAAATCTAACACTATCAAGGTACCAATAAAATCTTTTGAAACTCAATTTTTTTTATAACAAAAATGATATTTTTTATAAGTAACATATTATTTTACAACATGATAACTTACCCTTTAAAAAAACCAAACAATATTAATAATACTTAAATCCGAGATGTTTAGGATCAAATGTACGAAGGTTTGTTTTTTGTTTAACAAGGTTTTTGCAGTTTAAATAGGTCAAACATATAGTAAATCGCAAGTTATACTAAAAATCGCATTACTAATTTGTAAATGTATACCGGAGAATTATTTTAAACATGTTTAAAATCTTTTGAAACATCTTGCCAACAATTTTAACTACAATAATTTAATACAAAAATTTATTAATTTTTTGCTGTTTAAAATGTTATTATTACGGATCCATTTTTGTAACTTCAGACACTTCTTAGCACACTATCTATATAACATACGTAAGCAACTTGTTTTGCAAAAAATGGCGACCTTTAGCGAAATTCACACTACACTTGACTTTGAAATGTAGCAATACAGCGGAACACCATTTTTGCGCATTTATTAAAAATGGATAATAACAAGTAATCATTCCAGATGCTCTGAACCAAAGGAAACAATATAGAACTGATTGTGGTACCAACTACAATTGATAAATTAATGGATTAGGAATTGACGCAGGTAAAAATTGTTATACACTTGAAAGTATTTTTTCAAGAATGGTTAAGCTTTTAAAATGTTTAATTTCCATAATTTTGGAGTTTACATTATTTATAAATAATGTTATTTGAAAACCGAATAATTTTGGTAGTAATTTGACATGCATAATAAAGAAATAAATTGAATAATAAGGTAACAATTAATTGTTTTTTAGATTGCGGTCATCTATGTGGATTGTACTTTCATTTAAATAAATTAATGTGTTCCGGGGTAGTCTAGCGGTACAGCGCTCGATTTGGATCTAGGTGGGTATGGGTTCGAATCCTACCATTAGCACTAAAATGCGGGGCCGCGTTTGGCTTTGCTAAAATGTCCACGTTTAGTGACACAAACCACTCAACTTTGTAAAACGTACATTTTTTAAGTTTTAAATATTGAGACAAAATTATTTGCTACTTGAAGTGTGAAGGTAAATAAATATTATTTGATAAAAATGTTTGTACATAACGTGAGACAAATAAACAAGCTTTATTGAATTGTAATTAATGTGACATAAAAAGTGTTTAATTATAAAATTCATAAAACAGGTTTAGAAGTTGGGACGCTAATGATTCTCAAAATTTGAGTATTGCTGCTAAAGTCTCATTTTTCAATGGTGGTGATATTCCTGATTGTTCCTCCTCCACGTGGTACATTCTGGACTAGGTATTTATTGATATCTACACTAATAACAGAAAAGACTCAGTGCATAGCGGTATAACTGGGTTCCCGCTTTAGTAAGTAGATGTAAGCATACACTCAGGTATTTTAGGGTATCCGTATTCTATACGTAGCCGTTGGGCTAAAAGAGATAATTTTGACAAAAAATCAGGCGGTTTCGTAAATCTTTGCAAACAGTGGCGACGTCACAAGGATGCCGTCAACCAGCCAAGAAACTTCGTTATTTTTTACGTTTGTTACGCTTATCAACTTCTCAAAGTCAATCGTTTTATATGGCGTATAAATATGGAAAATAATAAAGAGGTGATCACATTACCAACCAAAATGATTGAATGAAAAAAAAAACGAATTTAAATGTCACAGTCTCACAAAACAGAATAAATGTATTTAACTAAAATTGTTTTAAAAAATATTTTAGAATATGATTTTCTACTATGACATTGTTATCAAAATATAAATTTAAAAAATGGCAAACTTTAATATTTTAAAATGTATTATTTTTGTTTGTAAAAGTTTTCATTCAAAATGAATACTACAAGTAGTGACTGTTTGACGTGCGAAAATGGAAGCACTGTGATACTTTATAGCATCATGCTCAAGTTACTTATCTAAAAATATTTAACTCTTACTAATACATACATAAGATAATGCTTTATCTATACGCATTAAGTATCATTATTTGCAAAAATAATTGTTAATTATATTATACAACATTTGTTTTGCCAATAAAGCATAATGCTACAATTTATTTAAACTTAAATCAAAAACGCATACCTCGTTAAAAAATAATTTTATTAACTAACATACATAATTATGAAAAAAAAAGAGTTACTACAAACTTTATAATGTCAACAATTCAGACAACACTTATTGTTTTCTATAAAGCAAAACAAGTTTTATAAAATGTAAAAAATAGTAAATAATGTATTTTAAAGATAAAAATTATATGGATTCTTAACTGACAAGTTCCCTATTGTACATTTACGTTTTACAAAAACATATTAATTAAAAAAGAAACAATGAAAAAATAAAAATTAAATCAAATTGCTTTTAATTAACAAAAATTATCAACATAATTTAATGGTTTAAAATTCTGTTTTTTTATAAACAAATTAACTCCGTCTAGTTGGACCAGAAATGATTCAATCTAGCCAGTCCCAAGCCTGGATAAAGGAGAAGGGTTTGAGCGCGCAAGGTTAGCAACTTGGCCTCTGTAAAAGTCTTATACTGATACGAATACAATAAGAGGACACCATTCCGGCAAAAAAGTGATCGCACATATCTGGATGACAAAGTTACACAGATGACAGGGTTGAGTGAAGGCCGAAAGGAAGCTCAATTTTCAATTTGGAGAATTTTTAATACCAAAGAAACTTTGTTGTAGTTGTTGTTGTTGTTTTTTACTGTAATTGTTCTCTTATTTTTAAAACAGAAGGGTTTTGTATAATAATATAATATATATAATATAAATAAATTATTGCAATTTATACAAAATATTAAGTATAAAGCAATTATTTACATTTTTAGATAGATATTACTTAAATACAATAAGTATTGTATAATGGAATATTTATATTTAGTACTTATTAAACGCAAAAATTAAATTAAACGCTTTGAGTTAAAAATAATTGTTAGATCCATATTCATATTTCATACTATAACGCAAATATATGTTTGTTTATAATACTTATTATTGGAAATAGTAATATATACATATAAAATAAATTCAATTGGCTTTAAAAATATTGCTTATTGATTTATGTCAAACGTTTTTCAGTAGTTAAAACGATATTTTTTTTCTGTATTGCATTAATTTTTTATAAAAGTACTACATTTTTTAAGACAAAAATATTATTGGTTAAAATTATTTATGTATTTTACTATTTGTTCATTTAATAAATGTAACAATGTAACAATAAATAATATTATAAATGAATAAATTTTATTTAAAGCATATGCATCAATTTTTATATACGTTTTTTAAAATACTAGATGTTTTATCATTTAAAACAAAAATATTAGAATATATTAAGTGAAAAATAAATAGAATTTGTACATTTATTACACCATACATATGCAGTAGTTTAGTAAAGCAAAAGCATTACAATCTTTAAAAGCATTTAACACTTATTAATCACATTAAAAATGTATAACTTTTATCAAAAGTAATCTACAGTTGATATAATAGTAATATTTGAAGATATAATATTTATGAAAGCAATTTCTAATCGCAATATGCAACAACATTTGCTATAACAATGGAGCACAATACCACCATATGCTAAAACTTAAAAACCTCACGTATTTTTCTAAAAAACAAATACTCGTATTGCAAAATATATACAATAAATATTGTAAACTTTACAACTGTTATAATTTAAGTTATATTCACCATTTAATATTATTTCTTTAAGGCGCTTATGATAGGATTTTATATTGTATTATTATATAATATGCGACTTTTTATAGAAAATAGTTTCCTATAAAAATGATATGCCATTTTTTATCCAATAGCTTCTTAATTGAGAAAACCAAAATGACTTCAATAACGCTTAATTCCAGACTATAGAGAGGTAAACTTATATAGGCCAGCCTTTGATTAATTAAAGTGCATGTATGTAATCTAAATAGGTTATATAAAAAAATTGCTACTTTTAACGTATATACGGAGCATTATTCGAAACATTAATTTAAATAAAGATTGAAATAATATTTTAACACCTATACCAAATTTCTTGTCGTTTAAATTGTTGTTATTAAGCATAATTCTGAAGATTTGAGTAATGTTGATAAAGTCTCAATTTTCAAAAATGGTAATATTCCTGACTGACTATTCCTCATGCGGTGCATTTTGGACTAAGCACCAACAGGTATATAGACTAATAACAGCATGGACCGAGTGCATCGCGGTATATCTGGGCTTTCACTAGATTCTCGTTCAGTGAATGGGCTCTAGTATACACCCAAGATGCTTAAAAGGTATCTCAAGGTAACTATTTACCATTTACATGTCAGGCTTGTGAATCCGTCAACTGGTGTCAACATTAAATTAGATCGCATCGTCAATTCCTGTGAACACTGGCATCGACGCAAGAAGGCGATTTTCTAACCAAGAAACTCCATTTCCTTTCAATTTGCAGCCGATAACCTTTTCCTATAGGAATTCGAGAAGCTATTTAAAGTTGGAATTAATGCTATGTTGTGCTAGTAAGCATCCATTTTGGTAATTTCAGATACCTATTTATTTATTTATGAATATTTTACGAGAAACGCATCTTTCAGCAGTAGATATTTTAGCGAAGCCGAATATGGGCCCGCAATTTAGTGCGATTCAAAACTCTATGCCCACCGAGGTCCAAATCGAGTGCTGTATCGCTAGTTATGTAGAAAAAGCAAATAAACAACTTTTTTGTAAAATATTTATAACTTTAAGCAAATAATTATCAAAAGTGGCGTCCAAAATTTGTAAATAACAACATGTTTATTTTCCCATTTTGTCATGATCTAAAACCAAACAAAATAATGTCCATATTTCAATCTTTATCTATGGCTAAGGATTGTTTCTTTGTAGCAAATTTTTAATGCGAATTAGACAGTTTAATACACTAAAAAAGTATTATACAATAAATTAAAATATATTTTTATTGTTTACTTTCTTTCAATAAATTATTTAATTAATTTTTAAGTTTATAAATGATTAAATCATTATTTTGTTAATTATTTTTATCAACTTGTGGGTAATTTGGGGAGGGGAGTGTTTTATTTGCCAAAACTGTATATCCCATTTACAAGTTTATTATAAGAAGTTTCCGTAAACAATATCCATTTTTACATTATTTTTATATGACATTTTGACCTTTTTGTATTGTTTTAAAATTAAATAACAACGTTGAAAATTATTGGACAACAGGATAGATTTCTTATTTGTGTAGCAACTTGTATAAAAATTTTATTTTAATTAAAACTGAAATAATTGGTTAAAAGATTTGATAAATTTTTTACTTTAAGGTATAAGAATATAAGAAGACGTTTACGTTTTGTATATTCTGTCAGTTACAAACATAAAATGCTAGTATATACATGCATACAAAAGAGGGGATACAAGCATGCACAAGCACCAACATTGCAACCAAGTTAAGTTCAATGTAGTGTTGAACTGTTTTTGTGTACACAAAGTAGGTTTTAATGTGTAAATTTAAACGGATTCGAGAAATTTCAATATATTTCAAGCTTAAGACGTAATTAGTACTTTAAAACAATTTTTGAAATCGATTTATCGTTTGGTTTGCAGTAAATGATGTAATACGGAGGAAGAGTATGAGTGTTCACTTACATTTGATCTTATTGATAATAATAATAATAATAATAATAATAATAATATCAAAACCTACATTATTATTATTATTTATTATTACAAAACCCTTTTGCTTCAAAGTAATAAGCATAGGGCAATAAGACAACAATTATAGCAAAAAATAACAACAACAACAATAACAAAGTCTCGTAATTCAAAAAGAACATGAGACAACAAAATGTTTCCATGTATTTGAACATTTTGCCAAACGTTTTGCTTGATACCATAAAATATTCATTTCAATTAGATCTTTCCACATAGTTCTTAGCCAAGTTTACTCTGATCTAACCCAACCTTTCTTTTGCCATTTTCGATCTTTTATTACAAAACCGTTCTTGCTGGTCTTTCGGACGGTAAACGTAGAATTTGACCAAGTAATTTTTTTCGTCTAATTGTAATGATGTCATGGAGTGAACGAAAGTCAGTTCTTTTATGATCTCATCATTTGAAATGTGATCGCGCTAGGTAATCTTTAAAATACTTCTAAGACACCGGCGATGAAATACATCCACCATCTTATCAATCTTGTCCGTACGTTTCCACGTTTCACTCTCATATATTGCCGTAGGAATGATTATTGATGCGTACAAACAAAGTTTCGTCTTTTAGGCGTACAGAAGAACATAACCATATTAATTTGAGTCTATGGAAGATTGACATTGCCTTACCAAGTCTGGCTTTAACATCAATTTCGGTTTTTCCACCTTTACCAATGATGCTTCCCAGATATGTAAAGGAATCAACAGTATCAATATTTTGTCCACTAATTTTGATGGGAAAATCATTGTTTGACTCAGTGCACAAAACTTTTGTCTTTGAACAATTAATCCGTAAGCCAATACGAGAGCTAATAGCACTGAGCACTGGAGTTTAACTGAGTAGATCAATATCATCTGCAAAATCTAAATCTGTTAATTTGCCATGGTTTCGTTTGATACCATAAGACAAATTATTTATAGATCGAGTCATAATGAAATCAATTACCTGAAGAAACAAAAACGGTGACAAAATACATCCTTGACGTACTCCCGTGACAATTTCGAACATAGCATTATGACTTTTCTTGTTCGAACATAAGAACTTGAATTTTGGTATAACGAACGCATAAGATTCACATACTTTAAAGGTATTCCGTATATCTTAACGATTTTATACAAAGATTCTCAATAAACATTGTCAAAACCTTTCGTAAAATCAACAAAATTGATTGCAAGTGATTGCTGAAATTCTAGACCTTGCACAAAAACAGTTCGTCGCTACTTTGAACATAGCTTGGTAGTAATGATTGTGTTTGTGTGTGCTTATGAGTTGTACTAACTTAACTGTGATCTATACCTCCCTTTTTGTATATAAATATATATATATATATATATATATATATATACTAAAATTTCTTACGTTTGTGACTGACGAGAATATACGAAATGAATTCATCTCACAGTTTACATCTTAAAATGTTTACTGTTAATATACTAGTGTAGAGATCGTTAGCAGATCGTGCCTACCGATTGCGGGTAGCGGAACGGACTTTAGCAATAAAGGTTAGCTACGAATAAAGCTGTGCCTAATAACCAATTGCAGATCAAATGGATAGTCAGGCGTTAAAGTTGTTAATGAGTTGACAAAAGCGTGATAAAAGTTTTCGGTATTATTCTAAGTACTATCTCCAAGCTGTCGCACTTAGGGACAGCACTGGTTGATCCACACGAAGAGGGATTTAGAAAAGGTAGTTTTATAATTACTAGTCTTCTTATCAGAATGGCTGGTCTATGTACCCGCAGTCAACACGTTTACAAATATCAATTTAATGCCGACGTCAACAGGCCCGATTTTGATGGCCGAATACGTACAAACGTACATTCTCCGAAATCAAACAAGGTGGAATGTAATTTGCAACAATATTGCCTGCTCTGTAAATATTACTCACGATAATGCACCAGTCGATAAATCTATTTTGGTTACACCGCGTGTTTAATAGTACAATATACCTTTGACAATGCAATTGAGAATGTTTTTTTGGCAATGCAGGTGTGATATCTGAAAACATTTACACTATCAACGACCTATAAACGGTTAAATAAATGTGCACTTTAATCTGTAAAATAAATTAATCTCTAAAACATAGGACAATTTTTATGTTTTTTGCAAACAAGATTTTACATAGTTTTGGTGTAACTTACAATATGTTTAACCTATTTAGGATACTGTCATGTTCATAGGTAAAAAGCTATTTTTTGTACAGTTACATTTGTCCATAAACCGGATTTAAATGTTATTAAAATTGGTTCTTGTTCTTTTTAAACAAAGGTCAACCACTTGGAAAATAATGAATTAGTTGTAAAAATAATTGACGACCTTGTAAAAATGTACTTTGTAGGTTGGTATCAATACGTTAATAAGCTGCTATGGTAAACAACTGAAAGAAATTGTGAAAAACCATGGAAATGACTTATATTGTCAAGTTGAGTTAACTTATAAAGTTTGTTATATGTATGCTATCTGTTCACGCATGTTTCACAATACGTAGGTAGTTGTATCGTTTTTACGTATTATGTGAATTTTTCTATAGGCCTTAATAAAATATCTTATTATGCTTTATTGCTACAATATTATATTAAAAATACAAATCGCTTTGGCAAATAAAGTTTTTTAACATAGATGGAATAAATGTATTATTATATTATATATTATAAAAAACCCTTTTGCTTTAAAAATAAGCAATAAGACAACAATTACAGCAAAACAACAGCAACAAAATCTCGTTGGTATTGAAGATTCTGCAAATCGAAGATTGAACTTTATTCCGATTTCACTAAACCCTGTCATCTGTGTAGCTCCGTCATCCAGCTACATGCGCTCAATCCCTCCTCCTTTATTCAGGCTTGGGACTGGCTAGATTGAATCATTTCTGATCTAAACTGGACGGAGTTGGAAAAAATATATATATATATCATTTTAGAGAGTTTCAACATCGTCGGGGTTCATTTTGCAAGTCAATAACACATCAATCAATTTAATAATTTGTTTTCAGTAATAAACGCGACAGAAATCATGTGTGTACCTACCAATCAACTTTCAGTTGACCTCTTATGAATTCAATTAGGAATGTTTTTGGCATTATTAGTTTTTGTGTAACTACCTTTTTTGTCATCAAAAACAGCAGGTAAAGTGAAAAAGGGTAGAAAATGTTATTTTAATGGTTTTGATGCTGTGTATAAAAAAACGTTTTATAGTTTTGTATCGTTAATGTATATATTATTATTATTATTATTACTATATATTATACAAGACCCTTTTGCTTTAAAAATAAGCATGGGGCAATAAGACAACAATTACAGCAAAACAATAACAACAACAACAACAACAAAATTGTGCAAATCGAAGATTGAGCTTCCTTTTGGATTTCACTCAACCCTGTCATCTATGTAACTCTGTCATCCAGATACGTGAGATCAGTACTTGGCTGTTATTTGCTGGAATGGCGTCCTCTTGTATTGTTTCCGTAGCAGTATAATGTTTTACAGAGGCTAGGTTGCTAAACTTGCGCGCTCAAACCCTCCTCCTTTATCCAGGCTTGGGACTGGCTAGATTGAATCATTTTTAATCCAAACTAGGCTAATGCATAGGTCTGTTTTAATGTTAAGGTTTATTTAAAAAAATACTATTGCATTTTTTTTTCAGACAGCAGTTTAACATAGACTGTACTGTAAAATGGGAGGGGTTTAATTAGTGTATTTTTGGATTGAATTGATTGAAAACGTTTAAAGTAAAATTATCAACCTTCCTCAAGATGGTTCATGATATACTTTGTGTTAAAAAAAATCCACATTTTTTCTATCCAAATTAATATACCTAAAACTTAGTTGTATTAATGTATTTATAATTTACATATTTTTTCAACATTTGAATGAATAGTGTTTATAGTTTGGAACACTTTATAAACATGTTGTTTGTCTTAGAACACGATAATTGTTTAACTTATGTATTTTCGGAGTAACACCAAAAAATTCATCATTTTCACATTTTTACCGCTTTGAACGTTTTGAGACGGGAAACGCGCATCTTTCAGCAGTGGGAACATTTTAGCGAAGCCAAACGTGGGCCTCATCTAGTGGCCCGATGGTGGGAGTCGAACCCATGTCCATCAGGTCCAAGTCGAGCGCTGTACCGCTAGACCGGGCCGGAACATAAATTACTTGGAATGATTGAATTTTAAATAATAAAATTATGAGTAAAACTGACTTACTTGCTTGCTACATGACATTATGGAAATTAGACGAAAAAAACTACTTGGCTGACTTCTACTATTATTGTGCAAAATGTTCATTTGAAAAATGTTCAAAAAGTTGGCAAATTACAGTAAGCTTAGCGTAGAACCCTTTAAAAAGATCCAAATGACCAACTTGGCATAAAGTGCATTTGTAGGAAAATCACAACATCTTTCTATGGATGCCATTTTGAATAAAAATTTATCGTACTACACGGATATTTTGCTTTATTTATTTGTAGCTTTTGTACTTTATTGATTTATTTTCAATGTTAATTAAGTGTAATAATTTTTTATGTTTTGCTTTTTTATCATCATTAAAATAAGAAATAAAAAAATAGTTGATAAAAATTAATTAAAAATTGTAAAATATTTTAAGATAAATAATTAGATGAAGATAAACATACTATAAAATTTATGAGCATGGGGGAAATATTAAAAATATTATGTTGATAATATACATTAATTGCCAAGACTAAAGAATATCATTATTGTAAATTAATTGAAAAAATAAGTAAAAAATCATACATATATTTACATATATAAAGCTAGAAATACATTAAACATTTGTAGATTTGCTTCACTATATATATATATGACCAAGTGCACATTGCTATAACAGGGCTTCCGCTACAGCTGGTGGGTGCAAGCATACACTAAGATACTTAAAATGTTTCTTAAGTTATATGTATACTATATGTAGGGGTTGGGCTAAGGGGAATGTCTGGAAATAATTTAAATCAAATGGATATATATATATATATATATATATATATATGTATAGGTATTAGCTTCATAAAATAAACATGATTTATTAATTTATGTTTTTAAGGTTTTCCTGTTTACGCATATCCTGCATGTATCACGTAATTACATTTATTTGTTTTGATGTTTTTTGAGGTTAAATAAAATATGTGTATGCACTTTTAAAAAGTGAAGTGTTTGAACATTTTGAATAAACAATGTATTACACAAATATTTAATTTATTGTTTACGTTTAGAATGATTTTTTCATGTTTAATAATTTAATAAAAAGATAATTGCTAAAACGATGAAAAGTGATAATAACACATCATTATTAATATTAATTGCATGTTGGTAAATAAATATTTTTTATCCGTAAAACTTACCCAGTGGAATAATCAATATATATATATATATATATATATATATATATATATATATATATTATATATATATATATATATATATATATATATAATTAACTACAAATTACTGAAAAGGAGCAGAAAAAATAATGAACAACAATTCAATTACGAACCGTTAATTATTACTCAGTATAACATAACATAAAGCAAAAAACGTTATTACGTAAACAGCATGAAACAACATGATTGTTATATATATTTGAACTTTCTTCCAAAATTATTTTATAATTTTACATGATATTTAGTTCAGTTGAGTTTTTTCTAAAAGGTTTTTCGCTATAACTTTTACCAACCTTTTTTTACCATTTTTAATGCAACGTTTTCTGTTTTTAAAATATGCTCGCTTGTTTATAAAAATGTTTGTCTAACAAAGCTTAAAATTACTTTGAAAAACAACTTGCAAAAAACCAATAATGAGATTGTTCTCTACCAAATGTCTTAATCGTTTACACTTCCTCTTTTAGACAAAGTAACAATTGCTTCTTGTTTACAGTCATTTAAAACTTGTTTATCATGCCATAAAATATGAAATAGATAGGCAAGTTCGGTAAATAATAAAACCAATTACGGAAAAAACAGTCTAAAACAAATCGGTTGGTCAACCTTTGTGAGTAAGTGTCAGTAACGTTGGTGCATCCAATTACATAACTTACAAGTTTAAGCATTTTTGTGGTTACTTTGTCAAACCTTTCTGCTTTATTAATTTTAAACGTTCCAATTGCATGGATTACCTTACCATATTCATATCTTTATCTCTATCAAAATTTATAAAAATATTCGGTGTTCAGTGGCTAATATTTTTTTAAAATGCTCTACAAATGTAAATAATTTCTCATTAGAAGCAGATAACTATCTATTGAAATGTTGGTGCTTTTTTCTAGCTTCTAACAGTTGTTCTACAATATTGCACAGAATTTTGAAATTATTTTTGTTATCAAAGTATTATTTATTTTCTACACTTGCCATGGAAACAGAAGGTTTGGTAAATTAATCTCAATTCAACTTTGTCGTTTTTTCATATTATATATAATATTTTATACAAAACCCTTTTGCTTTAAAAATAAGCATAGGGCAATAACACAACAGTTACAGCAAAAACAGCAACAACAACAAAGTCTTGTTGGCATTAAAAATTCTGCAAATCGAAGATTGAGCTTTCTTTCGGCCTTCACTCAACCCTGTCATTTGTGTAACTCTATCATCCAGATACGTGCAATCACTTCTTTGCCGTTGTTTGCCGAAATGGTACCCTCTTGTGTTGTTTTCGTAGCAGTATAAATTTTTTACAGAGGTCAGGTTGCTAACCATGCGCGCTTAAACCCTCCTCCTTTATTCAGACTTGGGACTGGCTAGATTGAATTATTTCTGATCCAAACTAGACGGAGTTTCTCTTTTCATAAAACTATTAAAATGTATTGTTTTTTGGCAAAGTTATCTCGTTCATCCGGCACATTTACTAGACAGTTTGCAATTTCTTTTTACCACAATTTTTATTAAAAAAAAATATTTTGTTTGAAATGGTTGGTTGTTGGAGCGTTTACGTAGAAATATAGACTGATTTTTGTGCAACTCTTATTCTTCTTATTTTTATACAAAACCTTCCTACAAAACATTCCTACAAAACATCGTAATTGTATGTACATTTTGCAAAAAGGAAAGCCAGTTTATGTCAATAGAAATGTAGTAGTAAATCCTGTCTGTTGTGTTTCCGTTCAGAAAAGCGTACACTTTTGTGTAAGTAAAAATTGTGTTGACAGCAGTCATTCTATAGTAACTACACAGTGTTAACATCGTATTATAATTTGCATTATTGGCACAGCCACGTAGTCCAACATTTGATAAGTACCAAGACCTGTTTTTGTCTAATTATGTATTTCAAATCCCCAACCAATATTTTAATTTCTCAACTGCAAACATTGTTTAATAAATTATGGAATTTTCTTCGCTATTTTTTCGCAGCTTTGGTAGGAATAAAAGACTTTCACAAATACTATACTTACTCATGGGTTTCTATCCAATAAAGGTTTTAGCATCAGATTTACTCAAAATGTAGGCATTCACAAGGCTGCGCTACACTAGATTACCATGACTACATAGTTGACACATTGTCATCAGAGTTAAGTTGTTCTTTGTATTTAATACATTTTTCAAAAATATAACCGCTTAACAATGCTTAAAACGTAAAAGAAAATACAATTCAAATAGCTTTTAACGTGTCTTAAAATCAACTTTGGCAGAAATTATGTCACTGGCACTATTTTAACTATTCAATATAAGATATATTATCGACAAAATTGATAATCTACTAATTAATGTAAATATTTATGTCATTAATTGTTTTATATTAATTTGAAAATTGTGATTAGACAAATAAATAGACGATAATTTCATTGATTTGCATTGATTTTTTGTTAATGGAATTAATTAAGTGTTATGTATGTACCTCTAGTGCGTTATTAAAGTATATAACAACAACAATAATAATAATAACAATAAATATAATGTATTTTATTTTCAGAATGCACGTTGTAACGTCAATCTGTTCAACACCCATCTGTTCAACAGCCATTGATTATATTTGACTAAATATAGTTTAGGTAAAAGCCAATTGTTTCATATTGTTGACTGATTATGGTAACAATGCGATAAAATTGTACTATTTAAGTTTTTTAACAATTAATATTCTTTAAACAAACATGCGATAGATTGCGAAAATACAATAAATTAAAGCTGCTAAAATTAATTAATTTAATATATATATATATATATATATATATATATATATATGTCTAAATAATTATTTAGTTTAGTGCGACATTTATTGAGTAAATTAAATGTCTACATATATAATTTTTAATTGATTTTGATTATTATAAATAAAAGCTTTTCTCTTAGGCGTGCTTAATTTATAATAATTTAACGATATATATATATATATATATATATATATATATATATATATATAAATAAAAGCTTTTCTCTTAGGCGTGCTTAATTTATAATAAATATATATATATATATATATATATATATATATATATATATATATCCTACTGAAGTATGTAGTTTGAAAATACGGGTTGTAATAAATAAATAAAAAAAACATTTATACAATACGTGAAATTTGTAGCACAAAATAAATACTTCTTGTTACACGTGTATATATATATATACAGTAGCGGTAAATTGTAATAAAATTTATAAGCCCAATAGACAATAATGAATAAACGTTTTCTGTGGATTATTTTTGTCCAACTTTTAACGGCCCAAATATGGTTGGCTAGTGGCAAATATCCGTTTTGGAAAACTTCTCAATATCTACTAAAATTGTAAGTATCTGTTGTAAAATAAATCATACAAATATGCAGCAAATATGATAATGCACTTTTGCTAACTGTTTTTTAGTGCCCATTTATTAGCACTATTTAGTAAAACATATATACATTTAATGAGTTGTGATGGAGTATAATGGAGCGTTAAAAAAACATTGAGTTGACATCAGTCTTAAGAACTTCCGTCGGTACATATTGTGAGCCCTGTATGACTTTGTTCAATTCCTACTTGTTAAAAAGCGTTTTTTTGTAAAGTGTTCATACAGCAAAAACCAAATATGAAAAAATTAGTAAACTATAAAAAATGTAGTATTTAATAGAATGCTTTAATATTTTGTTATACTGAATTGTTTTTTTTAACGTTTTATGTATTCATTTAAATTTGTTTTTAAAGTAACCAATTGTATTTTTGAGAATAATCAAAATATGCAAATTAAAAATAATATAAGCAACATCTTAGTAAATGGAAGTTAATGCAAGTTTTGAAAAACTAAACATTTGTACCCTAAATTTGTTGTAAAACAGAATTTTATTGCATACACACATTTTTAAATTTAGTATAGTTGTTTTCATTAAATATAATACCATGTTAATTAGTATTTTCTAATTAATCTTTATTATTATAAAATTGTAATTTCATACAAGAATAATTATAAAAATTCTATTTTTAAATTCAAAATTTATAATATTATAAATAGTTTAGAAATATTTTACCAGAAAACCATCGACAGTTAATGTGAGACCTTGTTTGAATTTACCAAATGTTTACTCATTTACTTAGAAATGATTCCAGCAAAACATTCGATAAATAAATAAATAAATAAAATAAAACAATACAGTGAGTGGGTGGACTGTTGTCAAAATAAACACACTAAAAATAATTAATTTTCTATTACTACCTAATTACATTGCAGATGTATTTAAATGTTATAGACATCATTTTAGAAGCATTGGTATTATATAAATTGTAAAAAAAACATTTATTAAAATTATTGCTAAATTCTAAGTTAGATACATTGCCATAAGTAAAATATTTGTTAAAACATTTATTATATAAAGGTAATATTTATTATTTTCCCTAATTGGTCTAGACATGGTTTGTTATTAATGTAATTTTTTTTTAAATTTGGTCTTGTATCATTATATAATTAATGTTTTCTTAAACTTTTATTATTGTTAAATATTTACATTATTGTTTAAAATAATTAAAATGCTTTAATTTGCTTTAAAGTTTGTAAACATAAATTACATCGTAGTAATTGTAAAATTTTCAGTTTGTACAATTAAAAATATGTTAATTTTATAAGTATACTTAAAACAATTATGTTGTTACTAAAATACGGGCCCACGTTTGGCTTCACTAAAATGTTCACTACTAAAAGATGTTTCTTGTAAAATATTCAAAATAATAAAGAAAAATTATATATATATATATATATATATAAAGTAAAGCCTTGTTTTTATTAATTGCTACAGATGTCATAATTTGAATTTTAATAATTTATACAACAATTGAAAAAAAACATTAATGCTCCTAAAATGATTGCTATTAAACCTCAATTCTCATATTGTTACCCAATTTATAACAATAAAGTATTTTAAGTAATGCATTTTTGTATCAAAATAATAAGTAAACATTGACCAACAACAACAATAACAAAATATTTCCATTGTGCAGATTGAAACCCAAAATGGGCGTTGGCAACCAGACGGAACAAGTCGAATTGAGAGATTTTTTGGCCAAATTGTGGCTAACGGACAAAAACCGACTCGAACCCAACATCGACTTCAAAATCAATGGAAATGGTAAGTATTGTTGGCAGCAGCCAGCGAACGTGCAACAGATACCGACAACGCGTTGGATTGGACACATCGGTTGGCACTTGTTCGATAGACGACACGACTAGTTGGCCAACAAACGTATAGGGCAATTTTGTAAAGAAACAAAAATTGAATTTAATAATGTTTAATAGATGACAAGTGTTGTGGCAAAATGTTGTTGGTACAATATTTAAATGTGCAATGTACAGTTTAATTTAAAGTCACATCTTTATCTACAAGACTTAATATATTTATTAATGCAAATATTGAACTTGTGCTAATATCTTTGTAATGTTTTAGTGTACTGAAATAATAATAGTAATAATGATAACAGTGATTTACATTGTCTTTTGAGTTATTAGAAACTAGATCATGTATATAATGTAAACGAGTTTGTGTTAAAAATATATGTTTAGTTAAATATATGAGGCTGTGTTTGTTATGCGTTTAATTTAGAACATGCTAGTTTTAAATTAATATCTACCCTAATCAGTTTTATATCTGGTTGAGTAATAAAGGTTAAAGGACAAGATTAGCAACTTGGCCTCTGTAAAAATTAATCATTTAAAAAAAAACATGAAGATATCGTTCCATTAAACTACGACAAAAAAGTGAAAGCAAAATTCATATAGAATTTCGATTTTCGATATACACAATTGTTAAAAACAAAAATTTAATGTACAATCATGTAAGACAATCATTAAAACAAAAGGATTTTGAAATCAAAAAATAGGTAACAATAAAAATAAATATTTTGTTACAACCGATTTAAATTATTTATGACTCCAATTTCTTTTAATGTCTGTACGTTATAGTCAAATTATATTTTTATAACAAAATAAAGTAAATGTAAATAATTAATATTTTCTTTGTTAAAAATTGTAAAAAAGGTCAATGGAAAATGTGGAATCTGCTTATGCCTCCAAGCAAACTAACAAGTTTGTTTAAATACTTGGATGAAAAAAAGCTACAAAAACCCACATTTCAAGGTAACTTGCAATGTCATAAATGCATTAATGTTTATTTTTTGCAACTTTAACAAAAACATATATATATATATATATATATATATATATATATATATATATATATAATTTTTACTAGCATTTAATAAGGCATGTTTAAGTTATACTTATAAAAATATTATATAAGTAGTTTCTTCAAAACAAAATTCATCAATAGGGTAATGTGGCGAGATTATATTATACAAAACCCTTTTGCTTTAAAAACAAACATAGGGCAATAAGACAACAATTACAGCAAAACAACAACAGCTAAGTCTCGTTGGCATTAAAGGTTTTGCAAATTGAAAATTGAGCTTCCTTTCGGCTTCCACCCAACCCTGTCATCTGTATAACTCTGTTATCCAGATACGTTCAATCACTTTTTACCGTTGTTTACCGGAATGGCGTCCTCTTGTATTGTTTCAGTAGAAGTATAAATTTTTTTACAGAGGTCAAGTTGTTGACTTTACGTTCAAACCATCCTCCTTTATCCAGGCTTGGGATTGACTAGATTGAATCATTTCTGGTTCAAACTAGGACGAAATTAGACAGGCAAATTATTTATTTTGTTTTATTTTTTTTAATTATTTATTTAACTGCAGAATATTTTGTGAAAAACATCTTTTAGCAGTGAACAATTTACTGATGTCGAATGTAAACCCGTATTTGATGCCGGTGGTGGCAATCGAACTCATACAGGTTTGAGTCGAGAGCTGTACTTAATATTACCACGTGTGTATAAGCATCTAACGATAAAATAATTAAATTATATTAACATATAAATTATGACTTTTTAAGACAATTTTCCTTATATTTATAATTCTATTATGGAAACGTTGTTTTAATTAATTACTTAGTAAAATGTTTTATCAAAGTTGTGTTTATTATAAAAAAATAAAAAATCGTAACTATAAAATTTATAACAATTTAGATGTTAACAATCAATAAAAACAGTAGGTATAATACGGCTAATATATTTTTAATATAATAAGATTTACAATGTGAATTTTAAATATGTATACATCAATGGTATAAATGAATACCGTTAATTTTAATTAAGTTCATCAATGTGCTTATTTAAATATAATCTAGGTTTTTGTTTTAATTTATGCGGATTTTTAAAGCTTAAATTCTGTTGAATTTAAATTAAACATTAGTACGATCGGATGTATCAAAAAACGTTTATAAAACTGACGCAAATAACAAACTTGAGTAGCGTACGTTTGTACGAATAAATTAGAGTAATTATGTGCATTTAACAACGTTTGTCAATAAAATTCTATTTTGTAGCTTTTATAAACCTCTTGAACAACTACCATATGAATGTGAAAGAACACGAATATCAAACCCAGGACATAGATGAAGAAATTTGGACATTTTTAAGAACAATTATGCAAACTGACGTAATGAAAACGACTCATAAATTTTTGGTACAAAAAAATTTAAGCGATGCAAATGAAAGTATATTTATGGCTCAATTGTATGAAATATGGTTTGCTTTTGAGTGGCAATCGGAGTAAGCAATAAAAGTATTTGGAGTGCATTTTTATCAATTTATAATTTAAGCATTTGTACCAAACATTATATTAGTAGTATTTATTTTTATAAAGGATATTAAAGTTAGAATATTTATATATATAGCGGTACAGCGCTCGACTTTAGACCTCGGTGGGCATGGATTTGAATCCCACCACCGAGCTAATATATATATATATATATATATTATATATTATATTTTTTGAAATCCAGTATTCCAATTTTCGGAACAAAGAAGAAACAGTTTTGCCCGTTCGAACATGTGTTTGTTGGCGAACTAGACAATAACGAATTATCCGGTTTGCACAATTGGATTTATTATTACATGTTGGAAAAAAAAGCCATTGTTCAATTTCAAGAAATTACACGCACAGTTAGCACAGTTGTTTAACTTAGCGTTTTAATTTGGCTTTTAATTTTGCATTAAGTAAACAGTAAATAGTGTGTTTGAGTAAAAATTGTAAAAAATGTAAATATTAAAGAATATTAAGGTTACATATAATTAGTTTAGTAAAATTACATATATAAATATACTAATTGCATTATTTAACCTATAATTAAGTAAACTCATATTTAGTTAACATTTAATTATATATATAGACAAGATGTATATATTTGATTGTGTTCTTAATAATAAAATTAAATTTTGTTAAAACAAAAAAATGATAGGACGAAGTATACTTTCTGTCAAATGGAAGACATGTTGTAAAAATTGTTATGTTTGAATGTGTTTCCGCTGAACAATAATATAAAAAAGCAATTCAACTATATTGTTTAATAATTATCAGTTTGAACAAAACAATTTATTACAAACTAAATGAGGAATCGCATTTAGTACTGGTAATAGGACTCGAACCACAAAATGTTTAATCCAACGCTCTTCCACAATTTTATATATATTTTTTGTTTTAATTAAAAAAAAACCCACCAACATGTTTAGACCTGTTTGAAATTTCCGCACTTTTTGGGTGTATCTTATGAAATTCCCTATTTGAAAACGATAAAAAAAGATGCTTTATTCATGGTTGGCACATCGCCCGAATTTGAAATAGCTGCATATACAACGGTATTTTTGTCAGGTACTATTGGAGAATTGAATATGAACGGATGCTTGGTCAAAATGATTTGTACTGAGTCGATGTTAAACAAATGGAGACCAACTACTTGCTTTGTGAAGGATACATTTTTCTAACTATTCTAAATTGTATGTTTTTGGTTAAAAAATGTGTAATTCCTTAAACTAATAAATATTTTGTCATTGTATGTTTGTTTGAATTTCGTGAATTAAATATTTTTAGATAATGTTTTTGTGTCATTCAATTTCAGTAGGCGAACTTAAACTTATGCCAATGCTAAAAGTAAACTGTTATAGGGCAACATTTGCTATATACCAATTGTGTTGTACAAAATACCGCACACATAAATAATAGTTTAAATAAAACTAAATGAGATTCTAATTATTTTCAATAAAAAAAGCATTTATACAAAATATTAAAATAATTATTAGTTTAAAATTATCTATAATTTCTTTCAAAATCTTAAATTTTTAAAAGTATTAATTTTAACATTTTTCTTATTCTAAAAGTTGTTATTACATAATTGAAGTCGATAAAAACCTCAATCATTTTGTAAAATAAGAAAATTACAAATTAATAAAAGGAATATATATATATATATATATATGTTTATATATATGATAAAAAATCTTTTTAGAGTAATATTTTGTACAAACGCAATTTACATATTATTGGTTTGTTACAAATTGTAACTTTTTATATTTTTCTTATTATAACTTCTTATTAAAAAAATTTATCAATTTTAAGTTGATCACATATTTTATTTATTTATTTTTAGATAATGTTTGACAAATACTTAAAATTTTTAAAAAGAAAAAAATTTAAATAAATTTATTTAAATATTTTTGTACAAAAATAACTTATCAATGATTTAATTTATGTGGTTGGTTAAGCATTTAAAAAAATACTCTTGGGACATGATGTTATTTTTTATATTTATACTTTAAAAGTATATATTTAACCGTTAATAAAAAATAATAACAATATTATTGTATTAATTTTGATTGTATTTAAAATTAAGTATAATAGTTTAATTTAAGAACGTTTTTGTTAATAAAAGTTATTGTTAAGATTTTGTTATTCAATGTTGAGCTGAATTGTAAAGACAGTACATTGGTTCAATATTATAAATTTTCTTTCCAACTTTGTATGTAACTCAAAAATGGTCGGTGCAAAATAGTTTAAAAAAAGTAATTTTACAATTAACCTACAAATTATTTATTTACATTAATTTAGTTTTTGTTTTTAATAAAAAAATATTAAAAATTAAAAAAAGTAATTAAAATAATTACAATTGATAAATAAAAGATAATAAATTAAGATAATAAAATAAAATAAAATTTTAAACATCAACAACGTATTAATAAATTATCCACTAAAAATACTTTGCAAAATGCATATTTTAAATAATGTTAACTAAATCAATAAAGAATGTTTATTACCCTAATTAATAAGTCATTATTGTAATAAGAATAATAATAGCAATAATTGTAATTTATAACAATGGGTTTTTAAAGGATTATTTGTTTTTTTAGAAACGATGTATTAGTATTATCAAATTCATTTATATAATAAATTTTCTAGGTTTTTAAGTGAACCAGGAGCACTGTACAGCTGTTTCATCCTTATTTGGAATCATCAGCAACGCATACCTTTCAAGTTTTACATACAGTTGAACTTGAACCCAAGCCCTATCTGGTGTCAGGCCAGCGCCTTAAACCACTGAGCTACAAGGTGAATGACCTTCGACCTGTAAATTTATTATTTATAGAGAATCGGATCAATTCTAATTGCCCAGTGTCCTCAAATGCTGCTACGTTACTACCGGTTTAGCAAGTGAGAAAACCCTTTCACTAGGACTTTACCATATAGGTCCTTGCATATTGCCAGGTTTAATAGCCTATATAGTACGGTTCGGTTATGTTTAACAGATTTACTATAAATAATAAATTTACTATAATAATAATAATAATAATAATAATAATTATTATTATTATTATTATTATTATTATTATTATTATGGTTATTATATACGGTTAAAAGTAAGTTTTGTACACTTGGAATAAAGCTGTTAAAGAAAACTGGCTACATTTAAGATTTAAAACAAAACATAATACTATAATTTAATGTAAACATAAATACAGAGCATTATTTAACTTTTTGAAATTAGATTAGTTAATTTAGGAAACAAAATTTAAAACACTAAATTAACTTTGCACAATTACAATATAATTACAAATTCAAAATTTGTGAACAACCAATGCACACAATAATATGCATTAAGCGTTTTTTAATTCCACCAATTATTAAAAATATTATTAAAAATACAATAAACATAATTTAATTAATTTAAAGTTCAATTTTTAGATTTAATAAAATTTATTCAAGTTGAAATGTTAATAATTATTGACTTCATCTGTAATTTTGCCAAACGTTTTTTTTTATTCCATGAAATATGCATTTCAATTATATCTTTCCAAATAGGTTACAAGAATACAACTTAAAATAATTAAATTACTTTTTATTAAAACATATATATAAATATTAACTTACATAATAATAGTAGTAGTAAAAACAATGTAACCCCATTCAATCTTTATATATAAATAAATAACAAATTTATTAATTTTATTTAAGATGGAAAAACTAAAATTAATGTTGAAGCCAGACTTGGAAAAGCAAACAGACAAGATTGATAAGATGATACATTTTTTATCACCGGTATCTTACAAGTATTTTAAAGATTACCTGGCGCAATCACATTTAAAATAACGAGATCATAAAAAGAACTGACTCTCGTTTACTACATGACATTATTACAATTAGATGAAGAAAATTACGTTCACCCCTCCAAAGACCAGCAAGAACGGTTTTAGAATAGACGATTGAAAATAGTAAAGAAAAGGTTGCAATAGACCACAAACAACTATTTAGAAAAATTTATTTAAAATGAATGTTTCATGGGGAATCAAACAAAATGCTTGGCAAAATGTTCAAATACGTGAAAACATTTTGTTGTCTCAAGTTCTTTTTGAAATATGGGACTTTGCTTTTATTTTTTGTTGTAATTAATATCCTACTGCCCCATGATTATTTTTAAAGCAAAAAGGTTTTGTAACAATAATAAAATAAAATTTTACTGTTAATTTATGCATTATTTGATTTAGTTTTTATGGTCTATGTTTTTAGTTTGAATCAGAAATGATTCAATCTAGCCAATCTCAAGCCTGGATAAAGGAGGAGGGTTTGAACTAAAGTTAGCAACCTGGCTTCTGTAAAAAAATTTATACTGCTACGGAAACAATCCAAGAGAATGCCATTTCGGCAGTCAACAGTAAAAAAGTGATTGTATGTATCTGGATGACAAGGTTGAATAAGAACCGGAAGGAAGCTCAATCATTGATTTGCAGTATCTTCCATGCCAACAAGACTTTGTTGTAGCCGTTGATTTTTTTGCTGTAATTGTTATCCTTTTGCCCCATGCTTATTTGTAAAGCAAAAGGGTTTTTTATAATATAACAGTATAATATATTTGCCACATTTTTGCAAAATAAATTAGTTGAAATAATATGAAATATTTTTTTAAACGTTTTTACAAATTAATTTTTATTTTGCTAAAAAAATATGTAATAAATTGGTTAAATAATGATTGTAATAAATTATTAATATATATATATATATATATATATATATATATATATATATATATATATATATATATATTGATAAACTAAAACTCACATTCTCATCGTCTAAGTACGTTTGTATGTTGCTCAATTTAAGTACCCCATATTTTCAATTGTTTATCTCAATTGAACAGGATGTAAAATGCCAAAAAATGTTTTGTTTCAAAAAGATGCAAAACAACATCAACGTCAAAAATGGTTAAAAACAAATTTTAATTTATTAATTTTTTTTAAACAAAAAATAAGAAACATTTCATTGTTTTTTTATATGTGTTTATATGTGTTTTTTTAATATGTGTTTGAACAAATTGGTTTTGCGTTTTACATGAAAACTGCAAATTGGCAACCAGCAATAAGAAATAGTTTAATGCCGTATCTATTATTTGTATTTTTATTACTCTTTTAGACAATGTAATATTTACTATTATTATTGTCATTATTATTATATTGCAAAATAATTTTGCTTTACATTAAGCATCGGAAAACACGATAACAGTAACAACAATGTCATATAATTTAAAACAAACATGGCGTAATAAAATATATTTATGTGTTTGAACATTTTGTTTAATCTCATGATATCGTTATTTTAGACAAGTTTTCTGTAATTTATTCCAACATTATTATTATTATTATTATTATTATTATCATTATTAAAATGCGGGCCCACGTTTGGCTTCGCTAAAATGTCCACTGTTGAAAGATGTTTCTCGTAAAACATTTAAATTAGCAAACATAAAATAATAAAAAAATATTATTATTATTATTATTATTATTATTATATATTATACAAGACCCTTTTGCTTTAAAAATAAGCATGGGGCAATAAGACAACAATTACAGCAAAACAACAACAACAACAAAGTCTTGTTGGTATTGAAGATTCTGTAAATCGAAAATTGAGCTTTCTTTCGGCTTTCACTCAACCCTGTCATCTGTGTAACTCTGTTATCCAGATACGTGCAATCACTTCTTTGCCGTTGGCTGCCGGAATGGCATCCTCTTGGATTGTTTCCGTAGCAGTATAAATTTTTTTACAGAAGCCAGGTTGCTAACTTTTTGTTCAAACCCTCCTCCTTTATCAGGCTTGAGACTGGCTAGATTGAATCATTTCTGATTCAAACTAAAAACATAGACCATAAAAACTAAATCAAATAATGCATAAATTAACAGTTAAATTTTATTTTATTATTGTTACAAAAACCTTTTTCTTTAAAAGTAAACATACATTTATTTTTAATATTCTCTAAACGGAGTTATATTTAGTTTAAAGGGATTATAATCGACATTTTAAGTTTAAATTAATACAACTCAGTAATCTATAATATACACAATCTTACACACATGCATTGCAACCGATATAGTTACGATTTTAATGTGTAAATATTAACAAATTTAAAGATTTACCACATAGTGAAATCTTGAGAAGTAATCAACACTTTAAAAGAATTTTCACTTAATAAAACTACAGCTGACACCATTACTACAAAGTACAGTAATGAAATAAAATTGCAATAATAAAAATAAGTAAACTGTAATTTTTCAATTATTAAATAATAATAATTTGTAAATAATAATTTGTAAATGCGGGTCCACGTTCGGCTTCGTTGTAATGTCCACTGCTAAAAGATGTTTCTTGTAAGACATTCAAAGTAGCAAATATAAAATAAAATAAAAATAAATTAATTTATTATATATATATATATATATATATATATATATAATATATATAATGTAATTAACCTCTATTTTTTGATTGAAGTAATTGGTAATTTTGATATTACATAAAACAACTATTTTTGAAAAAATATTTTGTAAAAATAATAAATTCATATAGTGCACAAAAATATTTGTTTAAAAATAAAAACAATGTATTTTTTCTTAGTTTTTACTACAGCAACCGACTATATATAAATTATAAAGTTATATTAGAATTGTCAGATTTGCTTGAATAATATATTCACCAGGCTTTTAAATCAACCAGGAGCACTGTACAGCTGTTTCATCCTTATTTGGAACCATTAGCAACGCATACCTACGAACCCATGCCCTATCTGGCGTCTTGAACTACTGAGCTACAGACGGATGACCTTGGGATGATACATGTATTATTTATAGTGAATCTGATCAATTCTAATTGCCCAGTGCCCTCAAATTACGTTACTACCATTTTAGCAAATGGGAAAACCTTTTCACTATGATTTTACCATATAGGTCATTGCATACTGCCAGGTTTAATAGCCTATGATGATTCCAAATAAGGATGAAACAGCTGTACAGTGCTCCTGGTTGACTTTAAAATCTAGTAAATTTATTATTCAAGTGAATCTGACAATTCTAATATAACAATTCTAAAACAAATAATTCTTTAAAAAACCTATTAATAAATTATAAAGTGTTGGAAAAATATGATAAAACAACAAGTAAAAATTAGGATTACACTAAAACAAAATTAAAAATATTGGTAATTATAAAAGTTTTACGTAAACATGCAACGTAATTTATATTGGCATTTAAAGTTATTAAAATGAATTAATTAATAATATAAAATTATGAAATAATTTACAATTAAAGTATGTACTAAAAAATTCTAAAAACAATTTAGTTATAAATAAATCAAAAATAAATAAATGAATGAAGAAAATAATTAACATATAAAATATATAAAAATATAAAATTATTTAAGCAATTGCAAATTATAAGAAGACGTAAACTGTGAAATGAATTCATTTCGTATATTTTCGTCAGTCACAAACATAAAATTTTAGTATATATATATATATATATATATATATATATATATATATATATATATATATATAAAGGGGATATATATATATATATATACAAAAGGGGTACACATGATATTTAAGTTAGTACAACTCACAAGCATACACAAACACAATCATTACGACTAAACTACGTTTAATGTGTGATGAACTGCTTTTGTGGATACAGACTCGAAAATTTTTCAACATATTTAAGCTTGAGAAGTAACTAGCAGTTTAAAACAATTCAAATTAATTTGATATTTGGTTTGTAGTAGATGACGTAACATTGAGGAAGTGTATGAATATTCACTTTCGTTTGACTTATTATTGATCCAGTTTGAAACATGTTCTTTAGCCCGATTAGCTAAGCGACGCATTATCCAACCAATATATTTGTACTTGTCACCGCAGCTGCAAGTGAACTGATAAATGCAATGTAATGCGGAAAATGTTTCTTAATGCTGTTTCAATGTTGGTAGTGAACCGCATTCTTAGTTGAATTGAATTGCAAATTAATTAAATCTTGTATTTTACTTTAGATAAAAATGAATATACAACATTGTCTTATTTTAAGTAAATTTGAAAAACATACTATTATTGTGTTATTTTAAATTAAAAATTATGATTAATTTTAAATTTTATTATTTGTAATCTTAGATTATTTTGGTAGACTGATTAAAAATGTAGCAGAACATAATTCTACATTATATATACACCCATTTTAACAATTACTGCAAAAAATTACAAAGGTATTAAATCTAAATTAATTTGTTATGTCCAATTGTTTTTTCGTAAAAACAACTATCGGGAATTAAAAATAATGTCTAGTGCTTAATAGATCCTTTATATATACTTAGAAATATTTATTTAAGAAGGCTGAGTCGGCCAAAATAGCATATTTTAAAAGCTACTTCTATATTAACGTGGATAATAAGTTAAAATTACATAATTTTTATAATAATTAGCCTATTATTATTTTGTGTGCTTAATTTCATTAAAAATGAACAATAACTAATTCTTAAAATTGATGTTAAGCGAACATTCAAATCTGTTCTGATTGTGATGTCATAATAATTATCAAAATAAACATTTAATTATTCTAATCTATATAAATAAAAATAACAGAAATTTTTTTCTTAATTTTAAATAAAAATTTTAAAATAAATCTAATAATTTATTATTTATGTTTAACCTTGAGATTCCGCTCAGCCGCTAATTCTGCTTTCTGATTGCATTGTTTTTGAAATGGAGAATAGTAATAAAAAATACTTTCACCTTACTGAAAATGAACACCGTGTTATTAAAGAATTAAAAAATGAAGGATTTTCACCAAAAAGATTAGCAGATTTATATAGAGTTAACCTTTCAACAATTTATCGGATTATCAACGGTCAAAAACCCCGAAATTATGATAATGTTGGAAGAAAACGTGCAACAACAAGTACAGATGATCAAAAAATTATTATAGAGTTAAAAAAATTATAATAAACCTATTTCAGAAACTAAAAGAAATAGTTTAAACAGTTTTACTTATTCCACTATAAGAAACAGAGCAATCGAATCTGGTTCAACTCTACAATCACCAAAGATCAAGCCATTTATTACCAAAAAACAAAAGGATGACCGATTAGCCTTTTGTAAACTATGGAGTGAACGACACTTATGTTATTGGCGTTCCGTATACTTTGCTGATAAAACAATGATTTGGGATGAACCATTTGGCTTTAAAAACAAAGTGTTGTGTGGGACAAGTTTTCAAAAACATTCACTCCCGGTTGTTAGAAAGAAAGCCCACCCTCGACAAGTAATGTGTTGGTTTGGTATTAAGTATGATCAACCTATCAAATGGAGAATTATATCTGGTACCTTAAATAGTGAAAAATTTGTTTCAGTTATGAAGGATGTTTTTCATTATGAAATGCAGCACACTTACACGGGGGTTACTACTGTTTTCAGGACAATGCTCCATGTCATACGTCCAAAAAAGGTAACGTCATATTCATCTAACTTCACTATATTTGCTTTATATTTACATTTAGACAGTAGAGGGGCTAAAATCAAAAAAGCTATCTTTCGCTCAATTGCCACCTAACAGCCCAGATATCAATGTTATTGAAAATTTTTACAGTATGCTAAAGCGCAATATCAATAAGCATACCGAAATTGAGGATTTATGTGAACGCATTCGGTTTGTTGTTCAATATGAGATGAAACAAGAATATATCAACACTCTCATTGACAGCATTCCAAAACGCCTGGATCAGGTTGTTCAAAAGAAAGGCGATCACATAGATTATTGAATTTTTGAACGTTGTAATATCCTTAATCATTTGGTAACTGAAAAAATTGCGTGCAATCTGTATTTTTATTGATAGTTGACGTTATAAATCATGTTAATCATTTTACTCCATTTTCGATTTTGCACCCGTTGATATTTTATATAATTTTTTTAACTTACAATATATATGTATATATAATTATAGTTTTTTCAATTATTATATAGTATTGTATATTTTATAATTGAAGTGACGTTTCTCTTGTATGCTATGTAGATGCTAGAGAGGTTTTAGTTAAATAATCACTTTTTTGCAGTAATTGTTGTGAGGGTTGTATATTTAGTGCAAAACCAAATGATGATCCGCAGTTACTTCCAATAGTTGGACTAAAAACATATTTTTAATTGTATATATATATATATATATATATTGAGTAGTTTTATGTATCTCATGTTTTAAACCTCATTAAACAACTGATAATTTTATTGGCATTTTTATACGCTTATATATTGTTAATTAATATTAAAAAACTAATTTAGTAAACTGTCAAAATAAAAATGTATGCCGCGAAGTTGTTGAACACTAACGTACATGAAATATTTTCATTTTTACACGAAATAAATTGCTTATTTCTATTAACAGAAAAAGTTTTAAAAAACGTCAAAATTTGGAAAAAATGTTTGAAACAAAATTATACGTAAATTGAATTAATCAAAATTAAAATAATAATTTTGAATGCATTAAAAAAGAAACAAGAAGAATAATTTAACACTAACAACTTTATAAATTAAATCTATGTAATTTTATTTATTTATTTATTTATTACAGTTAAAACTAATTAAATAAACAAGTTTTATTGTTATTTTAGTTTTTTCAAACTTCCAATGTACACTGTTATTTGTTATTTATAAATAATCAAACAAATAATATTGACATTTTATTACAAAATAAAGTTACAATTCACAATATGCACTTAATAAAATACAATTAAATGTTGTCTAATTTAGTTCCATATAAACAATGAAATTGACTTTTATTAAGAACAATTAATATTACTACATTTCAAAAAAGGAATAAAAATCGTTACACATGTTTTTAATATATATATATATATATATATAGTGTTTGTTATCTGAATATTCTGTGTAAAATAATTTACAATCATATTTTTTGTAACTTCAATAATATAAAAGCAAACACAATCAAATGTTACATTTTAAGTAACCTGACCAATAAATTTAAAATATAGTTTAGCCGTAAACTCCAACTTGGTCGAGTGTCGGTTTGGATGCCACTGTTCGATTTTGTCAATTGTCTACTTGCTAACAACATGCAAGCAGTAACACACAAATAATAAAATAACAGATATTTTTCAATTCGATGTAACATTGCTGTTCAACTGACATTCTATTGTTGTCTTTGTTGTATTCATTATTTGGCATCTAAATCAGGTTTATTTATTTATAAAACAACAATCAATTGTTTTACATCAAATAATTACATCATATAATTTTATGTATATATATACTGATTCTTTATATGTTTGTGACTGAAGAGAATATACGAGATGAATTCATTTCACAGTTTACGTTTTCTATTATTTTTGTTTAGAATTGTTTTACAACCTTAAAGTTTGAACTCACAAAATAATTTTGATAAAATTCAAATAAACGAATAATTAATTAAGCAAACTTTTTTATTTATCATTAATAAACAACTTTTACAATAAAACATATAATTATAAATCATTACTTAACGAAATTATTTATTCTAGCATGATAACTAATTATTATGTAAAATTTTGAATAATAAATTTAGCAAACATTGTTTTTTGTGTAAAAAGGCTGTTACTAATAAAATTAACAATTGCTTATTTTTCTAAAGATTATTTAGAGAATTGATAAATATCAACAACAATCTGACTCCTGATTACTAATTGTACTGATACCGCTTATACCTTCAAACATTTGATCCGTCTACCTTAATCAGATAGAAAGAAGACAAACAAACATTTTTCCATTTGTTTGTCTTTTTTCTATTTATTAGATGTAACTCACAGTTACGTACACAAGTAAAAAAAAAGTAAAACTTAAAAAACTTCTAGACAACTCGATACAGTAAAACAAAATGTACAAACGATAATAATAATAATAATTTTTATAATAATAAAAAATTTAAAAAAAATATTTTTATCATTTTCATCTATATTTTTGTCTGCTACAATTATTCTAAAGGAAATATATAAAATAATATATATATATATATATATATTATATATATATATATATATATATATATATATATATATATATATATATATATATATATATATATAGTAGTAGATTGATAAATAATTTTTATAACACTTAATTATATTTAATGTTTGTTATATTTATGCACGTTATGTATTTGTTAATTATTTATAAAAATATTACAGAACCAGTTTAAATATTTATCAATATTGTAAGTAAAAAAATAGCTAGATGTTAGAATAAAAAAAAAATTTTGTTGTTTTAAAAATGTAATAAATTTAATGTACTAAGAAATTAATGTTTTAAATTAACTAACACAATTTAATTTTTTTTAAACAAAAAAAAATGAAAACAACCAAATATTGTATTGAAAATACTGAACAAAATAACAATATGTCTGCTACTTTAAATGTTTTACGGAAATCATTTTTTAGAAGTAGTAATTTTATTAAAGCCGAACATGGCCCACATTTAGTGCCGGTGGTGGAATTCGAACCCCCATGCCCACCCAGGTTTAAATCAAGTGCTGTACCGCTAGACCACCCCGGCATATATATATATATATATATATATAATGTGTGTGTGTGACAAATCAGTGGTGCATTAGTGTTACAGAAATATTAACCTAGTGAAATTATCCAATTAAAAAATTATTCAAATAGAATTAGTAATTTCATTTTTGTTTTTCAATGTATAATTTATTTTTAATCGGTTTTTGCCATTTTAAATTCTTTAGTTATACTTTTTTGAAATTGTCTTCAAATCGTTGGTCGACAACATACACAATAATCTAAAACAAAAAAGGCGCAAAGTATGCAATTTAAAAATGTAAAATGTGCACATGTTAACATTTATTTAGAATCGAATGTAAAATGTATAATTTTATGGTTTTTCTAATTTACACATTTTCAGCCAAATGTACTTTGGCTGACGGAACAATTAATTTTGTTTTAAATCAATTCAATGGCAACATTGTTTTAAAAAATTAAATGTAAATTAGTTTAAATTTAAAACTACACTTTACAAAATCAAATTTGGCAAGGTTTGCTGGCAGTTGTTTTAAAAAATGAAAAGTTATTTCGATTGCAAGTTTATTTTTATTAATAGTTTTTTAGAGAATCAGAATTGTCCGATTTACTTGAATAATAAATATACACTTGGTTTTAGTCAACCAGGAGTACTGTACAACTTATTTGGAATTATCAACAGTCTTACATACAAATTGAAACCTACACCCTATCTGATTTTAAGTCAGCGCCTTTAACCACTAAACTATGGGTGGTCAAATCTGACCCCGTAAAGTTATTACCTATGGCGAATGTTGTTATTAATAAAAAAATTTGTTTTTAGATTGAATAAAAATTATTTATGTTTTAATATGTAACATTTACAAAATAAATTTATGTTTTAATTACAAAAATGTTATATATAATTGAAATGAAATTAACAATGTTTTGTAAAATAATACTTGGTCAATTCTGTAATTAATACGTTTTAAAAAATTAATAAACTATAATTGTAGAAAGATACTAAAAGGGACAAATTATATTTTAAAACATTTAAACATGAAAAAATTAAAATGTTTGTTCAAATACACAATTGTCAATATATAAGTTTGTTTAAATTTCATTGCAAACAATACATAAAAATCATAACATATATTGTAAAATTAAACAGGATTAAATTCAAAATGTGTTCAATAAAAGATAAAATAACAGTAAGTTGTTTAAATTTGTTTTAGAAAAATATTTGTATAAGGTTATAGTTTGCAGTATACACCCATTTTAACAATTACTGCAAAAAATTACAAAGGTATTAAATCTAAATTAATTTGTTATGTCCAATTGTTTTTCCGTAAAAACAATATCGGGAATTAAAAATAATGTCTAGTGCTTAATAGATCCTTTATATATACTTAGAAATATTTATTTAAGAAGGCTGAGTCGGCCAAAATAGCATATTTTAAAAGCTACTTCTATATTAACGTGGATAATAAGTTAAAATTACATAATTTTTATAATAATTAGCCTATTATTATTTTGTGTGCTTAATTTCATTAAAAATGAACAATAACTAATTCTTAAAATTGATGTTAAACACACATTCAAATCTGCTCTGATTGTGATGTCATAATAATTATCAAAATAAACATTTAATTATTCTAATCTATATAAATAAAAATAATAGAAATTTTTTTCTTAATTTTAAATAAAAATTTTAAAATAAATCTAATAATTTATTATTTACGTTTAACCTTGAGATTCCGCTCAGCCGCTAATTCTGCTTTCTGATTGCATTGTTTTTGAAATGGAGAATAGTGATAAAAAATGCTTTCATCTTACTGAAAATGAACACCGTGTTATTAAAGAATTAAAAAAATGAAGGATTTTCACCAAAAAGATTAGCAGATTTATATAGAGTTAACCTTTCAACAATTTATCGGATTATCAACGGTCAAAAACCCAGAAATTATAATAATGTTGGAAGAAAACGTGCAACAACAAGTACAGATGATCAAAAAATTATTATAGTTAAAACATTTTTTATAATAAACCTATTTCAGAAACTAAAAGAAATAGTTTAAACAGTTTTACTTATTCTACTATAAGAAACAGAGCAATCGAATCTAGTTTAAGTCTACAATCACCAAAGATCAAGCCATTTATTACCAAAAAACAAAAGGATGACCGATTAGCCTTTTGTAAACTATGGAGTGAACGACACTTATGTTATTGGCGTTCCGTATACTTTGCTGATGAAACAATGATTCGGGATGAACCATTTGGCTTTAAAAACAAAGTGTTGTGTGGGACAAGTTTTTAAAAACATTCACTCTCGGTTGTTAGAAAAAAAGCCCACCCTCGACAAGTAATGTGTTGGTTTGGTATTAAGTATAATCAACCTATCAAGTGGAGAATTATATCTGGTACCTTAAATAGTGAAAAATTTGTTTCAGTTATGAAGGATGTTTTTCATTATGAAATGCAGCACACTTACACGGGGGTTACTACTGTTTTTCAGGACAATGCTCCATGTCATACGTCCAAAAAGGTAACGTCATATTCATCTAACTTCACTATATTTGCTTTATATTTACATTTAGACAGTAAAGGGGCTAAAATCAAAAAAGCTATCTTTCGCTCAATTGCCACCTAACAGCCCGGATATCAATGTTATTGAAAACTTCTTCAGTATGCTAAAGCGCAATATCAATAAGTATACCAAAATTGAGGATTTATGTGAACGCATTCGGTTTGTTGTTCAATATGAGATGAAACGAGAATATATCAACACTCTCATTGACAGCATTCCAAAACGCCTGGATCAGGTTGTTCAAAAGAAAGGCGATCACATAGATTATTGAATTTTTTAAACGTTGTAATGTCCTTAATCATTTGGTAACTGAAAAAATTGCGTGCAATCTGTATTTTTATTGATAGTTGACGTTATAAATCATGTTAATCATTTTACTCCATTTTCGATTTTGCACCCGTTGATATTTTATATAATTTTTTACTTACAATATATATGTATATATAATTATAGTTTTTTCAATTATTATATAGTATTGTATATTTTATAATTGAAGTGACGTTTCTCTTGTATGCTATGTAGATGCTAGAGAGGTTTTAGTTAAATAATCACTTTTTTGCAGTAATTGTTGTGAGGGTTGTAAGTAACAAAATGTTTTTATAAATATACAAAATTAATTTATATTAATATATTGTCATAAATTTTTTATGAAACTATATATATATATATATATATATATATATATATATATATATATATATATATATATATATTAAATACTATTTTTACTTAAAATAATTTTTGAAATATTTTAAAATGTTAATTACGATTAATTATATATTCGTAGAGAGACTTATTTCTGAAAATGAAAAAAATACAATAATTTAATCCCATATTTTATTGTTTAAATAACAATAAATATACATTAATAATAATTAATAAAACAGTTTTTAAAGTTTTATAACATAATAAATTACTCTTTTTATTTTTTTTTAAATGTAAATTATTTATAAAGATTAAATTTCAGAATTTGGTTTATTTTCACTATTTAAACTTGATTATCAAATTTCGTTTTCCTAGGTTGACAAAGTTAAAATAAAACTTAATTTAACACATAAATTTTGCCCCAATGTTATTTTTTGACATTTAAAAATGTTGTAAAATACAATTTAATGATTAATATCTACTTATATATATATATATATATTAAAGTTATGAAAAAATTAGTAGTAAAAGGTATAACAGAATAAATTAATAAATGTAAATAGTACTCAGAATTTTATTAAATTTTATAATAAAAAATGTCTACTTAATAACTTAATAAAACATATTTTTAAATGATTTAAAAAACTATAATTGTGTTATATAATAAATGGCTTAAATTTAAAGATCAATATTACAAACCTTTATTTTCGAATTAATAAAATAATAGCAGTATATATAATGTTAAACTTACTTTAAATTTATGTATATTTGTAACATAAACACGTACAAAATAGGTGATTAAAAATTGGTTAAAGGTGCAATTTTCTTACTGGTTAACTTTGACTGTAAATACAGATTTTTACTTAAATTATAATGTATGATCAACTATTAAAAAACAAATTTCATTTTAATTATTTTAGTAAGTTGCACCAGAAATAACAATAATGATAACATAACATGACATAAGTTGGTGGCAGAATTACCTCTTTATTAATTCCAAGTTCGAATATCTTTTTGAATTTGCCGTACAAAAGGGTTGTCAAATGCAAATTAAACATGGATAAATAAATGAAGTTTATTAGCTTCCTTGCGACAACGCTAATGTTTACAAAAATTAAACATACGATCGTTTTTAAGATTAACGCCGGCTAACGGATCTACAAGCCTAACCGGCTACATATGGTAAACAGTTACCTTGTGATTTCTTTTAAGCATTTTAAGTGTTTACTAGCTCCCATTCACTGAACGGAAATCTAGTAAAAGCCCAGATATACCGCGATGCAATTGGTCTCTGTTGTTATTAGTTTAAATGCCTGTTGGTATTTAGTTCATAATGCACTACATAGGGAATAAACAGTTCGAAATATCACCATTATTAAAAATTGAGACTTTATAATCACTATACAAATCTTCAGAATCATTCACATCTAATAATGGTAGTATTAATAATAATAATAATAATAATAATAAAAGTAATAATAAGTTAATAATAATAATAATAATAATAATAGTAATAATATTAATATACAATGCATACATATAACCATATTTAATTAAATATTAAATATTAAATATTAAATCAAAATATAATTATATTATACATTTTAAAACATTAAGGAATTTGGCTCTTTAATTATTTCTCAGACTTCTGTACATGTTTTCTAAAAATGACCAAAAAAAATTAACCAATTATTAAAATTAAATTAACTTGTATTTTTGTTCACTTTTACCTACAATAAATATTAAGAACTTAAATAATAATAAATAATGTAAGGTACTTTACGATCAATTTTATATTTATTTAAAAATATGTATTTAAAAATCTATAAAATTACAAAAAGGTTGTATTTTAAAAGTTACACTTATATGAGTACAATTATTTAATACAACTTACGTATATTTAAAAATACTTAATTTGTATGCCTAATTTTACTTTTCTCAATAGGGTTTAACAGTTAAAATTTATATTTATTAAAATCAACAACTTTATATTTACCTTACAATATGAATCAAAACCAAAATTTAAAAAAAAAACATTTTACATGTCTTATTATAATTTGCATTAAAATAGCAAAAATTTTAAAATTATTTATTTTAATATAACTTTACAATAGATTGCAATAATAGTTTCTAACTTAATTTTTTTTTAAATTGAGCATTTTTAAACTAAAAAAATGTTTTTTTTTATTTTTCAATAAGGAAAAGTTGTTTTTCCTTTTAACCGTTAAAATAAAAAAATGTTAAAACAATATTTTTTATTATCAATGAGTTTTTTAAGAGATCATATGTTTTAGAATTGTTATATTTGAATTGCCAGATTCACTCGAATAATAAATTCACTGGGGCATGTGTTCAAGTTCATGTGTGTGTGTGTGTTTGTGTAAAATTTGAAAGATATGCCTTGCTGATGATTCCAAATAAGGATGAAACAGCTGGATAGTGCTCCCGGTTGACTTAAAAACCAAGTGAATTTATTATTTAAGTAAATCTGACAAATCTAATATAACAATTCTAAAATATTTTTTTATATTTTGAAGTGCAAAAAAGGATTCAATTTAAATTTTTGTTAAAAATTTACAAGAATTATGATTTCGTTTGTTTGTAAAATTATTGTAAAATGTATAAAGCAACTATAAAATTTGTTTAAAAAATTTAAAGCATTGGGTTCTCTTCATAATTCCAAATCAAAATAATAAAAAACGTAAAGTGTGAGATGAATTTATAGGCATGTGGTGTATGTATGGTATGTGTATGCCTGTGTAGTTATTAATGTTAAGATAATTACATTATATATATTTTTTCTATATATATATATATATACTGATTCTGTATATGTTTGTGACTGAAAAGAATTTACGAACTAAATTCATCTCACAGTTTACATCTTCTGTTATTTTTGTTCGGAATAAGATCTGTTTATAATTTATAATACTTATAACCAATAAACATTCAATATTTGCTAGTAGATAGCAAAGCAAAAAATGCTTTACTTTTTCAATTGATAAAATTAAGCTGTTTTTAGAAACAAAAAAACTAAACTCATGTTTATATTAATAATAATAATAATAATAATAATAATAATAATAATAAAATTAATTCATTGTTCGGTTTTTTTAATTTTATGTTGCAAGAAATAAAACACAAATTTGAACAAAATTAACATTTTGGATAGAAAAATAAGATACATTGTAAAATCAATTTTGTAAAACATGTAAAACATTATTATTATTAATAATAATAATGATAATAATAATTTGTAATACATTACTAAAAATAGATTCAGCACGAAAATACATTTACATCATTAATAAAAATAATAATAATAGCAATTAAAAATAGCAAAATAAAATACACAAAGTTATATAATAATGAATGTAATTAATGTAATCAATGTGGTAACTATGTGGTTTAATAAGCACTATAAAATGGAAATTATATTCCAACTTATATTAAATACTTCGTTGTTGTTTTTTGCTGTAATTGTTATCATATTGTCCCATGCTTATTTATAAAACAAAAACGTTTTGTAATAATATTAACAGTAATAGTCATAATAATAATAATAATAATAATAATAATAATCATAATAATTCGCGAATATTTCAAATATTAATGTCTGTTGATTAACACTTTATTAAAATTAACTTTGAATTAATTCAATTTAATTTTCTTTACTTAAATTTTAAAATCCAACCTCACACAATAAAATTGAAACAAAGTCAGTTTTTCCTTAAATTTTGCCACCTTACTGTACAAACATTAACAATGTTAAATTTTTTTATAATAACAGAAACAAAACATTTACAAGCTTGTATAAATTAAAATATTATTTAACTAAAATTATTTTCTTGTTAAAAATGAGATTACATAATGTTACAATAACTACCAAAATTATCTAACCCAAGTAATCGTAAAAGGACATTTATATTTATAAATTAAACATTTTGTAATACATAAAATATAATAATAATAATTTTGTAAGTATTGCATTTTTCCTAATATTTGACGTTATATTTTATTCTAGTAGTTATATTCAACGTTCAATTATTAACCTGAAAAATTCTACTGTAATTTTTTAATATTAATAATACATATTAACGAAATTGTAATTCCTATTTACCTATAACATTTTATACTATATTATTTAATAAAACCAAATTATCTTTTAAAATTATATTTTTGATAAATGTGTTTAAGTTAGATTACTGCATTATTTAAGGTTATTTCTTTTGGAGTTATATATATATATATATTAGAAATAATTCAATCTAGCTAGTTTCAAGCCTGAACAAAGGATGAGGGTTTGAGCGCAAGGTTAGCAACCTGGCTTCTGTAAAAAAGTTATACTGCTACGGAAACAGTACATGTGAACGCCATTCCGGCAAATAACGGTAAAAAAGTGACTGCACGTATCTGAATGACACAGTTACACAGATGACAGGGTTGAGTGAAGGCCGAAAGGAAGCTCAATCTTCGATTTGCAAAATCTTTAATGCCAACGAAACTTTATTATTGTTGTTGTTTTATTGCCCCATGCTTATCTTTAAAGCAAAAGGATTTTGTATAACATAATAAATATATATATTCCATGGGACATTCATTTTAATTAGATATTCCCCAATAAATATATTCCCAATATTCCCCAATAAATATATATATTCCATGGGACATTCATTTTAATTAAATCTTCCCCAATAGTTTCTATTCAAGTTTTCTGTAGTCTACTCCAACTTTTCTTTTGCTATTATCAATAGTCCAATTTAAAACCGCCTTAGCTGGCTTTAGGGATGTAATTGTAGAATTGAATGAAGTAATATTCTCGTTTAATCAAAGATTCTGCAAATCAAAAATTAAGGTTTATTTTGACTTGTACTCAACCTTGTCACCTGTGTTGGGCTACTACCTTTTTACCACTGTTTGGCGCAATAGCGTCGTTTTTTGTGTTTCCGTAGCAATGTAGATTTTTTAAAGTGTCCAGGTTGGTAAACTTGCATTCAACTATTCCTCATTTATCCAGGTTTTAAATTGGGTAAGTTGGTTTGTTTCTGATATTCTCCAGGTGGCATTATATATCTAAATAAAAATATAAAAAGACGCAAACTGTGGGATAAATTCATGTCGCATATTCTCGTCAATCAGAAACATATAAAAGTTTAGTATATATATATATATATATATATATATATATATATATATATATAAGGGGTACAGATAACATTTAAGTTAGTACAGCTCACTAACATACACAAACACAATGTTACGACCAAGCTAAGTTCAATGTAGCGATTAAATGTTTTTGTGTATAAAAAGTAGGTTTCAATATCTGAATATAAACAGATTCAAGGATTTTCAACATATTAGAAACTTGAGAAGTAATTGACTCTTTAAAACGATTTTTGAAATAGATTTAATGTTTGATTTGTAGTAGATGACGTAATACAGTTACATACTAAACCAAAATTAATTACAACCTTATTTATTAAATTAAGCAAAAATTAAAAAATAACTTAATTGCCGAATATTTCGTGTTAGTAATTAAAAGAAACATTTTATGGAACAAACTTCTTCACCCATTTTTTAAGTTTAAGCGTTTTGTAACAAAAAATTGTAACATTTCTGTTATACATAAGTAATTATTTTATTCCTTTGTTTAAATAATTTAATGTATCAGTATCTCATGTTTTAAAATGTTCAATAATTGCATTTTTTTGAATGTTTTTTCTAGAATATTTTGATGTACTATATATATATATATATATATCATACTCCTATGTTCGAAATTGTCATGGGAGTACGTCAAAGATGTATTTTGTCACCGTTTTTGTTTCTTCTGGTAATTGATTTTATTATGACTCAATCCATAATAATTTGTGTTATGGTATCAAATGGAACCAAGGCCGATTAACGGATTTGGATTTTGCAGATGATATTGGTCTACTCAGTGAAACCCCAGAAATGATGCAAAATATGACAACACGACTCAGTGATATCAGTTCTCGTATTGGCTTACGGATTAATTGTTCAAAGACAAAAGTGTTGTGCATAAAGTCAAACAATGATTTGCCCATCAAAATTAGTGGACAAAATATTGATACTGTTGATTCCTTTACATATCTGGGAAGCATCATTGGTAAAGACGGACAAACCGAAATTGATGTTAAAGCCAGACTTGGTAAGGCAATGTCAGTCTTCAATAAACTTAAATCAATATGATCATGTTCTTCCATTTGCCTAAAGTTAAAACTTTGTTTGTACGCATCAATAATCATTCCTACGGCAATATATGAGAGTGAAACGTGGAAACGTACGGACAAGATTGATAAGATGGTGGATGTATTTCATCGCCGGTGTCTTAGAAGTATTTTAAAGATTACCTAGCGCGATCACATTTCAAATGATGAGATCATGAAAAGAACTGACTTTTGTTCACTCCATGACATCATTACAATTAAACGAAAAAAATTACTTGGTCAAATTCTACGTTTACCGCCCAAAAGACTAGCAAGAACGGTTTTGGAATGGACAATTGTAAATGGTAAAAGAAAGGTTGGCAGACTAAAGAAAACTAGGCTAAGAACTATTTGGAAAGATCTAATTGAAATGAATATTTCATGGGCACAAACAAAATGTTTGGCAAAATGTTCAAATACATGGAAACATTTTGTTGTCTGATGTTCTCTTTGAATTACGAGACTTTGATGTTAATTTTTGCTGTAATTGTTATCTTATTGCCCCATGCTTATTTTTTTAAAGCAAAAGTGTTTTGTAATAATATACATATATATATATATATATATAACGCTCTTATGTGAATAAAAATATTAAAAATTTAATTAAATTCAAGTTTTCTATTAAAAACGTTTGAAAACACTTTTTTTTAGTCCGTTATTATCGAAAATACATTCTGTTAAATAATTTTTCTTAAAATTTTGTTCTACACTGTAACATTTAAAAAAATAGATTTACTATCTCTGCATTTTAATTGAATTCTTTTCAGTACACTCCAGAAGTTAAATAAAGTTTAATTAAGCCGGTAATTTAAAAATAATCCATTTAGTAATATTTTATGATTATAAAAAACCCACCATGTATTAACATGAAGCACAACGCGTATGTAATAGAATTAAAAACAAAAATAATACATTTAACAAATATTCTATATTTTATTTTATTAAGATAGAAATGTTTTAAGCATTTAAAAAATGTAGAGCGTTTTCATTAACATTTTCGTGATAATACAAGCTAGTGAGAGTTGAAAAAAATTGAAAAATTGTTTTTTTACATACAAAAAATTTAATTTTAATTAAATTAAGCAAACAATGTTTTTAAAACTAATTAAAGAGATTGAATTAATTTGAAGGCAAAAAAAATTAAACAGCTGTAATTATTCGCCTCTAATAATAAAAAAAATGTTAAACTTTTATTAATAAATAAGAAAAAATAATTTTAAATTTCATTTAGGGGTCAGGTTAAGGATTTTTAATAACTAATATAAGGATAATAAAAACAATAATTTTTGAATAAATTATATAATTTTAAATAATAATGTCTATCTATTGTAATTAGAAATATAAAAATAAAAGTATTTTCGAAAAAGTAAGAAACAAGATTTACAATAATAACAAACTTGTATCTAATTATATATTCACGCAAAATATTCATACTATATATATACATATATTAATTTATTTTATTTTTAATACGTTAAATTTTTTATGCGAAACATTTTTCCACAGTGGACATTTGAGTGAAACTAAACTTGGGCCTGCATTTAATGCCAATGATGCCGATTAGGTTCATGTCCACCCACGTTCAAGTCGAGTGCAATACCGCTAGACAACCCCAGTAAGTAATACTATTCTAAACAATGACAAAAACTAGAATTTAAGGTTTCAAAATATGAAAATGCCATAGTGACAAATTGCAGTTAGAAAAGAATTTCGATAATTGGGTTGAGTTGCCTCCAATAAGAAACATTTTTTTATTATTTTTTATTTGAATGTTTTACAAGAAAAATCTTTCAGCAGTAGACATTTTAGCAAAGCCGAACGTGGGCCCGCATTTTAGTAGGCCGGTGGTGGGATTCGAACCCCGATGCCCACCGAGGTCCGAATTTGAGCGCTGTACCGCTAGACCACCCCGGCACATAATCTTTAATGTGCAAAATGCTCAGGACAAAAACTTGAACCGGACTAGGTACGTGGAGGAATATAAGCACGCTTTTTTCAAAATAGAAAATTGGTACAGCCCAATTGGTACAGTGCCCGATTTGAATCTGGGTAGACATGGGGGGGGGTGGAATCCTACCACCTGCCCACTAAATGTGGACTCACGTTTGGATTTTCTAAAATGTCCACTGCTGAAAAAAGCATTTTCCGTTGAAACATTTAAAGTAGCAAACGTAAATAAATAAATAAAAAGTAAATCATTAAGGGTATTAGGGAAATATAATAGACAAGTTGAGGATATTTTACAAGAAGTAATGCATTAATTTATTACTTGGAAAATTAAAAATATGATATGTTAGTATTTTTAAAACAAAATAATTACAAGTCTTTTGGTAAATGGATAATTGCGAGAAATTGTACTATTGCACCTAGATTTTACACTTAATTTATAATAACATTAATTGTACAAGTCTATGTCCAAAAATAGCCAAACAGATGAATTTTAAAACCAATTACAAAATTTACTAGAAAACCTAACATAACACGGAATAAAAGTATTGATTGTGTATTTGTATTAAAAAATAAATACAATTTTTCATGGCAATGCCGATAATGCAAATAATAATGAAAATAGATTGTTAACTTTAAGTAGTCTTGGTAACATATTTTGTACTTACAAAATAAACACAAAACAACGTAAATTTATCTATATACAAACATAAATAAAATTGATTATATTTGTATTATTACAAAATTATGTTAGAAACTAGAAAAAGAATTAGAAATGTAAATTGTAAAATGATCATACATTTTTAACAAATAATAAGCAATTGTCCAAATGGGTAGAGTATTTTCAATAAGTAGTTTATTATCACTCTATGACAATGATCTTTTTACATTGTAATACAAATAAAGTTATACATATAATAAAAAACAGAAAATGTTTAATAGCAGCATTTCTGTAAACAAAATAATTTATGCAATTAAAAGATTGAACCACAATAAAGTATTTATTTATTTTATTTTTATTTTATGTTTGATAATTTGAATGCGTACGAGAAACATCTTTTAGCAGTAGACATTTTAGCGAAGCTAAACGTGGGCCCACATTTAGTGGGCCGGTGGTGGGATTCGAATCCCCATATTGTAACGTTAAACCAGCCTGACTTGACAAAATAACATCAGAAAACTTAAACTTTGTCTTTATTGGTATAATATACACATTACTGCAAATTTAGAAGAAAGAGTAACTCTGTCACTCTGATAAAAAAAAACGATTGAACAATTGTAGAAACTGGGGAACATTGATCTGCAAAATAATTTTAAATTGTTCAACTAATGCGGTAGACAAATATCTTTGATAATAACAATACCAATAATTTTTAAATTGGTTACAAATATTTTTATTAAAACTTTTGTTTGTGTTTATTAAAATTCTGTTTAAAAAGATTGTTACACTATATAAAATAACATTAAAATATGCAAATATTATGTATTTAAACGAAAAGCAGCCATACTGTTATGTTTGAAATTTTTACAAGAGTATTTTAAGAATGCATTTTCTTACCGTGACAGTTTCTACTAGTTTTTAATTTTATTATCATTATTAGTCCAATTTGGCTCATGGTATTAAATTTTTAAATAATTTTATATGCACAAACTACACGAGTAATTTAATTAATAACAACATTTATTTATCAGTAGGTTTTTAAAGAATTAATTATTTTAGAATTGTTATATTATAATTGTCAGATTTACTTGAATAATAAATTTACCAGGATTTTAAGTCAACCAGGAGCACTGTACAGCTGTTTCTATCTTATTTAGAATTATCAGCAGCACCTTAAACCACGGAGCTACGGGTAGATAACCTTGGCCTTGTAAAGTTATTATTTATAATGTGTAAACTTTGAAAGGTATGCACTGCTGATGATTCCAAATAAGGACATGAAACAACTGTACAGTGCTCCAGGTTGACTTAAAATTCTGGTAAATTTATTATTCAAGTGAATTTGACAATTCTCGTACAACAATTTTGATATAACAATTCTAGTATAACATTTATTTTAATAGTTTTGCATTTTTATAAAATTTATTTTAAAATTAGATTAACTTAATCAATATAATTAGCCTAAAAATTAAAATATTTAAAATCAATGCATTAAAAAAGTTTTATTTAACAATTTTAATTTTTATAATAAAAAAAAAATTCTTAATAATAAAAATATAGTTATTTTACAAATATTCTATTAACTATATTATTTTATAAACCTTATTTTAGCATGTTTATACGTTAATATTTACAATTAACAAATTTTATTATTATATCTATTGTTTAACTCCGCCTAGTTTGGACCAGATATGATTAAACTTAGTCAGTATTAAGCCTGGATAAAGGAGGGGGTTTAATCGCAAGGTTAACAACCTGGCCTCTGTAAAAAATTTATACTGCTACGGAAACAATACATGTGAACGCCATTCCGGCAAATAACGGTAAAGAAGTGACTGCACGTATCTGAATGACACAGTTACACAGATGACAGGGTTGAGTGAAGGCCGAAAGGAAGCTCAATCTTCGATTTGCAAAACTTTCAATGCCAAAGAGACTTGGTTGTTGTTGCTGTTTTTTGCTGTAATTGTTATCTTATTGCCCCATGCTTATTTTTAAAGCAAAAGGGTTTTGTATAATATTATATATATATATATATATATATATATATATATATATATATATATATATATATATATATATATATATATATATATTGTTTTACTGCATTATTTATTGGCGTGCTTGTGGAATATAACGTGGTTTGTGCAACTATGAATGTTTCAGTTTTTGTCCGTTTATTTTATTATTTCTGTGGTGCATAATTGTATTGACTATTTTAACTTTAATACATTTAGTATTAACATTTATGCTTTAATAAAATTATTACGAAATACTTGTTTTTTATAATAAGTCGAGATTTAACCATTAGTGTATTATTAAAATTGAAACATTTTTATTGTAGATTAATTAATTTTTTTAAATATAATTTATCATTATTATTATTATTATTACTATTATTATTATTATTATTATTATTATTATTAATATACTTTAAAATATTTAATTTAATGCCATTAAAAATGTCTAAAGAGATATCTTCTAATATTAACGATTGCATATCAATAGTTATTATTTATTAAACGATATATATATATATGTATATATATATATAACGCAAATGTAATATTTCGTTAAAAAGTATATAAATGTAAAATATAATGTTTTAAAACAACTAATTTTGTCTTTAGAAAATTATCAATATGAAAGAAAGATGATAAAAAAAGTTCTAAAAAATTAATTAATTTTTAAAATGTGTACAATGTTTTGTTTGTTGTTGTGTTAAATTTTTGTTCCTATTTTTCAACGTAATTTATGCAATAATTAATTTATAAACTGAAAATAAAAACCTAATGTAAGTTTTTACGTTTTAGTTGTATACACATCACATTAATATTATAATGTAATTAAATTATGAACAATACCATACTAGTAATCCGATGTTTCAAATTGCTAATGAGCATAAACAATAATACACACTGCATTGTCTATAACAGTATTTGTGAAATATAAGTTGCAGTAAAATTAAAATTTATTATAACTGTTGTAAATACATGTAATCAAGTAAATTATAGTAAAAATAATAATTTAAATTAATTAAAAATATACACTTATTTGCAATAGTTTTTAAAATATTAAAATTTTTATTTGTAACAGTACGTTTTAATGGAATAATTAACATAACATGGTAAAAAAATATCTTAAAATAAAAATATATAACATAAATAAAAAATTCAAACTAACAAAAATGAAATTTTGGACAATTTTAACAAGATTAATTGCAAGAAATATTTCACTTAACAGTTAACTAATAAAAAACTTATATATATATATATATATATATATATATATATATAAATAAAAAAATTAGTTATTTTAAGCTATTAATCAAATTTAATAAAAAAAAGTTGTCTCAAAATTACGATGCATTTACAAAAAATCAAAAATAATAAAATTGTTAAATGTTAAGACATTGAATATAACAGTTTGTACATTTTTTGTAATTTTTTGTTTAATAACAAGCGGATTAAAATTCATTTGCAATTGTTTAAATATAATAATCATTATTATGCATTATTGTTAATATGTATTTGCTGTTTATTAAAAATTGCGTAAACCTGTTCTTAATATATATATATATATATATATATATATGATTTAAAAGAATTTGAAAATTGTATTAATAAAATTGAACAGTGGTCTACTAACTTTGATCTCGATTTAAATCTATCGAAATGAAAGCTAGTTAAATTTACAATAAGGCGTCCAAAAGAATCAGACGAACATATGTACTTATAACAGAATTAAGTACCTTGGGGTACATATTAATAGCAAACTTACCTGGTGTGATTATGTAGAGCACATATTTTAAAAACCAAATTCTTATGTTACTATATAAGAAGATTAAGAAAACTAAAGGTTCGTAGTTATATTACTAAATCGTTCGTTACATTTAGTTTTTATTCTTTAATATTATATTGCTTACCTGTAATTTTTCATGGTTTATTAAATTATGCATATCTTGGGTGTTAAAATCTGCAGGAGTCAAATATTCTATCTCTTTGAATGATATTGCTAATAAACATTTTAAATTCTGTATACAATTAGCATCAAGGATTGAAAGTAATAACAATCACCCACTACACGCAGCTTTAAACAAATCTAAAGCTTATGGAAAAAGCAAAAAGGACCTACATGTACATGAAAGCCAAAACTAATCAATACAAAAACTCATGTCTGCCATACTTATCCAGAATATTAACCAATCGAGAATCAAACAAAATTGAACTTCTAAGAAACTTATCAACGTAAAAATCATTCCCCCTCGCATTTATTTGAACTAATTTGGACATCCTACAGCATAATGTAACAATTGTGCCTTATAATGACTTATTCAAAGTATCACATGTTTATTGTATTGACTTTATTTATATTCATTATCATATGACTTTTTATTTCATTTTGTCCCATTTTTTGTAGTACTACGTTTTTATAAATTTTGTTATTTTTTATTGATAGTAAAAATATATTTTACGCTGAATGTATATCTAGTGAGATATTAAAGCTTTATATATATATATATATATATATATATATATATATATATATAGTAGGCAATATGTCATTCTAATTAATTTTTTTTTTATATTTTTGTTTTTAAAATAAATTATAGTATATTTTTAAAATAACTATTTTTTACACATTGTAAAGATTTTGTTGATGTCTAACATGCTTTTGATAAATATATGACCTTAATACATACGCTAGTGATGCGATTCCTAAAATTCAACTTTTTCTGGTTAAAATTTTATAAATATTAAATTATGTAATTTATTTACAAAAATAATTATTAAAAAACATTTTTTAATTTTATATTATTTTTATTTTTAAACATAATAATTTTTAAAATAAAATAACTTCTCATACATATATATATATATATATATATATATATATAAATTTACACTGTATTTAATTAGTTTATTTTAAAAGCATTTTAATATGAACAATTTTAAAACAATTTTTTTTTCAAAAAATTATTAGATTCTTTTTAATAATTTAAGCACAAGATCGATTTTTATTTTCCGTTTCAAAATTTGTAATTTTGATAAAAAACGCCTCTTATTTCCGCTCAGCACCGTTATTTGACTTCCCATGATTATGAATTAGTTCAGAGTTTTTATGAAAGAGGCACAAAAGTTAAAACAATTGCCGAATGCATGAAAATAGATGTTTCAACTGTGTACAACATTTTGAACAATAAAACAAGCCCCAGATCACCCACGGTTGGAAGGAAACGTTCAACAAGCAAACAAGATATTCAGTTTATAATTATGCAGCTTAAAAAACACCGACCAATGAATATAAAACAAATAAAAAATTTATTCAATTGTAAAAAGGAGGATGAAATCTGAAGGTTTTATTTTTAAGGCGTCTGTTAAGAAACCTCCACTCAATCATGGCCATAGATTACAACGAGTGGAGTTTGCTAAAAAGTACAAACATTATCCATTATTATTTTGGAGATCAATATACTTCACAGATGAGTGTCCTATATCCTATGAGTCATGGACTGAACATTCAAAGGTTATTATCAGTCCAAATTTCCCACGCAACCACACTTGTACTGCTATAAAAGTTACACATCCTTCATGTGTCATTGGATATTTTGCAATTAAGTATAATCAGTTTCCAAAATGGATGCGTACAAGTGGCAATTTAAACAACGCTGAATTTGTACAAATATTTAAACAATTATTTCATAGCGAGCTGTCCAGAAATGCTACAAGACACTTAATCATCATCCAAGACAATGCTTCTGTGCACAGTTCAAAATTGGTAATGTGTATTTTAATATGACTTACAATTTACTATACGTTTTCCTATTTAGACCACAAAAACTTTGAAAAACAAAAAGTTTACTTTTATTCAACTTCATCCATACAGTCCAGACCTCAATGTAATTGAAAACTTTTTAGTATTTTAAAACGTGAGGTGAACCGCATGGAAATAAATCATTTTGTAGAAAATTGTAATTTAAAGGACTATATTTGTACGTTGATAGATTACTACCCAAAGCGGCTGGCAGAAGTTGAACAAAAGCGTGGATATCACTTCAATTACTGACATTATTTAGTTTATTACCTTTATTTTGTATGTTCATGTATTTTAGTAGATAAAACTATTTTTTAAACCAATTATCTGTGTTTTTAAGTTTTCATTATGGTGATATTGTGGTTTATTGCCAAAGCGAATGTTATTATATATTATATTAAGAATTTGTTTGCGAATAATATTAAATGCATATATATATATATATATATATATATATATTATATATATATATTAGTAAAGTATTATCTAAGGTACTTATTAATAAATGTTAGATATGTCTAAGATAATTAACAAGTGCTAAATAAATTTAGATATCATAGTAGGTGAACATTGGAGTCACTTATGTCATTATGTATATATATATATATATATATATATATATAAATATATATAACATTTTATTAAATTAATTTTGTGCCAAATAAAGGATTTTATTACAATTATGGAAGAATTTTTTTAAAAATTATTTAATAATTTATCCATGTATAAATTTGCTATTTTTAGTAATAATATAAATAGCATTTTAAGAGTGTGTTAATATTTTTCGCTAAAGTAATATTATTGAATTAATATTATTATTAGTAATATTATTAAAATAAAAATGTTTAAATGTTTTATTGACTAATTTTAATAATAGTAAATTTTCAATTAAGATACAAATGAATATTACCAATTAACTAGGAATAAATGCAAATAATAATAGTATAAAAATATAACATTTACTAAAAAATAATAATCAAATATTCGAATAGTGTATAAAAGTAATGAAAAACGATTACCTATTAAAATAATTAACAAAAACGATTACATTTAACTTTGAAAATAAGTGCATTTTTCTCCGGTCAATTTGTCAAAATATTGTTTTTATTTTAGTTACAATTTTTAATCAGTCAAACATATTTCCTCATTATGCTTGAATTTTTTATATGGGCTCTATTGAAAAAATATGTAAAATTAAAAACTGCAAAAGCCTTCTGGGACTTTTACACATGGTTTGCAATCTAAAATAAAGTTCATCTAAGAATATAATTTTTAAAATTTAAAATTTAATTTAAATAATGTTTATAAATAAAATAGTTAATTAAATTTTATTTCTGCCATAAAAAATATACTATTTAAAAAAAAATATTTTATAGTGTACCTAACGTTTTAATTGCTTTTAAATCTACACAATTCTTCAAAACTGCATACTCAACCTAATTATTTATTTTAATTACATTTAAAACGTTTTTAAATAATAAATCTATATATATATATATATATATATATATATATATATATATATATATATATATATATATATATATATATATATATATATATATATAATGTTCAAACAGTTTAGTTAAGTAACTAAAACTGTATGAAAATGTATGATAAACGTCAAAATAAAACAGAAAGTAATTTGTTAATTTGTTACTTTTAAAGTGTAAAAAGCTTTTTGGTTTAATTTTTAGCATAATAAACTATTTCGTTTTTTATATTTGAGATTATTTCAAATTAATTCATTTACTTTGAATGGATTCTATTTGTCGCACGTACTTATATAATGACAATTAATTACGGTTTAAAAAGTTGTTTAATTGAAAAAAAATACAAACTTCCTTAATTGAAAAAAATGTTACAACAAAATAAATGATGGCATTGTCGAATCTCTAACTTAATTGATTCAAACCAAACATTTTAATGGGTAAAGATTTAGCCAAGCGAAACCAAAAGTCAACACGGTGTAACAATAATTAAATTAAGTGATTTGAATCATATTGTAAATTTTATACCGTTGATTGGTTTGTTTTTGTCCAATTTATTCCTTTAAGCTAAAATAATACTTTTTATTAATTAAAAAAATTATTTTCTGTATTTTACTATTTTATATTCTATACAAAATTTTGTAAAATGGAATAACCAAAGCATAACATCGCGTTTTATAGTATAAAAAACTGACATTTGTATAAATTTGTAAAAAAAGAAACCCTTTAGTTAATTGTATTAATAGGTTGTGATATTATTTATTACATGAAATTAACTTTTTACAATAAAAACACGTCATATATATATATATATATATATCAAAATTCTTCTGCTTTAAAATGCATGGGATAACAAGATTCTTTTCCATAATTGTATATTAAATTATATATATATATATATATATATATATATATATATATATATATATAAATATATATATATATATATATATATATATATATATATATTAAAATGATACTTTTAGTCCAATTTTATTGAACTTTGTCATCAAAACTGTGATGTTTTCCCTTTTTTTGAAATAGTGTTCTTTTTTAGCTATATCAATTATTTATAGATTGCCAACCTTTACTCTGAAACCCTCCTCCTTTATCGACAAGACTGGCATCAGTAACAAAACACTCCAACGTTTTGTTACCTATGTATACATACATATATATATGGCGTAATTCTTTAAAAAAGAAAATTTTTCGATTTATCATCTACTTGTCTCATTTACAATGGACTAGATAAACGGACACATTACAACGCATGTATTCTATTTGCTACATTTCGATTTGTTCATTTTGCCTGTCTGTGTTCTATTGTAAAAAAAACTTATTGTTAATAAAATAATCATTATCATGAAGTGTGTCTAAAAGCATCTCATTTTAGATTTATGTACTATTTAAAGGCAATGATTTAACATCAGTGAACTGTTTTAACATGATTGTTTAAAAACTATAAATAAACATTAATTAATTATATTTTAGATAAATATATAAACTTTTTAAATTGTTGAATATTAATTGGATACTTAGTAGTATTTTATCATTGAAAACGAAAAAAATAATACATTACGGAAAAGCAAACAAACAAACGAACAATCGTAATGTTTTTAAACGTTTTTGCATGTCTAATTGAAAACGTATTGTTTTAATTCGTGTCAATCAAATATTTTTATGTCTTTAACTACAATAAATACAACAATAAATGAGGATAGCAAATTGTGCAATCAGAATCTGAACTACAGCGACGTACTTACTTTACGCGTACCTACAGCAGACGATTTGCGTTCGAATCAAAATTACAAATCTATTGGACATTTTAAAATTTGTTGTTCCAAATTGCATTCTTGTTTCAATTTGAAAAAAAGATATTTAAAAAAACACAACCCAACTGACAATTTCAAATATAATTCTAATGTTGACAACATCAATAATAATCAACACTCAACACTTGTTGACAAAAGCAAATCAAATCACGACAATTTAGTTTTGTCAAACAAAATAGAACGTACAACAATGGACTTGGTAGGAAAAAGTTACAACGCAACCGCTAACAACAACAATAACAATAGCAACAATAAAAATGCAACTGACGAGGATAGTATGTTATGGACTACAAACTTTTTAGCAGCTTTAAGTATTTTTCTCATTGTTATTACATTTCCATTTTCTTTGCTCTACTGTATTCAAATTGTGGCCGAATACGAAAGAGCCGTCGTACTACGCATGGGTAATCTAATTGCCAAGGGCAAAGGAACGAAAGGACCGGGTTTATTTTTTATACTGCCCTGTATAGACAGCGTGCGCAAAGTTGACTTGCGTACGGTAACGTTCGAAATTCCGCCCCAAGAATTGCTTACGCGTGATTCGGTAACGGTATCTGTAGACGCTGTTGTCTATTACCGTGTACTCAATCCTGTAGCTTCTGTGCTAAATATTGAAGATGCAGCCAGATCGACAAGGCTGTTGGCTCAGACGACAATTCGAAATGTTTTGGGTACCAAAGACTTGGGTCAGATACTGATGGATCGCGATGAAATTTCCGTTGCTATGCAATCGAATCTCGATGCAACTACCGATGCTTGGGGCATTAGAGTAAGTCCAATTTGAACAACAAAATAGACACATTTAAATATTGATGGTATTGCTTGTCGATTGTTTAAAACTATTTATTTGGATTTTGTTGTGGTTTTTATCAGCACGTAAACATGAATAGTAAGGCTTTGGATTAACATTTGCAATTATATAATTATTTTTGTCTAATTATTTTTAAAATATTTAGTTAATCTTCTAGACATACAGCATTTATATAATTTTGTTTTTATTGCGTATACGTTTAAATTTATAGCGTTTAGCACAAGTTTATTTTGTATTTTTAATTTAGATTCAGGTTTCATTTAACAACAATTTTTTGATAACACGCAACAATATTTTTCGTACTAATTGTAGATTTCTAAATTTTCTAAATGTGAACAAAAGCTTTTTTTACGTTTTTCTTTGTCTTTTTCAATACTGCGGTGACTGTTTATTTTGCAGACTTAATAAACGTAAAAAACAATATAGAAAGATGCACCCAAATGCGGATTTAACTGTCCAAAAAACGTTTTGAATAAAAGCGTCTCCTAAAGAACTTGAAGTAAATTGACTTAAACTAAGAGTACAAAATAAAATCGTTAGCAGTAGTTATTTTCAACTTTATAACAACTAAAGTTATTTTGAATGTACACAATTATTATTATTATTATTATTATTATTATTATTAATGTATTACCAACTTACATTTGTAATTGTATTTACTTATTGATTTGATAATAACATCTTTAACAAAACTATAAAAATATACTTACTGCTAAATATATAACTATGCCGTATTGAAATTTATAGCGTTTAACACAAGTTTTTTTGGTATTTTTTGTTTATTTTATGCAGCTGTTTGTGTTTTATTGGCATTTTTAATTTTCCATAAAATAGAACGTTTGTAATAAAAATTATTTATTATTAAGATAACAGGGGTATTTATTTACTGCTTTTATATTATAATAAATAGATGTATTAATAATTAATAGTAAATTTGTATATAAGACATTTAAGTTGGTTGTAGATATTTTTATGAATTAAAACAAATATTATAGGTTGCAGTTTTTAACTTAATACAATTTTTTGAGTTAAAAATGAAAAACTATTGCATTGTAATCAAAAATATTGAAAAAAATTGATTTTAATCTATTTTTAAAGTACAAAAACGTTTATCATTTTATGCATTTTTTACAACCTGACAAAAAATTAAATTTAATATTCTAACGTACATTTTATGCTTGTACTATACTAGTATTTAACAATAATACATCATTTCGTTTATTATTTGAAATTGTTATATTTTATTTAATATTATCACGAAATGAACATTTAAAATTTATTGCATGTATAATTTTAAATGAAGCAAATCCTGCAACAAAAATTGTACTTTGGTTTTATCAATTTGTTATTTAAATTAGTAAATAAAATTGGATAATATATTAATTTTATTTTATATTTATTGTTATTTAGTGTTATTCAGTAGACTACAATTCTTAAAGTATCCCCCAATTTTTTTGTTCGTAATTTCTACATGTGTGTGTGTGTGTGTACTTTGTTGTCTATTATTAAGCAGGATTGAGTGAATTTGTTTGTAACAAATTTAAGACAAAATTGGATTCAAATAGCAATCTCAATAATTGCTTGTAAATTTTAGTTAAATGGTGGAAGATGGGGAAAAGCAAAAATGCATTAAAATTTGACTACATTTTTTTGACAAATTTTTACAATTTATTTTTGAACTGTAAATTATAAATTAACAACTAATGTACAAAAATAGATGCATATTTACTACAAGCTAAAAATATTTTTACCTATAATTTATTTGATTATTTATTTATAATATATTAATATTTAACAACATAATAAAAATAATGTATAAAATAATATTTAAAATTGTTAATAAATAGTTTTTACATGTGTAATGTCCAATTGCAGTTTTGTACAATAAAATACGTTTTTATTTTCCATATTTTATTACACGTTTTACGATAACTTATTATTTTAAAAATCGGTTTTAATTATATTGCAAATTATATTCAAATAAAATGTATATTAATATCATTTAGATAGTATTGTACAGTAAAAATAAATTAAGTTATTCAATTATTAATAAACTAAATTGTTATAATTATATTAAACTATATATATATATATATAGTTTATAATGGCTTATATATGTATTATTTTGTTATTTTACATTTGCTTGTATAACAATATTATTTTAAAATTAATATTATTTTGACAAAATGTAATTATTTTAATAACCAAGTGTTCTAAATTAAATTATAATAGATGTTGTATATGTATATATAATATTTGTATAATTTATTTTAAAAGTAATTAATAACTATTATTTATTGCTTTCCTTGTGTGACAGTCAAATATTATTGGTGACTCTATTAATTTTAATTTAAAATTAAACGATTGAGATAAAATTTGTAATAATTTATTGCTATTGCACTTATTATTTATAGTTTACAGTTTTGTACAAATTTAAACAAAATATTTTATTGTATTTGGTTTTTATAGCTTAAGTGATTGCATTAAAATTATTTTTAATTAGTGCTTATTTAGAATGGACATACCAGAGCCTGCCAATTTAATGTGTATCTTAAAACACGTATATATATATATATGTGTGTGTGTGTATATGTGGGGTAGTCTAGCGGTACAACGCTCAAATTAGGACCTCGGTGGGCATCGGGGTTCAAATCCTACCACCGCCCACTCAAGTGCGGACCCACGTTCGGCTACGCTAATTGTCCACTGCCGAAAAATGTTTTTCGTAAGACATTTAAAGTAATAAACATAAAGTTAAAATAAAATAATACATATATATATATATATATATATATATATGTATGTAACTTTATCTATTTACAGTTAAATTATTTTATAAAAAGGTGTTTTCATTATAAATTAGTATTTATTTGATTATTCTTTTCTTTTAGACGCAGACAATTGTACAATAAACGTAAAACAATTTAATTATATATTGTACAATAAAATAATCTATTTATTTCTACGTTTTAAATTAATTTTGTTATCCTGTATTAAGAAAATAGTGGAAAATTTTTTTGATTGTTTAAAATGTACTATTTTCATAAAGTTAAAAACAAGATTTTTAATGTAATCTATACAGTTTTAGTATTATATTTTTTTATCTATACATCCTTACAAGCTTTTGTGTATAAATAAATAAAATTTGTCCTACTATTAATAATAATGAAAATTTTAGTAAATTGTATAATTATCTATAAATCTAAAACTTGAATAAATTCTAATAATTGTTAGTTTCATATACTTATAATTATAATCAGTAATTAATTTTTAATAATAACAAATTTTTGAATAGTATCTTAAATACAAATTAATTATATACAATCATATAATTTAATACACTTTATTTTAAATTGACATATTATTAATTTTGTATCTTTAATTTTGTATAAGTATTTGTCAAAAAATGTATTTTAGATGTTTCGTTGTAAACAAATTTGGAATACATTTTTTTTATATTGGTTTTGGTAAACAATAAAATGTTCATCGGTTTACACTGATTTAAGAATTACATGTGTAAATATTTTTATTTATTCAACTGTAATATAAAAGTAAAAATTAATGGTTTTTTTATTTTAACTAAAAATATAACTTTTTAATGTAAAATATATTAATTTAAATAATTAAAAATTCATTATAAACGTAAAGTTAAATTTATTTTAGATTAACAAATAAATTAAAATAGATTTAATTAATTTGTTTGCTAGATGAGGTTTTTTCAATTGTAATTAAATAAGATTAACTAATTTTTATGCTACTGTATTTGTGTTAATAAACATTTATACATAAAAACGATGTGTTTTTTGTGCATAACAAACTGATATTTGTATTTATTTTACAATAATATATAGAATAAAAAATTACATTTATGTAGTTACATACACTAACACATTTAGAAATAAAAATAAATTATAAAAATTAACATTTTAAATAATATGTATTTTTGTTTAACTGTTAAACTGGTATTTATTAATATTTTTAGTTCTATATGTAGTAACAAAGTATATATACAATACAAATCCCCATTTGTTTTCTGAAACATATCTGCTTAAAATAGTTTATTATTTACATTTTAAACATTAAATTTCTGAAAAATAGTATCAACATTCTAATAGTTAATATATTTAAAACTTATTACTTGATTTAAAATACTTAATTAAAAAACCTTTTATTTACGCATATAATTAATTTTATGTTTTAAAAAATATTTCAAAAATACGTTTAACTAAAATTTTTAATTTTTAAAGTTTTTTGCATTATTAGAAATGTAAAAAAAAGTATTTTAAATGATCAAAAATTGTACAAGTACTATTTAAAAATTGCATTTTTTATATTAAAAAAAACTGTTGAAAAATAGCATAATTAGAGTTGAGAAATTTTTATGTTGTGTAAATTGCATTATATACAAATTGTAAATATAATTAAATATTATAAAGAAAGGGGTGATTGTTACAATTTCTTTATATATAATAAATTTAAATTTATATTTAAAAATCTAATGTAAAAAATAAAGCAACTGCATTTTCATTAAACAAATTATAGTAATAATATTTGTAATAAATTTTATTAAAACGTGTATTTATATAGTGAGAAAATTTTTTTATTTAAATAAAATAATTAATGTAAATTTAAAAATTAAAAAGGTAGTAATTAAGCATATATATAATAAATTAACTATCTGAAAAATTTAAAATGTGATTTATAATTTGTATTTGATAATTTTTTTTATTTTACATGACAGCAAATGTTGAAATATTTTAATATATTTTGAAATAAAATATTTGATCGAATTTTAATTAATTAGTTGTTGTTTAAACATTTATTTTTTGCATAACATAAGAAAACCTTAATATTTATATTTAAATTACATGTCAATATATAAGAAGTTTATTTTAACAATATATAAAACGTACGAAATATTGTTGAATATTACGCCACATTTATTGATTTCTATGTTTCAAATATATTTCTTTTTAAAAAAAATATATTAAAGTAATTTTTTAATTTAATTTCTAAATTTTCCCATTTATTAAAAGATGAACATATAAATAATTATTAAAATAATCAAAAATAGATTGCTAGAAATTTATTTGAAAACAAACATGTTGCATTAATTTTAACGTTTCACTAACATTTTTTTAACTATTATATATATAGCCAGATACGAAGCCGAACCAAAACTTAATTCATTATAATATTTTAGAATTTTTAGTACTTGTTTTTTATCTTAGACATATTTAACACTTATTAATACACGCCTTTACTTTACTACTAATAATAAAAAATATTATTTACCAAAAACATTTAATCATAATATACGACAAGATTCATTATATTAGTAAACAATAATAATTTTATTTATTAAAACTTAAAAGCAAACACACAATTTGTTAAAAAATAATTTTATTTATTAAAATACACAAATATATAAAGAAAACGTAACATGTTCGAATGTGAGTATATCGCAGTAACAATAAAAACCTTCAAATCTTTTTTTTATAACACAAATGGGGGTCTCTATAAATTTAATCTTATTTTTAATGTTATTAACCTACCGTTTTAAAAATCAAACATAAATTTAATAACACTTGAATCAACTGCATAAAAATCCATTTTTTATTACCAATTTTTTCAGTTTAAATAAATCACACCTATAGTAGTTGGTACGTCATAGTATCATTATTTGGAATATGTTTTTAATGCACTAAAACATTTTGACAAAGTAACGCACATATACCGGGGTGGTCTAGCGATACAGCGCTCGAATTTCGACCTTGGTGATTATCGGTGTTTGAATACACCACCGGCACTAAAATGCGGACTCACGTTTGGCTTCGCTAAACAATGTCCACTACTAAAAGATGCGTTTCTTGTAAAACATTCAAAGTAGCAAACATAAAATAAATAATAAATATACAACTTACTCTGCACTATTTTTGTAATTGTTGGCAAATTTCACATTATATATGCGTCCAAAATGTGTAGGAAAAATCCAGTACATGCATTTTCAAATGTACCTTTTTCTAAAAGTATAAAAATAACTTTCATTCTTTTTATAAAAGTTTACTAATCTCATTTTTTTGTGTATTACGGCAGACTTTACAACCAAATTTATGCAAGGCTATGCATTTTTTAAAAACTCGGTATTACTATTGTTTTACTAAAACGTTTAAATTTATATTTTAAGTTTTGCTTATTGCTGTAGAAGTGAAATAAATTTACTTTTTACTTGTAATTGTATACAGTCCACACTTTAACATAATTTGAGAAATGTTTTATTTACAAAAGTGTCTGCACACTAGACACGTTTATTTTAACATTTTGTTTCGCATATTTTGCCATTATATATATATATATATTATACAAAACCCTTTTGCTTTAAAAATAAGCATAGGGAAATAAGACAACAATTACAGTAAAACAACAACAAAGTTTTGTTGGCATTGAAGATTCTTCAAATCAAAGATTAAGCTTTCTTTCGGCTTTCACTCAACCTTGTCACTTGTGTTACTATGCTATCCAGATACGTGCAATCAGTTGTTTGTCGTTGTTTTGCGGAATGGCGTCCTCTTGATTGTTTCCGTAGCAGTATGAAATTTATTACAAAGGCCAGGTTGCTAATACTTTGTGCTCAAACCCTACTCCTTTATCCAGGTTTAGGACTGGCTAGATTTAATCATTTCTAATCCAAACTTGGCAAAGTTGACTTTTACTATGAATGTAGATAATGGATAGACGTTTGGTAAATGACAATAAAAATTTAACTTGTGCTTCATATTGGATGAGGTTTCGTGGTTCACTGCTTGATTCCAACCTGGGAGAGCGCATGAATACGTATCCGACCACTTCTAAAAGATGATTGCCGTACAAGCATTTAAAGTAATAAAAATGGTAAGAATTGACCAAAGATTTTTTAAACTTTCAAATATTTACTTTACTTAAGATTGGCTAGATTAAATCATTTTTGATCCAAACTAGAATAAAAATATTATTGTATATTGGACAAAGTTGAAATAACTTCAATTTCTATTTTCGCATAAAGTGAGCAAAATTCAAAACTTTTAAACGTAAAATAACAATTAAATATGCGTTACAATAACTGAATATTTTCTTTTTAATAACTTTTTAGAAAAAAATTTGTTTTAATTTATTTTATATTGAATTATTTTTAAAATAAAGTAAATATTAATTATTAGAAAATATAATAAAAATTGGTAGGTATTTATGTAAGCATTTATTGAATTTTAAAAATTATTATTTTTAATAATAAAAATTTAACAAAATAATAATAATTTTTATAAATAAATTAAATATGTTTAAATTAAAACAATTATAGTATAGGTAATATATCGCAAGCAAGTTTAACACGTTATACAAATCTAGAAAAAAATGTTTCTGTTATGTAAATTGTTTATGTTAATTTAAAAAAATTAAAATTATTTATTTTAAAAACAGAAATACAAAACGAAACTAGGTCAATTCAAATTTGTCCCTACAGTATATATATATATATATATATATATATATATATATTGGGGCTAAAATGGGACCTGTCAAAATTAACACATTGAAATTGATTGACTTTCCTTACATCACTTAAGCATATTAGGCACATCGACATTGCACTAAAATAACCATTAAACATCACATTTGCAATACCAATATTCAAAACACTAAAATATTTCTTTTTTACAAATAGCATTACCAAATTCCCGCTTAGACTAAAAACCAAGAATTTATACATTTTGACAACATAAAAATACTACTACATTATTTGCTTAAAAATAAATTGTATTATAAAATATTTACATATATACAAAACAGACATCACCAATTGTCCAAAGTTAATAGTTCAGAGGATAGCCATAATTTTTTATAACTTCTTTTAACCGTTTTGGATAAAAATCAACCAAATTATTAATAAAATCTTGTGGAATTCAATTGTTTAACACATAATTAATTTTTTCATTGAGTGTGCCTCGATTTTTCGTCCGATTCACCTCTCGTTTAAGATAACTGAAAAAGTTTTTAATTACATTGAGATCTGGGCTGTATGGAGGCAATTGAACAAAACTCTGTTTTTTGTATTTAAAGAATCTTTGGTTTAAACAATAAAAGAATGCGTTAATTTTTAAATTATGATAAAAACGAAGTTACCTTTTTCGATGTATGTACCGGAGCATTATCTTGAACAACCACCAAATGCCCTGAAGCATTTTGTCATCGTTCAGACTTGAAAAATTTATTAAAAATAGCTACAAATTCAGAGCTGTTTAGATGGCTACTTGCTTGGCTCCATTTTAGTAGTTGCCCGTACTTAATTCTAAAATATCCATGATGACATGATGGATGTGTAACCTTTTTAACAATGCAATTGTTGTCTTGAGGAAAATCGGGACCACAGATGACCGTGGACTGCACTGCCCGTGATTTATATTTTAAAGCACACTCATCTGTAAAAAAACGATTTCTAAAAACATAATAAACGGTTTTCATATATTTTTGCGAATTCCACGCGTTTTTTTCTATGTTCTGCAGTTAAGGGAACATTTTTTAGCGTTTTTCTTAGCTGCAAATTGGCCGATTTCATTTGATTACGGATAAGTAAATATAAAAAATTTGGCAATTTCTTTTTTTGTATTTGTTAGATGGGCTTCATTTTGTTTCTTTTTAGTTTAGTGATTATAAAAGTATTACTTCGTTTACTTGTTGATAGTGCAGGTCCTGTTCCTGCTGTTCTTGGACGTGTATAATCCTTTAAAACTCGGTATACAGTTCTTGTACTTATCTCAAATAAATCCGCAATTTGTTCAACAGTCAAACCAAAATTATGAATTTTTTTAATTTGTTCGTAATTTTTAGCACTTAAGAAATAACTTCCACTATTTAAACTCATTATAATCACGTGCGATAAGTGTTCAAAATTGTACCAAGGTCAAGTGTTCGAATTAAAATGTTGGATAGGTTGATAAAACAAAAATGAGAGGTCAAGTATTTAAAAATATTCTTTGATCCTTTCACACCATAATTAATGTTAAATTTTCTAAATATACAAAATTTGGAAACTTTTCAATTTTTTTAATATAAACTGTATGCAGTGACATGCGCTGGGTTATTTATGCTTTTATAAAATTATGTAAAAAAAATAGATCTTTTTAAAATTTTTGTTGCCTAATCGTTTCATGTTATTAACTTAATATGTATATAATTTTTAAGTGTAACTATTACCATTTACCCATTTGAATGCCATTTATCCAAAAATTCCAAGACACTCAACTATTTATAATTTTAAAAATGTTAAACAACAATTCACTTCAAGTATTAATAGTCCATATTATTTTAGCACAATTACTTGGTTTGAAAAATACATCTCTTAAGTTAAAACAACAAAAAGTAAAAACTAAGAGTTCACTGACAAGTACCATAATTTAGATATGCTTCATATAATTAAATGGTTTCACAATAAATTATGCTATATTGACTTTGACAGCAGTTTGTTTATCTACTATATATATATATATATATATATATATATATATATATATTAATGCTGAGTAAAACCAATAGAGTTACTACTTTGTCGTACATATATGCATCACTTTAGGGCTGTATTACTATCAGGTTACTCAAGCCTGTACATGTGACTGTGCTCAAAAAACTAATCCATCGGACAATAAGAGGCGCTCTTAAGAATAATCACCGCGCCACAGAAAATAATGCCCCCAGTAAAATTATTGTTGTTAGTAGTCTTGTAGATTACAATAGAATATAATAACACATAACAAACACTTTCTCTATAGTCTTTACGCCAAATGAATGAACAATTATTGTACAGTGGAAATAGTCAAAAGTCACTAGAATTGTGTTTATGATAATTAAAGCACATTAACAAAGACATCGCCTAATTATTGCAGACGGTTAAAAACCAGTTAGCATTGAAAACAGGATATATATATATATACGCTTAATAATTTTGCGTTATTTAAATTGTTCTAAGTTTTAATTTTTTGATAATATTTTAAAATTCAATTTATAAAGGTATTTAACCTAAATTTAAAACGTAAAAAAAATTTGACATGTTCAATAAATTGAATTATATGTTTGACTGGCTGTGACACTTTGTGCAATAAGATGGTTAAATAAAATTGAATTAAAATACAAAATTTACATGTGATTAAAAAGACTAAAAAAATTTATTTTTAAAAATATTATATACACACTTTAAATTCTTACAATCATATATATATATATAGATGTACGTGCAGCTGTCAAACTTAATGCAGTATAAATGATAAACTAATGTAATTGCATGACATACATCCCAATTGAACTAAAATAATCCTCAGGCATCTCTTTAACAATAGCTTATGCCTAAAACCAACATTTACAATTGTTATTAATCAATACTAATTTAGACAAAAAACCGTAATTTATGCAAATAAATAATTTGTTTAAAAATAAATTTTTGTAATATATATATATATATATATATATATATATATATACGTAATTCAAACTTTGAATATGGAATGTTTTAGACAATATTTATAGTTTTCTGTAATTTTTGATATACGTTTGGGTTATTAGTTATTATATTATTCCGTTTTAAAATGACTCACTAAAAGTATTATATGTTCTAATTTTTTCTCACCATAACACTCATATATTTGTTACATTTAGATACACTAACTATCGTATAATTTTATTTGTAGTTCCTTTTGTTCGTATTGTTTCCTATTATTTTTTAATTATACAACTAATCTATACAACTACTAATACAAATGTGTTTGTGTTAAATTCACATCTGATGTCGCATTAAAACTCAATATATGAATAATAATAATAATAATAATAATAATAAATAATTTAATTTATTTAGATTAAATATAATAATAATAATAATAATAACAATAATAATAATTATTATTATTAATATTATAATATAATTTTTAAAGTTTAAATACTTTACGATAAACATTTTCTAGCAAGTGGAGATTTAAGTCAATCAAACAATGGCCTATTTTTGAGGTAGATGATAAAACCAACTGTGAGAAAAGTTGCGATAAAAGAAACCAGCAAGAGTAAGATAACGTTTTGTAAGTTGGGGACAGGAAAGTTTCTAAATGTTTGACCATATTTTTTTTATTATTTTTATTTTTTGTGTTTGCTACTTTCAATGTTTTACAAGAAACATTTTTCAGCAGTAGACATTGTGTAGCAAAGCCAAACGTGGGCAGGGTACAATGATTCAATACAAATCGTATAGAACTAGCTAAATATTAATTTTGCTACCTTATATACATTTTTAAGGTCAACAAATCCCCTTTTGGTAGAAGAATGCACCAATTTGACTCACACTTGCTCACAAAGGCTGACCAAAAAAATTTTTAAAAATTTTTTCATGGTTCGTTTTGTCCTCTACCTTGTTTGTACCGGTGTTAAGCCTTGAAATTGCTGCTTTAAAATAAGCACTGGGGGCAATAAGATAACAATAACAGCAAAAACAACAATAAAGTTTGCCGGGGTGGTCTAGCGGTACAGCGCTTAAATTCGGACCTCGGTGGGCATGGGGGTTTGAATTTTATCACCAGCACTAAAATGCGAGTCCACGTTTGGTTTTGCTAAATAATGTCTACTGCTGAAAGATGCGTTTCTCGTCAAAACATTGAAAGTAGCAAACATGAAATAAAAATAAAAAATAAAATAATTCAAAAGAAAAGGTACAGCAAAAAAATAATTACATATGTTCGAACATTTTGCCAAATTGTTTGTTTTATAAACCCCTTGTCTCCAAATGAAAAATTCCTTTTAATTAGATTTTCCCAATCGGTTCTTAGCCAAGTACTTTGTAGTCTGCAATCCTTTCTATGCCATTGTCAGTTGACTAATCCTCTCGCTAATTTTCTGTAAAATTTGACCAACTATTTGTGTTCGTCGAATCTAAAATTGAGCTTCCTTATGGCCTTCATTTAACCGTGTTATTTGGGTTGTGTTAACACTTTGCTGTTGTTTGCCCCAAGGGCGTTATTCTATTGTTACTGTAAAATTATAAATTTTTTACAAAGACCATTTTAGTAACATTGCGCTCAAACCCTCCTGCTTTTTCCAAACCTAGCACTAGATAGAGTAATTTATATACGATCTTCTCTAGGTTTTAGCTGCCTGTGCAACAATGGCATATTAACCGCTTTAGAATTAAATGGGGAGCAAAAGTATTAACATAAAATACAACATTATATATTTTATGAAATATATTACATAATGATTTTTTAGTGTAATCAATAATATATATATATATATTATACTAATTGATTTTTAGTATATTACATTACAAAATAATGAATAATAAATGTAAGTTCTCTTTTCCATAAACACTTGTTTCAACTGATTTGTTTCCGGCTAGGTTTATATTATAATGTTATTTAAGCCTAGTTCTAACAATAAAGTGTGTTTGAATAAAAAATTGACTTATTTTAGACATGTTTGTCTGTCTCTATATGCCAAAAATAAAAAAGCAACAATTTATAAAAAATGTTTTTAAATGTTTATTACTTTGAATACTGTACGAGAAACATCTTTCAGCAGTGAACATTTGTAGCAAAGCCGAACGTGGGCCTGCATTTTAGTGCCGGTGGTGGAATTCTAACCCCCCCCATACCTACCGAGGTCCAAATCGAACCGCTAAGCCACCCCGGCACAAAAATCGCGTCTTGGATGGGACTCGAACCCACAACCTTCAGATTACAAAATAATTGTCCAATTGCTTAGTTTACGTAGTGTTTACATTAATTTTTTTAGAAACAAAACAAGAGGTATTTAAATGAAGCAAGAGTTAAACTTTTTTTGAAACAATAGTAACTTTCGCATATTTATTGTAACACATTAAAATATAAAAAATAATACTGTTTAAAGTATTGTGTCTATAAGTTGTTGTATATTAGCTATTTTACAATTTATATGAAATAAATATTGTTTATTAAATATAGGATTTTCTTGTTTACTACTTAACGTAAAATTTATACAAAATCAATTCTATACAGTACCCTATTTTGTTATCCAAGCTATTATTTTTTTAAATAAAATTTTATTTGACATAAAAAAGTGTCACAAATATAGTCACAATTTAATTTAGTTTTATTACAACTTTACTGTAGTATTTCGGCTCTACTCATTACTAGCAAATAATTGTAACTCTACAAATGGTACTTTTGCACAATAATCCTTTTTCAAAAATAAATAAATAAAACGTTTTGTACAAAACATTTTATTCTTTTATTCTTTTTACATTTCAAACTGTACAAAGTATTTACAATTTATATTTGCAGAAATTATAATTTTTGTCTCATATATAAACAAAAAAACACGTGGATTCAAGTTTGTGTATATATGTGTGTGTGTGTGTGTAAGACTAGGTGGGTATACACTGTTGATAACTCCAAACAAGAACATAAAACAACTGTACAGTGGTCCCCGTTGATTCAAACCAAGTGCATTTACTATTCAAGTGAATCTGACGATTCAAATAATTTACCCTTAAAAACCCACTAAAAAAACATTAATATTAAAATATATAATTGCTGGTTGTATCATATTACAAGATTGTTTACGTTATTGATAATTATTCTAATTATAATACTGTTTTATTAAAAAAATTTATTTAAAAAAATAATTCAATTTTTATTTTACACTTAAGATGTTTTGAATGTAGGTTATAATTAGCATTACAAGATAATTACAACGATAATAATGTGCTTTATATATATATATATATATGTATAAAGTTGATGTAAAAATATTTAAACTCAATAATAAAATTAAGGATAAATTAATTATTCATAAATTGTTAGTAAATATACACATACATATATATCAAAATTGTCAATTGCATTTAGCAATTTCGTTTATATAGGTGTTAACTATGGAATATAACATTTCATCGTTTTACAACTTTCAATAAAATGAACGTGTAATTAAATATAAAGTACTTTTATAATTTATTATCGGTCATCAGTTTTCGTATTTCCTTTTTAGCAAATAAATCAAAAAATAATAATAAACTTGAATTTAATACTCTACATTTTCTTATATATATAAATGCAAGTATATAAATAATATTTAAAGTTCACATAATATTAATATTAATATATTTGTTAAAAACATTTAACCAAATATAGAAGAGATAAATGTGGGAAATTATTTTTTATATAATTTGGTTTAACATACATAAATTAAGTCAAAATCAACTTAATAAAAAAATATTTTATGTATGAAAAGTAGGTGAAGATTGTACAAAATATGTATAATGACGCAAAAGCGTTCGTGAAAACCAGTGTGGGTCTGACTGATGAGTTTTTACAAAAAGTTGGTGTATATTATGGTTTAGCACTAAGCCCGTATTTGTTTAATCTAGGTGTTAACGTACTAACAAGAAATATTAAGAGGGAAGCTCTATGGTGTAGGTTATTTGCAGATAACATTGTCTTAAACAGTAGAAAATAAGAGGATTTAGAGAGACGGTTAGAGCAATGGAGAAAGATACTAGAAGATTGAGCTTTAAGAGGTAACAAGAAAAAGGTAGTGTGTATGAGTACGACAAAAGTAAATAGTATAAAAATTGAAATGGAACACCAAGAATTGTTGAGAGTGAGAAGGTTTAAATACCTTGGCTTATCTTTAGAAGAGAATAGAGATGTAAATGTAGAAATAGCGCAAAGAATACAAGCAGGATGGTATAATTGGGGGAAACATACAAGAGTTCTGTGCGACAGAAGAAAAACAGCATAAATAAAGAGAAAACGTTTCAAGACCGCAGTAAAACTGGCCTTGACTTACGGATTGGAAACGTGGAGTATTAGGAAAGCCAAAGAGAAAAAACTGAACTCAGGAGAAATGAAGATGCTTTGATGGTTGTTGGGAGTGTCCAAATTAAAGGAAATAAATAAATGAAGTTGTTAAAAAAAAACTGAAAGTTAACGAAGCTTGTCAGTAAATTTAAGAAAAAAGGTTAAAGTAGTACGATTGCATTTTACGTAAAAAAGAAACCGACGTTATAAGGTCAATAATGGCATTGGAAGTGGAAGGTAAATGAAATCGTAGCTGACCAAAGAGAAGACGGTTGCATTGCGTGGAAACCTATATAAAGGAAAATGGATTAACAAAATTGACACTGCAAACAGAACCAAATAGAACATGCTTATTAGAAACAGCAAACCCTTATAAAATAAAGAAACACTGAAAAGAAAAAAGAAAGAGAGCAATCGATATTATATATATATATATATATATACTTTAAAATATAGTATTCAATCTCTGATAAAGTAGTTAAGTAAATGTTTTGTTTTTGTTTTTTATTTTATTTTATTTAAATTGCTATTTAAAAGAAATTAAAAAATAAAAACATATTAAAAAAACAATACAAAATATGCAAGAGAGTATATTTTCAAAATAATTTACTTATATATGCATATTATCAAAGTGTACTAAAAACTAAATAATATGCATACAAACATATATATATATATATATATATATATAGTGTTTTATAGATATCAGTGATCACAGTTATTACACTAAACGAAATAAAATTAACTGCTTGTAAAACTTAGTGCATAATATGTTTAAATCATAATACTATTATACAAAATTATATAATTTGTTTTTCATATATATTTAATGATAAATTGTACAAATACATTATTATTATTATTACTATTATTATTATTATTATTATTATAAAAATCCTTTTGCTTTAAAAATAAGCAAGGAACAGTAAGACAACAGTTACAGCAAAATAACAACAACAACAAATTTCATAGTTCAAAAGGAATATGAGGCAACAATATTTTTTTATGCATTTTAACAATTGCCAAACGGTTTTATTTAATCCCCCCCCCCAATAAGACATTCATTTTAGTTAGATTTTCCAGAATGGTTTTTAGTCAGGTGCAAATGTTATCAATATTTTTCCAATTACTATAAATTTAAAAGACATCTATTGATTTACTAAAATTATTTTTAAAGTAAAATTAATACAAATACTTTAAAAATTTTTTTGTGTACTTTCGTTTGTATGATTTACAAACAGATAAAATCTTCAATTAATTTATTTTAATTATATAACTTTAAAGTACAAAGCCAATGAGCTAAATATTAATTTATTTTTATTGGCACAATCTTGGTTTTAAAATATAGAGATCTTTGTAATATTGATTGGCATAAGTATTCTTTAAATTTAATAATTTAAAATATTTAAAACAATAAAGTTCAACTTTCAACATGGAAGCGGTACAGCGCTCGACTTGAACCTGGTTGGGCATGGAGGGTTTGAATCCCACCACCGGTCCACTAAAATGCGAGCCCACGTTTGGCTTCGCTAAAATGTCTACAGCTGAAAGATGTTTCCCGTGAAACATTCAAAGTAGCAAGCGAAAATAAGTAAAAATAAAATAATATATTAACAATGTCTTAAAATAGAATAAATTGGCGTCAAATTCTAATTACCGTATTAACTTATTTAGTAATGTTTTGTAATAACTTGTTTTTTAGTTATAATAATATGAATTTACATTTAATATTAAGTTTAGTTAATTTCTAATGCTAATAATATTAATAAAATTTATGTATTATTCTATTTTTAAAACTTAAATTAACAAATTAATTGCTTTTCATTTATTGTATAATTTATTTATATATTAAGCAATATATATATATATATATATATATATAATAGCATCATTATTAATGATACTAATATATACATAGAATAAGGCTTAAATAAATCATATTTATTTTAATCAATTATTAAACATTTGTTTTTGAATTGAAAACACAAAATATATATTCATAAATTCAACTTTAAGGTTTATTATTATCATTATTTTACATTGCAGCATTATCAATCTAACTAATTTTTCAAATTAATAATTTTTACTAAAAAGATAATTAATTTTAGCCACATAAAATTGTGTTTAAAATTGATTGACATAACTGCTTTATGTTATAATTATATTTTAAGTTTAATAATTTACGTTACAAATTAAAGTTATAAAATATTGTTTAAGAACGTGTAAAATTTAAAAATATATTGTTTAAAAACAGGAAAATGAACTTATTTAAAATTACAATTTAGAATTAAAAAAGGGTTTTAGTAGGAAAAAAATATTAGGATAAACAATAGACGTATGCATTTACGTTTGAAAAATGGCAATAAGTAGAATATGACATTGATAGTCAATATATAAAAATACTGAAAGTGCACAATGTATACAGTATACATTTTGTAAATACAATTTAAATAAAGTTTATCATTTAGTATTTTAGTTCAAATTTTAAAAAGATAGCAGCAACATATACAAATATTACTTATGTATAAATTTAGTGTGTTTGGTTGTATACCTATGTATACCTATATATATATATATATATATATATAGACATATTGCGTCAAGGTTATTGCGTTAAGGTCCAGCATTAAATATAATATTGAAACATTTTAGTGCTATCTTAAAAGAGTACTTTTTGACCCTATTTTAATATGTCTTTAATATTGTTGCAACCAAAACTATTTTAAACTTATTATTTTTACAATAATATTATGAAAATAAGCACAGAAGCTTATCAAAATAAAGCAAAACTGTTCAAGTTCATGTGTGTGTAAAACTTGAAAAGTAGGCGCTACTGATAATTCCGAATAGGGGTGATAAATATAGCCAAGCCGTACCATATGGGCTGCTAAACCTAGCAATATTGAAGGACCTATATGGTAAAGTCCTAGTAAAATGGTTCTTTCACTTACTAAACAGATAGTAACGTAGCAGCATTTGAGGACACTGAAAAATTAGAATTGATAAGATTCACTATAAACAATAAATTTACAGGTTCAAGGTCATCCATCCGTAGCTCAGTGGTTTAAGGCGATGGCCTGACACCAGATAGGGCGTGGGTTCAAGTTCATGTGTGTGTGTAAAACTTGAAAGGTATGCGCTGCTGATTATTCCAAATAAGGATGAAACAGCTGTACAATGCTCCTGATTGACTTATAAACTTAGTGAATTTATTATTCAAGTACATCTGACAATGCTAATATACCAATTCTAAAACTGTAATTGTTTAAGGTAGCACTAAAATTAATCAAATCTTTTTTTTTAATATTTAATGCTGGACTTCAACATTATAAATTATTAAAAATTACTTTAGTTTATATTTTAAAAATATAACATAATATTTATTAAACTTTTAAAATTAACATATTTTAGTCGTATAAATGACAAAATTTTTAACTAGAATAAACGTTACATTTATGCAATTGTCTCCTGACAACACAAACTTTAACATAATTGTAATTATTTACAATTATTTTAAAATATAATGTAAATGGTTTTGAAAAAATAATTAAGAAAATTAATAACAAAAATAAAATTCCACAACATTAGGTTAAAATACATAAAAACCACTATTTTAAAAGCTTATATAATATTCTAGAAAGCAAAACATATTACCTAAAATATTTTAAATGCATAGCCTTTATTATTTATTTTTATATATGTATACATATTTTATAATATAATTTATTTTTAAGCAACTAATTTGCTTGCTTGTTAAATAATTTTTAAAAATATGAATATTCTTGTTTTTAATCTAAATTAAAATTTTATAATAATATTGGTACAAAATATCAGCTTTTCTAACGTATTTGACTATTACTTGTAATGTTTAAGAAATATTTTAGTACATCTTAAATGTGGTTTATATAACTAAATAGTGTTTTAAAAGCAAATAAATTATATTTTTTTGATTTTGACAACAGCTTGTTTATCTACTAAATATATATATATATATATATATATATATATATGACATTACAAAAAAAAGAACTAGTAATTCCACATTTCTATTATTATTGAGTTTTACACAAATTTGACGCTAATGATTCTGAGAGTAGGGAACGCTATTTATTCTAAAAATACAAAAAAGTTTCAATTTCTAATAATGGTGATATTGCTGACTGTTCCTCCTCCTTCTCCACATGGTGCATTCTGGACTAGGTGCCCATAGGCAAAGACCGAATGCACAACGATATAACTGGACTTCCACGACTAGGTGCAAACATACAGCCATGGTATTTTAATGTATGTGTAAACCATGTGTAGCCTTTGGGTTAAGAAAAATAATCCTGATCAAATATCAGGCGGTCTTGTCAATTTTTGCAAGCAGCGGTGCCATTACAAGAATGGTGTCTATTAGCCAAGAAACCTCGTTAATATTTTGTGTTTGTTATGTTTATTAAGCCATCGAAGTCAATTGTTTAATATGCTCTACAAATAAAGAAATATTGGAGAGGTGACTACGTTACTAAAACATTAAATAATTAATTAATACACAATAAATATTGTTAGAACAGGGAGTAAATATTAAAATAATGTATTTTTCAAGATATTCTTTTTTAACTAAAAATAAACGTTTTTATTAAAATTTTGTTACATTAAAATTACAAACAATAAATGTTTTAATTTTAGCTGTAAAAAACATAAATTACAATTTTTTTATTATCAGTAGTATTATTGCTTGAATACTTTACAAAAAACATCTTTACCAAAATGTTTTTTGCAAAACATTGACAGTATTAAAGATAAATAAATAATATATTATTATTATTATTATCATTACTATTTACTTTTAAAATCTTTTGCTCCAAAACATATATGCCAAAAAATAAACATAACAGCACCGACAAAAACATTTCTATTAGGTTTTCCCAAATACATTAATATATGTTTTTATTTTATTTATGTTTGTTACTTTAAATGTTTTACAAAAAACCTATTTCAACAGTAGACATTTTAGCAAAATCAAACGTAGGCCCGCATTTTATTACAGCTAGTAGGATTTGAACCCCTATTCACCCAGGTCCAAATGGAGTGATGTACCGCTAAATCATCCCGCCATATTATATATATATATTTAAAGTTACACGCTTGATAATGTTAATATGTTAAGTAACATTTACTTCTATTTACAATTTTTTCCGGTTGTTTTAAATCTGACACTATCAAGGTACCAGTAAAATCCTTTAAAACTTGTTTTTTATTATAACATAAATAATATAGTGTAAAAGCAATTTGTTATTTTACTATTTGCTTACCTACTTTTTAAAAAAAACACAAAACAAAATTAATAACGTTTAGATTCGGGCTATAGGAAATTAAATGGTACAAAAGTCGGTTTTTTGACTCAAGGTTTTTGCCGTTAAAATAAATAAAGCCTATAGTAGATGGCAAGTTATATATTACCATTTCTAATGTGTATTTTTTGAGTATGATTTTTACTACCCTTTTTATTGTTTTAAACGATCTTGTTAAAATGACAACTGAAATAACTTGTTAAGATTTTAAAAACATTTCTTACTCTTTAAACAATAATTAGTATAAATCCGTTTATGCAATTTCAGACATTTCATTACAACACCTATGTAAACGAGCCACGTATGCAACTTATTTTGCAAAATATTTGTAATTTCTAGCAAACTTTACATAATACAAGACTCTAAAATGTTAAATCCGAAATTTGTAAAATTAGCACACGGTTTTAATTTGTATTCTTTTAAATTTACAAAAAAATAACTTTTATACATTTTGCAAAACCCTACTTATTTCAATTTTTGTTTACAATTTAATAAAGCATGTTTTACAAAAGATTTTGATATTAAATTTAGCAAATTTAGCCATTATTCAAAATTGCAATAATCCAATTTTTACATTTTCTTTGTTTATTAACTCTAAATGTATTTTTTAAGTTTTTCCTAATTCTGTATAAATAAAAAAAACTTACTTTTTGGTTTGAGATCTATGCAGATTAGTTTATAATATTCAATACACAAAAAGTTTCTACACACTATGCAAGTTTTTTGGTAAACATATACATTTTTTATTATTTATTTATTTTATTTTATGTTTGCTACTTTGAATGTTTGCACAAGAAACATCTTTCAACGGTAGACATTGTTTAGCGAAGCCAAACGGGGGTCTGCATTTTAGTTAGCGGTAGTGTGATTCGAACCCATTCTCACCGGGGTCCAAATTTGAGCACTGTACCGCTAGACCACCCCATTAGTTAGCGGGACAAGTAATAAAGACATCTTATAATAAATAAAAACAACAGGTTTTGGTAAATGCAAACAAGAATATAAAAAGCAATTTATGTATAACTTTTTAAATATAAAAACTGAAATTAGTAACATTATATTTATAGTGAGCAAATTAAATTATATTACTGAAATTAAACACGACGAACTGAAGTACATTTATTGAAGAACTCATTTAAGAATGTTTTTTTTATCATTAAATTGCTTTTTTAATTGATTACTATTGTTATTATTATTATTAATATTATTATTATTATTGTTATTGTTATTACTAAAATATATTCTATACATTATTCTATAATTATTTGATAGCATTCGTTTTTAAACATTAAACAATTTAATTTTCACACTTATCCAAATGCAATTAACATTTTCAAGTTCAACGATATTACTCATGTGTTCAATCTTAAGTGGAAAAAGTTATCGCTTAATGGATAAAATTAATTATTATCAAACACATTAATAACCTTATAATAACCCCTTAATATTAAGCAGACTAAATATAACATACATAAATGTGAACTATAAATCCATTACTTATAAATATAATCATTTAAGAACATAATTCATTATGTTAATTGCTTCGCGTTAACCTCAATACTGTTTTAATTACCCTAATTAACAAATGTTTTGTGCATTACTATTTTGTCTATTTGTGTATTATAATGCAAAGTAACACGTAAGTATTTTTTTAAGAATACATGCAACGTTTTTTATTGATAAAAAGCAAATGAGTTAATATTTATCTAGTCAATTAACAAATCAATTTAAAATAGATTGTTTAATCCTGTTGCATAAAAAAATAGAAGAAACACAAAATAATAAGAATTAAAATTGAAAAACGCAAAAAGATATTATTTATATTTATTAGAAAAATTTATTAAAAGTTGAAAATTGGAGAATTTAAAATTACATAATATTTATTAAAAATGTTGTTATTTGCTAATAAGAAGAAGAACAAGCATACGTTTATTTTCCGTTAGAAAGTTTATTTTTTTCATTAACCGCTATTTAAAAATGAATAAAGATTAGTAATATGCTAAAACGTGTTTGAATGTTAAAAAAATAAAATAATAGAGTACCAAAAAGTGGCAAATTATATTAATTGAAATAATTTTAAAGAATTGTTAAAATGATTAACGTCTTCAAAGCAAATATACTTAATGTTATGAAGCCTAGCAAATTGTTTCAAACAATAGTTAAATGCTCTAAAACATAGTTGCATTGTGGACTGCAGTAATTTGTTTAAAGTTTGATTAACAAATTTTTAGAATATGCCTTGTACGGATTCAATTTGGTAACGCCTATTATTAAATAGCATATTATGATTATCGTATTATTGACTACAACACATTTGGATATGGGTTATTAACTTGCTGATACAAACAATTTTCTATTATTCAGGTTTGGAACTAGCCAAAACATTTCATTTTTAGTCTTTACTGGGCGAATTTTAATAGGATAACAATTGACTAAAATCTAAAAATTATAAATAAGATTTCTACAAACTGAAAATAATTGTTGTATATCCAGTTTAAAAATGCATGTATCGGCAAACTTGTCTTTAAAATTAATCAATTGGTAAAAACCAAAAAAATGTTTAATTGACAGACCAAACTTTACTTATTTCAATGTCTGTGTATAGCTGGGTATAAAAGGTATTTATAGCTGATTCGTAAACCGAATTGAACAATTTTATGAATATTCTTATAATCCAACTTAAACGTTTTTAAATGTTGTTTGTTTATATTTTTTATAAATTTATCAATTCATATCTTTTTAAAAATTTCGAAATACCAAATTGTTTATTTTGTTTGCTTATTAATGGTTTCCGTCCTTTGTAGGTGAACTGGAAATTACTTTTTTAAATTCTATACAAGTTTTGGGTTTGTTGAAAAATGTTTTTTAAACTATACCAATATGTATAATTTTTTGATTTAAAATGTTCATTCCTTTTTATTGTTAAACAATAATAACTTTTATTCTTATTACACATTCGTGTCCAACGTTTGTTTATATAATAATTTTAAATAATATCACTAATTATTGAAATTAACTTTGTGTTTATATATTTGTTTACATTTTTTAAACAGGTTAATTTTAAATTCTTTATTACAAATTTTAAACTTAATAATGATTAATTAAATGTGTTGCAAATTTGTTTTTGTTTATACAAACATTTATTTTAAAAAGAAATATAAAATAATTTTGTTTAAATTTGTTATTAAATTATATTTTAATAAAAATATTTTATCAACATATTTAAAATATAAGTAATACAAGTTTGCAAATTAAAATAGTTTAAGTGTCCTAAGTACTGCACTAGGTAATATTTGTCGTTAGAACTTTTAAGAAAGTTTGTGCAAATAATTAATGCTCATAATGTCTAAAATTAACTCTTTTTTCAAAATACGCATGATGAAATCGTACTACATCCTTTACAACATAGTTGTCTTTATAAACATATATACAGTGTTGTATTTAACTCTGTTAATTACCCATATTACTATTAACAATAATTTTTAATTATATATAATTTAATTACTATTAGATACATAATTATTGAATGATTGATACAAATAGTTACATTAACTGTATAAAATGCTTTATTTTAAAGGTCGAACGCATCGAAATTAAAGACGTACGACTACCCGTACAGCTTCAAAGAGCAATGGCAGCGGAAGCCGAGGCTGCTCGTGAAGCTAGAGCTAAAGTAAGATTTTATTTTACTTTATTTTATTTTATTTTACTTTATTTTACTTTATTTTATTTTACTTTATTTTACTTTATTTTATTTTACTTTATTTTAAGACAAAATTAAATTTATTAACGTTTTTGTTTTTTATTTTAATTTTTTTTAAAACTACTTAAAACTATTTAGACTCTATTTATTTGTACTTTTATACAAATAAATTTTTCTATTTTACTTTCAATATGTTGTACATAAAATGCATTAATACTATTTTTAATAAATCAAAATATGTAATTTTAAAAACTAATTATTTAAATGTAAATGTAAATTTTATTATATTTTTAACGATGCCGTGTTATTAGAAAAATGAGTTTTACACTTTTCTTAGTTTATATTCATTAATAATATATTAAAATAATCTTTTTTATGTGCGAAAAGGAATTAAACACTTAAATTTATTTTTTATTATTTAATTATATAAAATTAATGATAATTTTGGATAAGTAAGAAAAATATTGTTTAAATTGTAAGAGTTATAATATTATATACATTGAAATAAACAATTGCATCTGGTACGTAAATTATTTAAAAAATATTAACCGTATTAAATAATAAATTATTATTAATAATAATAATATTAACAAAATTAGACATATATTAAAAACAAATGTAATCTCTTTTATTCACATAAATATAAAATATTTCTATATTTATAAACAAAATAAATTAAGATTTATTATTTAAAATATTAATTTCAACAATCTATTTAATAACAATTTATTAATTTTTTATTTAAGAAAATTACTTTTGCAATACAAATTAGCAATATTTTATCTTTTTTTAATTTCGAAAATATAATGTATAATGTTTTTTATTATTTTTTTATTTTCTGTTTGCTACTTTGAATGTTTTACTAGAAACATCTTTTAACAGTAGACATTTTGGCGAAGCCAAACGTGGGCCCGCATCTTAGTAAGCCGGTGGTGGGATTCGAACCCATGCCCACCGAGGTCCCAAATTTGAGCGCTGTACCGCTAAACCAAAATGTTGATAACTGTAGCAATAATGATGAGATAAAATGGCATAAAATGCTATACTGATGTTTTAACATTCTCGGTATAAAAATAACAATTAAAAAACTGTAAAATAAATTGTATCAGAAACTGAACTCTATCCATAAAAGATGGTGGTTTTAATAACTAATGTAAAATTTCTATAAAAACTGCATAGAATAAAGATTATTTAGAACTTGTAACGCTTGTTATAATTAAACCATTTTTTCAATCTAGAATAAATGTTTTTATTGTACGTTAATTTTTATCCTTTTGATACATTTGGATTAATTAATTAATTTTTTTTTATAAAACATTTGCGCATGAACTACTTAGTATTTTACAATGAATATAAGTTGTTTATACGTATTCACAGATTTAATCAAAAATATAATTGGCAAAAATTTGAGAAAACTGTAATTTAAATATTGTAATTAATAGGGGGGGAGTAATTATTTTACAATATTTACAATGTACCGGGGTACAGCTGTCGATTTGGACCTCGGTAGGCATGAGTACGAATTCCACTACTGGCTTCGCTAAAATGTTTATTGCTGGAGGATGTTTCTTGTAAAACATTTAATGTAATTAACATTTTAAAAATAAAATAATAAATATTTAGTAAAACAAGCTATAAAAGTTTAATTTTTAATAACAGGCGGTCTTAATTAAACTTGCAGTATTAACATAAAACGTTTTAACTATTATTGTAAATATAATAAAAAATAACCCAAAAGTCACTATCTATTTTGAGAACTAATTGAACTTATGAGATATTTCTTGATTTACACTACAGTTAGTTTATGTGTAATGTACGTTTTATTTTTTAGACTAATTTAAGTACTGCGATTACGGGTAGCACGCTTGCCCAATTTTTGTACTCTTAAAATTTTTGCTTGAGGTTTTGTTAAATCTAAGGTGCACATTTGAATGACAATTAACGATATTACTTAATGCAGTTACTAATGTAGTTAAACGGAAAACACCACAAATGCTAGAAATGGTTTTTTGGGAAGCATCCTACCGCTTTGGGCAATGTAAGGACATTAATGGTCGCCACGTAGAGGAGTAATTAGTTGTAACTTATATTTTGAATAAAGCTTTTTCTTCAACTAAAATTTGTTTTTCAAAATTCAAATTAGTTTTCGAAATAAATAATGACTTTTGGGTCATTCTGTATAAAGACCATTCTTTTATTTTTTACTTTTTCCTATTTTTACTAAAAAGTTGATTACATTAATTTTAAATGTCCTAAACTTCATTAACATTGATTTTAAGTTTTACACTTATGTAAATTTAATTTTAGCGATAAAAATTGTTTCATCATTTTTTAATTGAATTTACTCCCTATAAAATTTATGTATTTAAGACATAAAAAAATAACTTGACAATTTTAAACATTTTTTAGTTTGTTAATTTGAATTAAAAATATAAACTAGATTTTGTTAGTAAATTACATTTTTTTATATTTATAATATGTACACATATTAATAATAATAATAATAATAATAATATAAATAAAATATTGAAGAACGTTTATTTTAATAAAAAGTTTATTTATTTGTTTTCAATCTTCAATACACATTTGTAGTAAACTAAGTAAATAAAATTTAATTTGGGCTTAATATTTACATGCAATAGAAATTTAATAGCACAAAGTATATGTAAAAAAATAAACAATACAAAACTTACAAAATTTAAATAAGTAATGTTTTGCTTATAATTTTATCATAATTAATTATAATTTAAAACAAATGAAATTTAAAAAAATAAGATAAAACTAAAAACATTAAACAAACAATAATTTTAATAGTTTTAAATAACAAAGTACAAACAAATATACCATTTTAAATTATGTTTTAATTTTATGCATTGGAATTGTGCTTACGTAAGAGCAAGAAATTCATCAACTGGCATTAAATGCACAATTATTATTATTATTATTATTATTATTATTATTATTATTATTATTATTATTATTATAACAAAACTTTTTAGGTTTAAAAAAATATAGAGAAAAAAAATACAAATAAAAGAAAAAACAACAACAAAAGTCAATAATTTAGAAAAAAACATGGACAACAAAATGATTCCGTGTTGATAAATGTTTGTTCAATCACTCATGGGACATTCATTTCAGTCAGATTTTTACAAATGGTTTTTAGTCAAGTATTTGGTAATCTTCCAACCCTCTCTTTGCCATTATCAATTATCTATACCAAAACCGTTCATAGTGGTCTTTTTATGTCTAATCGACAACTCAGCTACCTTTCAACTTTTTTTAATCCTGTCATTTGAATCACGCTGTCACCTTTATGCCGTTGCTTGCCCAAATAGTGTGTTCCATTTGTTACTGTGGCAAAATCTATGTTTTACAAAAACTAGGCTGCAAATTTTGCATTCGAACACTCTTCTATTATCCAGGCTTGGTATTGGCTGGATTGTTTTATTTCGAATTTTGTCTAGGCGCAGTTTTACATTTTTCAACACAATTTTCTTAAAACGCGAATGTTACTTGAATTGTTGACATGACAAAGTTGGTAGCTTTTTTTTACATATCAATATGTGTTGAAACAAAAATATAAGAAGACGTAAACTGTGAGATGAATTCATTTTGTATATTTTTGTCAGTCATAAACATATAACATTTTACTATATATATACAAAAAAGGGGGGCACAGATAACATTTAAATTAGTACAAATTATACATATACACACAATCAATACGACCAAGCTGTACCTTCCCTTTTTTTTGTATATATATATATATATATATATATATATATATATATATATATATATATATATATATATAATAAAATTTTATGACTGAAGAGAATATAATGAATTCATCTCACAGTTTACGTCTTTTTATATTTTTATTTGGAATTATAAAGGGAACCCAATGCTTTAAAAAATAATATATTTTGGTCAATAAAATATTTTTTAACAAATTACATGGATCTGTTTTTTAGTTTTAATAAAAGGAAGTATTATGATTTATTGCTAGAACGAGTGTTGCTGTATATTATAATTATAATGTTTGATTGCAAATAATATTTTATATGTTATTTGATAAAATTTTATCCAAAGTATTTATTAATAAATGTTAGATATGTCTAGGATAAATAAAAAGTGCTAAATATTCTTAAATATCAAAGTAGGTTAATATAGTATTTAATTTATAAATCATAATAAAACTAACAGATTAATAAATTTTATATATTTCGTTTAGCCGGAAGGACTATATATATATAGATATAATTTTTAAAAAGTAATTACAATAATGTAATACATTTTTGAGTAAAAATCAACACTAACCAAGACAGATACAATGAATTATAACCAACTAATATTAACAAATGCTTGCGTGCACACAAATGGAAAATTGGTAAGTTATTAATTACCTTTAAAGATATTTAAAAATTAATTAGTTGGTAACATGACAACTGTGCACAATCATGGGATGCAGTCACACACAGCAACACGCCTCCCAATTAATCCAATCCAAAAAGTGTTCCTCAATACGGTGGACTAATATATGATTTTTCTAATCCATGTATTTGTTGCTACAACTCTGGATAAATTGATTAGATGTAGATTTAATTTTGTGTGTGTGTGTGTGAGAGAGAGAGAGAGAGAGAGAGAGAAAGACTTGAAAGATATGCACTGGCAATGATTCCAAACAGCTGTAAAGTGCTCCCGGTTGAATCTGACAATTCTAATAATTCACCCTGGAAAACCCATGAATAAATTGATAAATGTCTACATAAAAGTTCTAAACTATTATTTTGCTTATTTTTTTCCAGAACAAAACAGTAATTCATGTTGTAGTTGAAAGTCAACAAACACTTCTTCATTTTTTACAATTGTTTTAAATGTGGTCGTGTGTCAATGCTGTTGCATTATCTTTCTTCGAATGGGAATTAGATATCAACGGAATTGTCTAAATGTTGGATTAATTTTCTAGTTGATTTATTAAAAATGGAGAAAGTTGATTGGATATCTAGTATTAATTAGGAATTTGTTAAATACATGGTTTATTGTTTGTATCCGATACACTAATTTGTTATTTTTTCAACCATTTTAAAATGTGGTGTTTTTCAAAATTTAAACACTCAATTTACTAATTGTAAAATTGCTTTGAATATGTTGCCATTGTATTTAACACGCCCAATACATAATAAGTATTGTTTAACATATGTTTAAATTAAGTCATTTGAAAAAATGTTTTTACTATTTACCATTAAACAACCGCTAAAAATTTTTTTTTGAAATTTTAAATTAACATTTTAAATCAATGTTGTTAATTGGCTTCAAGCATACTTTGATTGAAAATAAAATAAAAACAAAACAAACACTATTCAACAATGTTAGTAACCAAGCTTTTAGCAAAAGAATTTTTTAAAGTCTTTTTACCTATTTATATCTTTATATATATATGTGTATGGTTAATATGTTTTAATTGCCATAGGCACAACGAGGTTTTATGTGTAATTTTCAAGTTTTTAATTAAAAACAACACCTTTAATATACACATGAATAAAAACAATAAGAAATAGATTTATACACCTAGCTATAAACATTAAATAGTTAGATTGTTAATAAATATAAATAAATAAAAATCTACTTGCTTTCCCTAACATTGAAGTATAATTGTGTTTACTATCTAACATACTTGATAACAGAGTAATAATTATAATGGTGTATGATGTACAATAACACTTAAAACATTTAATAAACAATAATCTTAATTTTTGTAAACATATTTTTACAAATGTTTTTTTGTATTTTGACATGTACAACAAACTTTAAGTAAGAAGCAGTTTACATAAATGGTTTTTTTCAATATAAACACACAATAAACATTGTAAATTATTATTATTATTATTATTATTATTGTTATTGCTTAAATGTTTTACGAGAAAAAACGTTTTAGTAAGTGCACATGTCAGCAAAATCAAAAAAGGACTTGCATTGAGTACTACTGGTGCACTGAATTTTATGCTCAGCGTTACACCTTATATATAACCACCTTGTCACAATTAGCAATTAATTGGATATATTAAAAGCATCGAGTTTTCTTTATAATGCCAAATAATATTTTTAAAATATGAAATGTGGAATACATGTGTTTTATTTATTCATGTCAGTCACAAACATATAAAATTTTGATTAATAATTTTTCATATTCAAAATAACCTATAAATGTCTATTAATTGTGTTTATTTAGTAATCAAAATTCAAACTGTGAAGTTATTGCTATTTTTTGTTTGCATTAATGTAACATTTTTTAAATACTACTTTTTCGATTATAAAAATTACCCATAAAACAACATTATCCATATATTATATTTTATATTTTTACCATTAGTATAAAAAAAGTAATTCGTTTTATTATAGGCATAAATTTATTTATACATTGTTTATTTACAATGGCAAAATAAGTGTTTTTCCCTATGCCAATCATTTATTGCCCAATTGGCATGACATTTGCATCAAGAAGCGTTTGTAAAAAGACAACCACTTTTTGTCGAAATCTAGGTCATTGCCGCCAAAGGCGAACAACAAGCCGCCCGGTCGTTAAAAGAAGCGGCCAAAATCATTTCCACGTCGCCCATGGCATTTCAGTTGCGCTATTTGCAAACCCTTAGCACAATTGCAGCCGAAAAGCAATCGACCATCTTTTTTCCCGTTCCCATCGACATTATGCAAAATATTGGCAATTTGTCCGACCAAACGTTGATGAATTTGAAAAATGGCCAACTTAAACCGCAACTAGTCAATTTGCCTTTGGACAAACAACAATCGAGTGTTGAAGCCAAAAAAACGGAACAATTGCCCTATCATGACAACCACCAACGCAAGGCGCAACACAAGAAAAAGGATGAAATTGATGGTGGTGTAGATTTGAATGCATTTAAAGAACAACCTTGGCCTACGTCCTACGAATCCGCCACTCATTCGACCGAACCGACACAATGGTTCAATTCCAATGGCGACAATCAAAGTGACACTGTTTAGTTTGTTTTTGGAAAAAATAGAATTGTTTGTACATTTTTATTTGAATTTACCAATTTGTTTCTCTATCCTTCAATTGAAATTTCAACAAATGCAACTTTTATTACTATTACTACTACTAATACTACTATAAAGACTACTGCTACTATTATTATTATTATTATTATTATTATCATTATTATCATAAGTTAGAACATGCTTGTACAAAACATTTTATAAATTAAAACAAATTTATTTTGAAATATATAGTATGATGATGATACTTTACATTAACATTTGATAATTACAAAGACTTGATTTTATTCATGTAATTTACTTTTTTTAATATTTATATTTACATTACTTAAGATACTACTATATTGTCAGAATATATATATATATATATATATATATATATATAGATGCTAAACGTTATTTAAAAAAGTTTTTAAATAAAAATATTTTATTGCCAATAAAATATTAATATTTTTATTTTATGTATATATATATATATTTATATATATATATAAAACAAAACTTTTAAATTACTTTGGAACCTACTGCAAATCAATCATAAATATATTATTATTAAACTTGTAAAATGCAAAATGTACTTTCAATAAAGTATACAACTACATTATATAATATTAATAATTGATTAAAAAACTAAATTTTTTTGTTTTAATATTTATTCTATAAAATAACAAATTTGTGCCAATGATAGATGCAACAACATCGGAATGGTTTAGCGCTAGAATGGACATTTTCGTATGGCTTTGCTAAAATATCCACTTAATAACACAGGTTTTTTGCGAAACAACCAGGCAAAAATTAGGGAAAAAACAAATACATACATTATGGTCATTGGTTAGGCTTAGTGCTTTTTGAAACGCTAACCAAGGCTTTCTATTTTAATTTATTAAACAGATTATTCCTTGATAAACACTTATTATTATCTAGGACACCTAATTGCGTTATTCAATGTTTAAAGTCCCGTTTGCCATTTGTAAAAATATGCATGCCATAACATGGAATATCGATTGCACTAATCTGCTTGTAAATCTTTAATAGTACAAGTTCAAAACAAGTTAAAATACAGAACTTTCATTAATAGCTCATGGGTGTAACAACATTAATAACAGTAATAATAATAATAATAATAGCAATAATAATAATAATAATAATAATAATAATAATAATAACAAGCTTAATGCTTTTACATACTAAAAAAAATTTAATCTACTCCTACCAAATAATAAATGTTTTGATAAAATACATTCATAAATATAATTATACCCAGGAATAAAAATAATTCAAAAAAAAAACAATTGAATTATGTTAATTCAGTTGTTTACCAAAGTACGTAAACCAATATTGATATTTTTTTAATTTATGGTTATTGGCTTAAATACTTCAGTAGAAGTAGCTTTTAGCACACAAAAAATATGTACAATTACAAAAATACAATACAATTAGCAGTATGTAACATGGAGTCCAAAATTAAATAAATAAATAAGTAAAATAAGATTAAATTACATAGGCTAAAAAAACTCAAAATCAACGTATATTCAAAAGTTATGTTCAACATGATATGCGTAAAGAGGCATGATATTACTTAGAAGATGTACTATGGTTAATAGTGTGCTAATATAATAGTATATATGAAATGCAAATGACTCCAAATATTAAGTCAGTATTGTCTTTAACCAATTTAGCTTGTATGTATATATATACAAAATTACATTTAGAGTAAATTACAAAACACTCATTATAAAATACAAAATACAATAATTAAAAACTAACATTATGCGAAATACACATTTTATAAACAAAATATTGTAATAAACGTAATATCCATTTTATAGTATTATTATTAATAAATTATACATGTATTGTGTAAAGTATACAATTGCTTTATTAATTTTAAAAAATGGTAAAATACATAACAAAAACAATTAAATCATAAATTTATAATTGTTATTTTAAAGTAATACTTTTAACATAACGTTTATGAATAATGTTCAAAATCCTTTTTAAACAACTGTATAATTATAATTAATGTATCCTGATATATCCAACAATTGTTAAGTAGTTATTAAAGTACTCCATTGTAATCAATTTTTGGGGTAACGCTACTGACAGTAGTTCAATTTGCTATTTGGACTAATTTGCTTGTTCCGTTTAATAGTCATTAGCTGTTTCAAACAACTTTATACAATTAACAAAATTTAAAACACTAGTATGTGAATTAAAGTAAGTGTCGATTAGAAACACCTATTTTGACCCTACGGCTTTGACATATAATTATTGTTTAAAAACAAAATCAAATGCATTTTTAAACAATTATTTAATTGTGATATACTAGATTTTGTTACAAGCTTCCCCAATGCAACCTATTTTGGCATTTTTTCTATCAACAAACATTCGTGTTAATCTACAGTGTTGCATTTTGTTTAAGCTCTATCCAAATTTTCTAATTCCACAAATATGCAAACAATAACATAGTACTACTTGCGCTCATTTTCTTTTATCGTATTATGTTTAAACATTAAAAAAAGATGTGTAATTCCTTTTATCAGTAGGTTTAATGTGATTTTGACTACTGTTAGTATATCTTGAAATAGGATATGTTTATTTTTTATTTTTCTTATTATTTTTTCAAAATATTATTTTAAAATATTGTCTGTTGAATGTGTTACTTTTAAGGTCAACTTTGTAACTAAAGGAATAAAAGTATAGTAACTTTTAATCTTTTTCATTACAAAACAAATTTTTTTGAATTTGTATCTGACATACTTAGCACCGTTATTATTCAATCTAAATAAAGTTAAATGTGACACTTACATAACAAACCTATCAAAATTACGAATATGTATGTACGCCCAGGTATATCTGTCCTTAATCTATTAATTATGTCCCATGACGATATGATTCATTTAAATTTATATATAATGACCTTCACACATTCATTAACTGTAACTTGTTTCCAACCTATTTAGTTCAAAAGGTTAATAAGGTTCTTAAATTTCGATTTTGTGAATTTTGTGTTTGAGTGAGCATCAGATATCTAACTAATTTTTTCGACTGTTGTGTATTATTAATAACTGCTAATAGTTACTTTTACTAAAGAATCTAAGTAATAACCATAATATTAATAATAATAATAATAATAATAATAACAGTAATAATAGTAATTATTATAATTATTATACAAATAATAATGTTAATAATAATAATAATAATAACAATAATATTAATAATAATAATAATAATAATAACAATAGTAATAATAAGAATAATAATAACAGTAATAAGAACAAGAATAATAATTATTATTATAGAAATAATAACATTAATTATATCGTAATAATAATAATAATAATAATAATAATAATAATAATAATAATAATAATAATAATAATAATAATAATAATAATAATAACAATAATTAATATTAATATAGTAATAATTATTTAACTAATAATAATAATAATAATAATAGTAATAATAATAATAGTAATAATACAAATATTACTAATAATAATCGTAATATTAATAATAAACTGAAGTTTGTTTAATTTTTTAAATTTTATTAATTTGAATTTGTTTTAGTTACTTGTCTATTATGATATACTAGCAATCTTGTACTATTTACAAAATTATCGTTAATTGGTAATTAAATTAACTTTAAAAATTTTAATTTTAATTTGTTTGCATAAATAGAAAAAAATTAAATAGATTTTTAAATTTTTAAATTTTATTGAACATTGAAAAAACGTATTTCCAAATGAGAATATAAGAAGACGTAAACTGCAAAATGAAATCATTTTGTACATTCTCGCCAGTCACACATACCAAACATTAAATTGATTTCAAAAGGTGTCAATCACTTCTCAAGCTTCAAATATGCTAAAACATTTTAAATCTGTTTATAAACCACACATTGAAACCTACTTTGTGTACACAAAAACAGTTCGTTGCTACAATTAACTTATTTTGGTCGTAATGTTAATGTTTGTGTATGCTTGTGAGTTGCACTAACTTATATATATATATATATATATATATATATATATATATATATATATATATATATATAGTCTAAAATGGTACTTCTCAATAAACCATTTTTTTTATTTTTTTTTTGTTTTGACTTGAGAGATATAATTTTTTGAACAAAGTAATTATGCTAAAATAATATAGGCTACCATACTTGACGTTAATTGTTTTTTAAGTTTTTTTATAATTATAAATATTTAAGTGTCTTGGAATAGCATACAAAAATTATATGAATATTAAGTTAACATAAAAAGATTACGCAATAATAATTTCAAAAAAATATATTTCTACATTATTTTGAAAGTGTTTAAATAACCCAACACAATTTACTGCATACATTTTATTTAAAGTAAATTAGTTTTAAAATGTTGTATGTATAGAAAATTTTTAATTTATTATGTTAAAATATCAAAAAAAAATTTTAAGAAATCAACCTCTCATTTTTGTTTTGTTAACCTACCGAACATTTTAATTTAAACCCTTAAACTTGGCACAATTTTAAATATTTATTGCACGTAATTACAATGAGTTTAAATAATGGAAGCTATTTCTTAACTGCTAGAAATTACAAACAAATAAGAAAAGTTATAATTTTGGTTTAACTATTAAACAAATTGAGATAAGTACAAGGATTGTATGCAGAGTTTTAAAGAATTATACACGTCTAAAGGAAGCAGAAACTGGATCTACACCATCTACAAGCGAACAAAATACTAAGTTTATTATTACCAAATTAAAAAAGAACAGAATGAAACCTATTTAGCAAATATTTTACATTCACTTATCCGCAACGAGTGAAATTGGCCAATTGGCAATTAAGGAAAACATTTAAAAAAGTTCCATTAATAGTAGAACATAGAAAAAGACGTGTAGAATTTAAGAAAATATATAAAAACTATCTAGTTTGTTTTTGAAGATAGTTTTTTTTACTACCAAGTGTGCTTTAAAGTACGAACCATGGGCAGTACAGTCCAGGGTTATCTGTGGTCCCGATGTTTTTCAAGACTACAATTGCATTGTTAAAAAGTTTGCACATCTGTCATGTTTTTATGGATATTTTGGAATTAAGTACAAGCAATTACCAAGATGTAGCTAAACAAGTATCCACTTCAACAGCTTAAAATTTGTAGCTATTTTCAAAAAAATTTTCAAGTCTAAACTACGACAAAATGCTTCGGGGCATTTAGTGGTTGTTTAAGATAATGCTCCGGTGCATAGATCGAAAAAGGTAACTTGTTTTTTATCATAATTTAAAAATTAACACATTTTTTATTGTTTAAACAAAAAATTCTTTATTCAATTGCCTCCATACAGCACGGACCTAGGTGTAATTAAAAAATTTAAACAAGAGGTGAATTAGATGGAAAATCCGTTTAGAGAAAAAATTAATTGTTTTGAAAAATCAAATTTTACAAAATTATATTGATAATTTGGTTGATTCCTATCCGAAGCGTTTGAAAGATATTATATATATATATATATATATATATATATATACTAAAATGTATACTAAAATTTAATATGTTTGTGACTGGCTAAAATATACAAATTGAATTTATCTCACAGTGTACGTCTTTTAATATTCTTATTTGGAATTATAAGGGGAACCCAATGCTTTAAAAACCTTTGTTTCAACACTTGCGAAATATTACATATACCCCAAGTTTAAAAAATTAAATATCTGCCATTACACATAAATAGTAAACTTACATAATTTTATCAAGTAAATTATATATTTTTTAAAATCTAAAATGTCATGTTTTTACATAAAATAGGAAAGAAAATTAACAATAAACTTCCACAATTAAAATCGTGTCGTTTTTTTCAATCCTGTTCATTAATAATATTTTCCGGGGCTAAAAAAACGATTGCCACCATTATGAGTTGCATGTTTCCATCTTTCTAAATTGTCAGCAATAAATCAATGCCAAATTAAATTTTGGTCCACAATTTAAAATGATATTTCCAATTTTTTGATTAAGGCGACAGTACCTATCCATTAAAGGTAGAAGAAATTAAATAAATGTCTACTTTATTTGGGTGATTTTGTCTAGCACCTAAATGTAGATAAAATCAATTTTCATTGACTATGCCAAGTCTTTAATAAAATCAATACCAATTAACAATGCAAAAATGACCCCGTTATAAAGTTTATCAAATAAATAGACATACATTTTTATACAATAAACTCAATGATGGAATCGTGTTATTTGATGATTGTATAACCTCGCTACAATTTTTAAATAAATTAATTTTTATTGACATTTCTTGTATGTTTGTTTATGTATAAAATTAGGGTTTGCATTATCTATACATTTAATTAATCAGTTGGCTATTTTTATATCACTAAATTTTACTTAATGTCAAAATGCATTCATTTATTTTGGTAAGTAACATGATCACCTGCCCATTATTTTCCATACCTATAAAACGATCGAGTTTGATGGCTTGATAACAAAAGTAACAAAAGTAAAAAAGTACTTATGGCTAGTAGACGGTATCTTTAAGACGTCGGCACTGTTTACAAAAATTAACGAGGTTACCTCATTTTTGGCCAAGGGAATCTCCCTTATCCCAAGGGCTACATATAGTATACGTATACCTTAAGATACCTTTTAAATTGAATGTATGCTCGATGTAACAGCAGTAGCCCAGTTTTACCGCTGTGCACTGGAATTCTGCTGTTATTAATCTGGATGTCTGTTTGGCACCTAGTCTAGGATGCACCATGTGAAGGACGAACAGTCAGAAAAATCACTATTATTGGAAATTGACACTTTATAAACATTACTCGAATCCTCACAATTATTATTCTCATGTTTTATTAGGAATTTTTGAATTATTTTTAAGTAATACTTGCTATAAGCTGAAAATTATTTGTTATTTAATGATAAACGTCTTAACTTTCGGCAAATAAAGTGCCAAACGAAATATATTTCTTACTAGTAAATAACTTAATCATTCAAATTGCATTATGTAATTTCATATTTTGGTCTATTTCAAGTTTCAAATTTTACATAAAATTTGGTAATAAATATACATTGGATTTTTGATTAGATATTTATTTATTTATTTCGTGTTTTTACTCCTATCAATGTGATTTGAGTTAACAAAATATTTCGCCGATTGATCGGATAAATATATTTTTATCGACTTTTTTTAAACATAAAAGTTTTATTTTTTTAATAAAATTTACTTAGTTGTTACTGCCTATTGTAATACACAAAAACATTAGTTAACAAATATATTGTAAGAGTATCAAAGTCAAGGTAAAGAAATTATTATAAGATCGGTAATGTTTTTTACATAATTATAAATTAAAAATAATGTAAGTATTGTGTTAATTTATTTGTTGTTGTATTTCAGTTTTTGATAAAATGTTACGGGGTCATAATCAAGCTAATATTGTGTTTTTGTAACAATAAACCTAGAAATGATTCAATCTAGCCAGTCACAAGCCTGAATAAAGGAAGAGGGTTTGAGCGCAAGGTTAGCATCCTGGCCTCTGTAAAAATTTTATACTGCTACGGAAACAATACAAAAGAACACCATTTCAGCAAATAATGGGAAAGGAGCGATTCCACGTATTTGGATGACACAGTTACACAAATGATTGGGTTGAGTGAAGGTCAAAAAGAAGCTTAATCTTCGATTTGCAGAATGTTCAATGCCAACAAGACTTTGTTGTTGTTGTTATTTTGCTGTAATTGTTGTCTTATTGCCCCATGCTTATTTTTAAAACAAAAGGGTTTTGTAAAATATAACAAATATAGTATTAGAATAGTAAATTTTTAAAAACAACTATTTCTACTTTAAACTGCCTGCTGTTTATATTGAATTGTTGCGTAAAAAATTAATTTAAATACAGTCAAAAGTAAATTTGCAATCGTTTAAACAATTGTGACTCTAGAAGAAAATAATTGCATTTAAACTTGGAAGATATGGCTGTAATTTAAAACAACAATTCCACTGTTTAAATTAATAAACAAAATTTGTTATATAATGTTTATTTTATACTTATAGCAAAACCAATATAATTTTTGTCATAAAAACAATTTTCTAAACAATTAAAAGTCATATTTATTAATGGGTTTTTATGAAATTTTATTTTTATTTAAAATTGTCAGATTTGCTTGAGTAATAAATTTACTTGGTACTTAAACAACCAGGAGCACTGTACAAAGTTCACTATATATAGTACTCTATTTAGGTATGCCAAATATTAATTCTTTAAGGTCAGTGTTTTATAAGTTATAAAACAAAGTGTCATAAATTAAAATTTGTATAATTTTGTTTTATAAAATATATCTCTACTGTTTTTATTTTGTAATAAAAAATTTACTAAATTTTCTGTAAACAAAAAATTATAACATTTTACTTTTTTACTCAGTAGTAACAAATTACTAAATTTGTGTTAATTATATTTTATAACTGAAAAACATAGTTTATTTTATTATTTGTAAGTTACACTTTATATTTTTTGATAAAGAAATAAACGTTTTTAAATATATTTTAAAAATTCTCACACTAGTTGTAATATATTAATATAATTTGTAAATTTATTAAAAAAGATAGAGAGCAGTTAATTTTAAATTTTTATAAAATTATTGATTTTTAACTCCATTTTAGAAAAAAAGTGTTATTATTCTTACATTAAGCTTTAATATCTCACTAGAGATATATTCAGAAATATAAATAATTTTATCACAAGTATGAATTTATTTATTTGAAAAAGAAATATTTAAAAAATAATCACTTTTTACATACGCTACATAAAAATTATTATTATTATTATTATTATTATTATTATTATTATTATTATTATTATTATTATTATTATTATGTAATAACATCGTTTAATTTTCTGTTGTAAAAATACAAATTTAAAGTATTAAAATTTATTTTAAAATTTATTTAAATACATTAATTAATTATTTATAAATTATTATTAAAAAAATTCAAATTACATTTAGTATTTCTGTTTTTACGGTTGTTATTTTTATTGTTGTTAAAATAAACAGAATTCTATTTTTAAAATTTTTAAATAAATATTTCTTATTGTTTATAAAATTAAATGTAGAGTACAATTCATTATATGCAACTTCTAAACTAAGTAGTGTTGGAGACGTAGTTATTAAACAAAAACATCTGTAGCTACCACATAACTGAAAAAAGTACTCAGTTTAATCATGATATATACAATATTATATTATAAATAAAATACTGTTACAATTTTATTAATATCTACTGTCAATATAAAAAAAATTGTATAATAGTTAAACTTGTTCAAAATTACAAATCTGGTAAAATTATTAATATAAAATGTAACGTTAGATATGAAAAAAAAACAGAACACATGGAATATTTTAGTTACTAAATAATTAATTAAATAATAAAGAACATAATGTTTAATAATCAATTGTTATTTTAACTTAATACTTTTAACATTACATATATGAACAATGTAAACATTTTACATTATTTTAAATTCTTAATATTCATTTTTATTAAAAAATAATTTTGGAGATAACAAATCAGTTTAAATTAACCTTTTTTTTAATTTTTAACACTAATATTTTGAGAAGCTGTAGTATAATTTTTAATTAACAAATCTTTATTACAGCGCCATTAAATGCTTTAAAAAATAATTAATTTTTTGAATAACTTTCTTCAAAGGTCGCAATTTAGTACAAGTATTAGTAATATTTTTAATTATTTTTTTCACTATAATAATTTAACTTTTGTATAAAACAAAGAATTTTATATACAATTTAATTTGCTAAATATAAATTTAATAATACTAATTTAATATTTTTTTACTCGAATTCTTTTTTTGTAGTTTTGTACATGTCGACCAACGAAACATGTTGCTGTTACTTGCCAAAACATTTTTTTTTATTACTTGTTATTCCAATTTATGCAATTTTTTTAAAGCATTGGGGGTTCCCTTTATAATTCCAAATAAACATATAAGAAGACGTAAACGGTGAAATGAATTCATTTCGTATATTCTCGTCAATCACAAACATTTTAGTGTATACAAAAAAGAGGATACATATGACGTTTAAGTTAGTACAACTTACAAACAAGCAAAAACACAAACATTACGACCAAGCTAAGTTCACTAGAGTAACGATCTGTTTTTGTGCACACAAAGCACGTTTCAATGTGCGAATATAAACAGATTCGAGAATTTTTAACAATGAGTCGCTTCGCTAATCGGGGGCTAAAGAACACATTCCAAACGGGATCAATAATAGATCAAACGGAAGTGAACACACATGCACATCTTCCATATTACGTCATCTACTACATACCAAACATCAGATCAATTTCAAAAATTGTTTTAAAGTGTTTTATGTTGAAAATTCTCAAATCCGTTTATATTCGCACATTGTTGTGCACAAAAACAGTTTGTCACTATATTGAACTTAGCTTGATCATAATGTTTGTGTTCCTGCTTGTTTGTAGTGGTACTAGCTTAAACGTCATCTGTACCCTCCTTTTTTGTATATATATATATATATATATATACTAAAATGTTATTTGTCTGTGACTGACAAGAATAAACGAAATGGATTAATGCAATTTTGCTAAAACTGAATATAGACTAATTAAAACAAACTCTACATTTATTATTAATACAAAACCAAATTATAAAAATTATTTTATCGCAAATAGCGTTGGATTTTTTAATAACAAAGCATTAAATTACTTACTGTACCCATTATATGTGTTTATTTATAACAATGGTAATTTTTATACAATACAACGTCTAGTAAATTGGATATTAATAGTACAAACTAAATTACGTGTTTTATATTTTGTAGCTACCAAACATTTGTAATAATAAAATCAATTTAAATATGCTGTTTTAACGTTAACAATTATAACAATTTATTGTAAACGCTATTGTTATACTTTTTACTGCATCGACTGTAATAAAACATTTTAAATTTAACAATTTCAGATTGTGTTGGTAGTTTATAAATAGCAATCTCAATTTGTTCATTTTTTCCTATCTGCTTAGAGCGGACGTAGAAATACTAAGATTGTAGATTGCTCGTAAATTGATACAATAATTGTTATTTGTAAAAGCTGTAAAAACTCAAATAAGTTGTTTAAATAATATAAAGTTATATATATATATTGACAATTTATTTAATAAATAAAATTTAATATCGGTTTAATAACAAATTCATGGTTGTTGTATAATACAAAATAATTATATATGTCCAGTAAAATAAGAAAAATAATATTTTATTGGATTAGATATTAAACTCTCTATTGGACATGTATACTTGAATCGTTTAAAGTACATTATTAATATATTGATATTACTTAACCCAAACAAATTATGACCAGTAATTAATAATGTCTTTTGTTGAGTTTCAAATAAAACATACTATAAGTATCAATTTATAGTGTATACAGTAATACTTGTAATTGTATTATTGCAATAACTGAATTATTAAATTTTAAAATAAAGCACCATACATTAATGTTGAAAAAATCAATTACATTTCTGTCAATTTTACACAATAAGTAAATAGATAAATTTAATACCTATGTAAATGTTGTTTTCGATTAAAATTAATTTTAATTTTTTTAATTAGTTTTTATTAATTTATTAAAAATGAAAAAAATATACAATTGAAGTATTCTACTCAAAAATGTTACAGTATTGACATTTAAAAATACAAATGACAGAACGTGTACAAATAAAATGTTTTAATGGGAAAGTTAGAAATAACATGACAATTAAAAAAAAATAATTGCTAAAAGATATCTGAGTTAACTTTTTTCGATGTAGACTGCTTAGTTTAAATAAATGCGCAGGGTTTGACATTTTTATTTAACAAAATTTTAATTTCCAAATTAACTACTTTTATCAATTGTACACTTTACTATGTAATGTAATGTTTTAACTCACATTTTTTTATATTAGCATTTTTTTTATTTATTTTATGTTTGCTACTTTAAATGTTTTACGAGAAACGCATCTTTCAGCAGTAAACATTTTAGCAAAGCCGAACGTAGGCCCGCATTTAGTGCCGGTAATGGGATTCGAACCCATGCCTACCGAGGTCCGAATTCGAGCGCTGTACTGCTAGCCCACCCCGGCACATATACATATATATCCATTTTGGAAAAGTATACATTTAAAACAATTATAGTTTAAACACATGTAAAGTTTTTTAACTGAATAGAAATAAAGAAAAATAAAATAATTCATATCTTTTAATTAAATAATTAAACAATTAAATTGTGAAATTATAATGTACTTATAAAAGTTTGGTTGACTTAAATTATTTAGTTTAAAATAATTTAAAATTTTTATTGTTTTTTATTTAGTTAATCACTTTCAATAACAAATATTTAGTAAAATTTTATTCGTTTTTACATACATTTTGTGTGTTAAATATTGTACAATTTAAATCCACCCCAGTTATCCCCAAGTCAGGTTGAGAAAGGCGGAGGGTTTAAACACAAAGTAAAGAAGAACAAAATAATACTATTACACTAACTCACAAAAAATAAATGAAAGCATAATTCGAACAACAGGGTTTGGAAAATTCCGAATAAAATTTTAACCTTTGTTATACACAAATTTTCAATTGAACAATGTAATGTACAATTATATGCAACAATCAAAGCGATAGGAATTTGAAGGTATATATATATATATATTTAAACCCTAAATTTATACAATTTTAAATTACTTAGTGTTTAGTAAAACGTTTCAATTTTTTATATAATTGTTTTTCTATTGTTGGTATTTGAAATTTAGAAACTGTTATACTTGTATTTGTCTCACTTAAATGTTCCGCTTCTAATCTATTTTGTTAAAAAAACACAGTGACAAAATTATGAAAAATTAACGAATTTTACAACAAATCTATAGTGAAAAAATAAAATTAAAATTAATTTATTTTTAATGTTTAAGCATAATACGATAAAAGAAAATGAGCGCAAGTAGTACTATGTTATTGTTTGCATATTTGTGGAATTAGAAAATTGGGATAGAGCTTAAACAAAATGCAACACTGTAGATAAACACGAATGTTGTTGATAGAAAAAATGCCAAAATTGGTTGCATTGGGGAAGCTTGTAACAAAATCTAGTATATCACAATTAAATAATTGTTTAAAAATGCATTTGATTTTGTTTTTAAACAATAATTATATGTCAAAGCCGTAGGGTCAAAATAGGTGTTTCTAATCGACACTTACTTTGATTCACATACTAGTGTTTTAAATTTTGTTAATTGTATAAAGTTGTTTGAAACAGCTAATGACTAATAAACGGAACAAGCAAATTAGTCCAAATAGCAAATTGAACTACTGTCAGTAGCGTTACCCCAAAAATTGATTACAATGAAGTACTTTGATAACTACTTAACAATTGTTGGATATATCAGGATACATTAATTATAATTATACAGTTGTTTAAAAAGGATTTTGAACATTATTCATAAACGTTATGTTAAAAGTATTACTTTAAAATAACAATTATAAATTTATAATTTAATTGTTTTTGTTATGTATTTTACCATTTTTTAAAATTAATAAAGCAATTGTATACTTTACACAATACATGTATAATTTATTAATAATAATACTATAAAATGGATATTACGTTTATTACAATATTTTGTTTATAAAATGTGTATTTCGCATAATGTTAGTTTTTAATTATTATATTTTGTATTTTATAATGAGTGTTTTGTAATTTACTCTAAATGTAATTTTGTATATATATACAAGCTAAATTGGTTAAAGTTAATACTGACCAAATATTTGAAATTTAGTAATGTCAATAATGGTTTACGTAGTTTGGTAAACAACTGAATTAACATAATTTAATTGTTTGCTTTTTGAATTATTTAATTCCAGGGTATAATTATATTTATGTATGTTTTTATCAACACATTTATTATTTGGTAAGAATAAATTAAAGTTTTATCTAGTATATGAAAGCATTAAACTTATTATTATTATTATTATTATTATTATTGTTATTGTTGTTACACCCATGGGCTATTAATGAAATTTCTGTATTTTAACTTATTTTGAACTTGTAATGTAAATAATGTCCATGTATAATGAGGATGTATTATTTATTTTCTTTTGTTTTTAACTAAATCTACTTATATTGTTTACATTTGTTATTTACTGTCTATGGCAAAGCTATATTAGTAATGAAACCGGATTTATTTTGAATACCATATTCAAACTAACCCTACGGGTTTTTAACAAAAAAAGGTTTCGTTTATAGCATACATACAAAATTTACTTTCTACAATAATATCCGCTCAATCTTGTTAAGCATATATATATATATAGCTTGATAACTAATTTTATATTTTTATTAATCTTTTATTTAAATAATAGAATAATTTAAATTTTACTTGTATTTTAAAGCATAAATAATAACTACAATCCACTTAAATATTATATATGCTTATTGTCTAATTTTGCAATTAGAAAACATCTCTAAAGTTTCAGTGGTTTTATGTTTGATTTGTTTACAAAACAATTTGGAATAATAAAACGGTGTAAATCAGAAAAAAAGTTAGCAGTTAGTTTAACCAAATGTGGACAAACAAATTAAATATTTTAATAAAAAATAAATATTTATTTAAAGATATGTTTGTTTGCAATATGTACATATAAATATTTTAATTTGTTTTGCAAAATTATATATATTTATATATAATTTAAACAGATGTAGCATTCTTAAACAAATTTATTTAAATATAAAATTAAATTGTGTTTAAATAAAACTAAATAAACAACTTTTGTAGCAAAAAGCAAAATTAAGCTTCGGCAATAAAAAATACGATAACTAAAATGAAATGATTTATTTTATAAACAAAACAGAAATTGTTTTTATATAAAAATGATGGAGTAAATAAAAAATGTAGAATAAGTTTAATAATGTATTTTAACATTTTGGTTTGCATAAACATATATAATGCCGGAAATAGATGTTATTGAGTATTTTATAAAAATAGATAAAAATATTTTTGACAAAGTTTTTGAAATTTATATTAATAATTAGTAAAAAATTGTAAATAAACTTAATTTATAATTTATATTTTGCTTTATATAGCATGAATTTTTGTAGTGTAAATAATAACTGTAGTAAAATAGATTTATTCAAAATGATAAATACTAATCAAAGTTTTATGAGTACGTTGTTAGTAGTATTTTAGTGTTAAGTTTAATTTAAATAAAAATACACTTTTAATTATTAATAATATTTCATTCAAAGTAAAACCATTATTCTGTCACTACTATTTTTAACGAAATTAATCAAAATATATATTAATGTGTTATTTAATTATATATATATATATATATATATATATACAATAGTTATAAGGTTCTAAAAATGTATTTAAATATTTTGACCAATCATGTATATTCATGATGGGGTTCTCAAGGATTAAATATTAGAATTGTCAAATTCACTTAAAAAATAAATTTTCTTAATTTTAGTCAACAAGGAGCACTGTACAATTGCTTCATCTTTGTTTGGACAATGTATACCTGTAAAGCCTTTATGACAATACTCATTTGAATACAATTGTAAAACAAAACCGAAGCAAATGTATTAATGAAGTGAATAGAACTGTTTCATAAACACAAACAATTTTATAAACCAACATTTTATTTTTTGAAAACCTAATTTAACGACACTAATAGAAGACTGCAAATTGTTGCGACAATTTTCTACTAATTTAATTTTTTATTTTGGGATATATTTGAGTATTTATTTTATTTATTTATTTATTTATTTGTTTATTTTATGTTTGCTACTTTGAATGTTTTACAAGAAACGCGTCTTTCAGCAATGAACATTTTAGCACAGCCAAACGTAGGCCCGCATTTTAGTACCGGTGGTGGGATTCGAACCCATGCCCACCAAGATCCGAATTCGAGCGTTGTACCGCTAGACCACCCCGGCAATTAAAATTAAGTTAGAAAATGGTTAATTATATTTTAAAACAATTATATATATATATATATATATATAATAGTCAGCTTAAATATTTTAGTAGAAGTACATTGAGCATCATGAAATACAAAAAGCTGCCCCATTGACATAAATATGGAAAGTCAAAGATAAATAAAATGAAAAGCAAAGGAAAACGCGGATTGCATGCCGTTAGCTATATTTAAGGCCGAATTTACTAAACTATAAGTTTAGTCCTTAAACTAATTTTGCAATATGGAAAAAATACATTACTATTATTATTATTATTATTATTATTATTATTATTATTATTATTATTATTATTATTATTATTGTTATTATTATTATTATTAATTACATTATTGGTAATAAATTTAACACATATGAATAGTACTTGCCTTTTATTTAATTTTTCTCTAATACAGATTTTAAAAAATTAAATCAATTTAATAATAATAATAATAATAGTAATAGTAATAATAATAATAGTAACAATAATAATAATTGATAAATTATTATGTACGTTTAATCTTGAGAGTCCCTAATCCGCACATTTTGCTTTCTGATTTCATTGTTTGTGAAATGGACAGTAGTGATAAAAATGTTTTCATTTTACCGAAAATAAATATTGTGTTATCAAAGAATTTAAAAAATAAGGGAATTTCACCAAAAAAATTGGCGAATTTATACACAGTTAACCTTTCGATAATTTATCGGATTATTAATGGTCAAAAACCACGAAATTATAATAATGATGGAAGAAAACGTGTAACAAGCATTATAGATGATCAGAAAATTGTTATAAAATTAAAAAAGATCATAATAAACCTATTTCAGAAACCAAAAGAAATAGTTTAAACAATTTTACTTATTCCACAATCAGAAATAAAGTAATAAAATTTTGTTTAACTCTTCAATCATCAAAGGTTAAGTCATTTATTATTAAAAAAAACGAAAGGATTATAAATTAATTTTTTGTAAACAGTGGAATGAATGACACTAGTGTTATTAACGTTCCGTGTACTTCGCTGATAAAACAGTGATTTGGGACGAACCATTTGGCTACAAAAACAAAGTGTTGTGTGGGTTCTGTTTTTAAGAGCATTTACTTCTGGTTGATAGAAAGAAAGCCCATTCTTAAAAAATAATGTTTTAGTATAGTATTAAGTATAATCAATTTATTAAATGGAGAATTATATCTGGTACCTTAAATAGTGAAAAAATTGTTTTAGTTATGAAGGATGTTTTCCATTATGAAACGCACCACACTTACACCGGGGTTACTGCCGTTTTCAGGACAATGCTCTATGTCATACGTCCAAAAAGGTAACGTTATATTCATCTAAATTCACTTTATTTGCTTTATATTTACGTTTAAACAGTAGAGGGGCTAAAATTGAAAAAAACACTCAATTACCAACAAACAGCCCGGGCATTAATGTTATTGAAATTTTTTTCAGTATTCTAAAGCGCAACATCAATAAGCATATTGAAATTGAGGATTTATGTAAACGCATTCGGTTTGTTGTTCAATATGAGATTAAACAAAAATATATCAGCACTCTCATTAACAACATTTCAAAAAGCCTGGATCAGGTTGTTTAAAAGAATGGCGATCACATAGACTATTAAATTTTTAAACATTGTAATATCTTTAATCATTTGGTAGCTAAAAAATTGGGTGTAATCTGTATTTTTATTAATAGTTAGCGTCATAAATTATGTTAATTATTTTACTCCATTTTCGATTTTGCACTAGTTGATATTTTATACATTTTTTTATTACTCACAATATATATGCATATAATTATAGTTTTTTTTTAATTATTATATAGTATTGTATATTTTATAATTGAAATGACGTTTCTCTTGTACGCTGTGTAATTGCTAAAAATGTTTTAGTTAAATAATTATTTTTGGCTGTAATTGTTGTGACAGTTGTATATAGATGCTTTTTTGTAAGGTACAATTACCCTTTAAGTTTCATTTTGTTTTAAAACGGATGTGTATGTAGAACAAGTTATTAACCTTACTTAACCCCTAAATTTTAATAAATTTTTTAATTTCAGATTTTTTTATGTTTATTGTTATGTATGATAAAGTTTATAATAATCTCATTTTTATTTATTATTTTATTTAACTGTACTATTATACAAAAATTAAAAACAATTAAATATAGTTTTTTTTAAATTTATTACAACGAAAATATATTTAAGCATTTTAAAATTAATTCTAAACTTTAAATAGTTTAAATTTAATTAATGTAAAAAACATGGTAATAATGCTACCCTTTTTTCGATTACAACACAGTTTTAATTTAAAAATTTCTTTTTAATATTAATTGTGACATAAGAAATTGCTAATTTACTAAAGTTTATAATTTTATTAATAACACAATTTTATAGAAAATTACTACTTTTGATAAAAACGTTTTTACAAGACTATATATAATTTCAAAGTGAAAATTAAGTTTTTGGTTACTTAAAATAAAATGATGGGTAACGTAGTTAAGTAAAAGTTCTATATAACTAAATGTGCCGTAAGTTGACTAATGTTATTATATATTACGTATACAATTTTATTATACAATATATAATGTTGTATTACAAATAAAATGCAATTACAACTTTACATATATATATATATATATATATATATATTGGCGGGCCCTCGAACGGCTGCGCTACATTTTCAAAAAACATCGGAAAATGACAAAACATATGCACAATTATATTTTACATTGATTAGCAGTACTTCTTTTTTTTTCTTTAAAACATTTAAAATACACATGTTTTTTTTATTAAATTATAACGATTATGATTACTTCTCAAAGAATTCGTTTTAATAGAACATTTTTACTTCAACAAAAAGTGCTTATATTTTGTGCTGAAAGCTACTTCTACTGAAGTATCCAAGCCAATACCCATAAATAATAATAATAATAATAATATATATATATATATATATATATATATATATATATATAATAACCAATAAAATCGCTTTTTTGTAGCTGCATGCATTAGATGCTTCTATGTGCTCCTAGTAAGGTTGTTGTCAATACTATCCGACGTATTCCAATTTTTATCAAAAAATAAGTTGAAAAAAAAATGTTAGCAGCAAAATTTTTATAGATGTTTTTGTTTTATTGTATTTTAAAAATTAACCAACAATGAATGCCAGAAAAATGCTAAAAATAAACGTTTTTACTATTATTTTTTTACTTTTGTACGTGCTTTGTTTAAAGTTAAATATAATTTACATTTATTTTAAATGTTTTTTAAACAATGATTTTTGAGATCAATTGTAATTCTTGCATTACAAATTAATACTTTAAATTGAAAAACATTTTTGCATATTGCATTATAAATACACATGTTTAGGGTATTTAATACAGTTTGTTATATAACAATTATTTTATACTAAATCGCAAAACAAAACGTTGTTAAATATAGGTAATTTGCTAACTTCTCAAAATAAAGGTATTAATTAATTTTTAACTTACTTTAAAAAGTTTAAAATATAATGCTTATTAGTTGCATATTTTTAATTTATATTTTTTAGTTTTTTAATACTTTAAATGTTTTATTGGAACATCTTTCAACAGTGGACATTATAGCAAAAAAGAATGTGGGGATGGGGATTAAACCGATACCCACCCAAGTTCAAATTGAGCATAGTAACGCTAAATAAATTAGACATAAAATAATATATATTTCTTATTATTTGTTACTCTTATATTTATTATTTTGAATAATTGAAGAATATAAATCAATCGTAATATATTATTCTATAATTGTAATGCAAAAATTTATTTAGAGATTGAAATTCTTTTTTAAATTGTAAAAAATATAGTTTAGAGAATATACCGTGTTTCTATTAACTTATTTTGATAAAAAAGAAAAGTTTGTTTATAAAATTTGCATACTAATTTAATATATTATTTTTATTATTATTGTTGTTGTTTAAACGGATAACGCACATTGGAAAAATTATTATACGACATAAATTTTTATTTTCGTCTTTTTGACTTCAAATTATATTATTTTTGTAAATTTTAGTCTTGACAATTCTACACGTACAAAAAAAATTTCAAACATTTTTTTATTCACTACTTTAGGTTCTGCTATAAAAGTATTTTTTTCATTTTTTCATTTTTTAATATAACTAAAAAATTATTTATCTAAGCACAAAACGCAATTAAAAAATGCGTATATGTTTTAATTTGCATTCAAAGAAATTAAATATTAAAATAAAAATATTTGCAGCAATTTAAATCGATTTATTTAAAATTAAAGACTTTGTTAAGGCGTTTTAATAACTACATGAAAGCTTAGTTACCGGGATGGTCCAGCAGCACAGCACTCGACTTGAACCTGGTAGCCATGGGTACTAATCCCACCACTGGCACTAAATGCGTGCGCACGTCAGGCTTTGCACAATATTTTTTTTAATTTTCTATTTAGGTAATTTTAGATTATTTATTTTGAAAAATATTTTAAAAATATTTCGTTTTGTCTAAAATGTTAATATTTGTGTTTTATGAATTAATTCAAATTGCTAAATTTTCTAACCGTCTGTTCTGTTTTTTAAATTACTGTAACATTACTTACTAGTCTGTTAATTGATTAATTTTTACTTATTCAATTTAAATTATAATTAAAATTGTATAAATATGTATAGTTAATTATAAAATTTTTTAGCTAACTGCTTGGATGTTTTGTAAAAAACATTTTTAACGAGTGTATATATTGACCAAATTGAACAAAGGCCCCGATTTTAAAGCTTATGATAGGACTCAAACCCATGCCCACTCAATCATTAATGCTTTCTTTTAAACATATTAATTTATTTTACATATAAACAAAATAAACCAAGTTTTTGTGTTAAATTACATATATATTATTATTAGACTCCCGCTTATATACAAAACAATTTTATTAGAATCAATATTATTAATATTTACTCAAACATATGACTGACATCTAACATATAATAGAATTATTTTTAAAAATAATAAATTATAAACACTCTTGAAAATTTTTACTAATTTTACGCATTTTAAAATAACTAAAATAAAATAAATGTTCATAATTTATTTAATAATAATAATATTGCTCTCTTTTATCATATCTAAAATGACATATTTTTATTTAAATAAATTATCCATATATATAAATTATTTTCATTATTTGCTAAAAAGTAAATATACTAAAAAAGCACAAATATTAATAATGGGAAAACAAATAATAATAATAATAACAATAAAGATGCGATTTGTTTTAAACAACCAAATTATATTAACATTTTTTTCCTATTACAAACTTTAAAAATTAAACAATTGAATCCAATTGGAACAATTGACTAAATGTTGGACAGTAAATATTATTATTATTATTATTATTATTATTATTATTGATTTTTAATTAGATTATTTCCAGTTATTATTCGTATATTTTAAAAAATTGATTAATTGTACAAATAACTGTATAATTGAATGCTATAATCTATAAAAGTTTAGTAAAGTGTTTAAATGTATCGCTAAAAATGTTACGATTGCAATTATTATAATTGAATAGTAACATTATTAACTTATTTTTACACAATGAACAACCAATACATTGCTATATAGTAAATTTATTTCAATTAAGATTTTGTTGTAATGTTTGCGCTAGTGAAATGCAAGCCAGAAGAGGAAAATGTATTAAACTCGACATTTACATGGATAATTGATTTAAACTACGGATTGGTTAATAATATTAGACACAATAATTGCCAAAACGTGTATGCAACGACAGATGGTAACAAGTTCTTACAAATTTATTTTCTGTTACAATGTCAAAGTTGGTTAAAGAGCTGAAGTTAAAACCTGATGGTCATGGATTTGAATTGTACCGCCAACACTAAATGCGTATTTTTGTTTGAGGTTTTGTAAATGTCCGCTGATAAAAATGTTTACTTTGAACATTTAAACAGCAAAAATCTAGTAAAATAAAATAAAGAAACAAGGCATTTGACGTTTTCAAAATGCGATTTTTTACATCAATTACGATTTTAATTAAATTTTTTTTGACAGCTTTACTGGTATTTAAAATTAAGTGTTTATTCAAGTTAAAAATACAATTTAAATTCCAAAGGCGAATTGAAATGGATTAATTTAAAAATAGTATAAATTAATCTGTTTGTCACGTATGCCGGGGTGGTTTAGCGCTACAGTGCTCAAATTCGGACCACGGTGGACATCCGGGTTTAAATCCCACCACCTGCACTAAAAATAAGGGCCTACATTCGGCTTCGCTAAACTCTCCACTTCTGAAAGATGCGTTTCTCGTAAAGCATTCAAAGTAGCAAACATGAAATAAATAAATAAAATTAAATTAATGTTAAAACAATATATTTTTTTTAAATGAATGCTTTTTAATTGGAACAAATTAAAAATTACGATGGCAGGGTGTTTAACTTTTAATTTTAATTTTTTTATACAAACCTGTATAACTTGATTAAATAGCAAAAATGTTTATATTTATTTGCTGATTTTATATTAAAATTCGCTATTTATTAAAACAAAATTTACTTATATTATTCATATTCAAATAAATATTAAATTAATCATTTTATATTCAAAACGTTACGTGACTGAATAAATAAACAAAAACGTTTTTTATTTGTACTTAATTGTATAAAACTGTTTTGCATAAGCAGTATATTCAATTTTAAACTAATCTAAAGGCTATAATCCAAACAATTTTAAATATTTGCTATTTAACGTAATGTTAAACAAACCTCAATTTTAGCGTTTACTCCCCTAGATATTACTTTTTATGCTTTAAATTATAATTTTAAAGACTTATTTATACTATTCATTTAAATATTAAAGTTAAAAAACATTTTACAAAATAAAGATTGTAGAAGATAACATATCAACATTTTTTTTAAATAGTTATTAACAGCTTTGCAGTAACACAAAACAGAAAAATAAAACAAAGTTATGGACAAATTGTTCAACACTAGTAAAGACCCAATTTGGAAACATTAATGTACTATCTCAAAATATTGAAATCTTGTCAGTCATTGCTACTAGTCTATCTATATATGTGCCGGGGTGGTCAAGCGGTACAGCGCTCAAATTTGGACTTCGGTAGGTATGGGTTCGAATTCCATTACCGGCACTAAAAATGTCGCAGGTCTGGCTTAGAAAAAAGGAGGATTTAAATACACAATTAGCAATCTGTCATTTGTAAAATATTATTGTTACAGAAATGACAGAACGCTACCAAAAAATTAAACTACGACAAAAAAGTGAATACAGTACGATTCCAATGACGGAATTTGGCAAATTTTAATTTTCTATATGCACTATCTTTAAAACCAACAATTTAATTTACATGGAACAATCTTGCTAATTTATGCTTTTCAAAACACATTTTCAAAATTAAAAAAAATTTGGTTATCCAAAAATGTATTTAAAAAAACGTTTAAGCTTGTAGTATCAACTACAAAGCAGTAGATAGTGTTTTTACTATTACCACACTACTCGGAAATAATACAATCCAAAATATTTTTATTTGCATTACTTTTGCTTCGTTTTTTAAAATAAAAACAGGATGACAAAATTACATTTTTTTAAAAACACCAAACATATTGTCATGTACACAACATTCAAACAACGCAGGTTGATGTTAGAAAAACTGCACAAACGTCAATTGGAAAAACGGTACATGCCAAACAATATGCTCTATAGAGAATTTGAATTAAGAAAATAAACAATTGGTAACGCTCTACTAAATTATAAACACATTTGCATGCCTAACGTGAAAAAACACTAAACAGTAAGAATAATTGACAAATTAATTGCAACAAATTAAAATGATTAAAATGTAATTAATTGTTCTTTTGCAACTAATACGTTTTTTTTGTGAAAATGTATCTAAAAAACACACAATTTTAAGTGTAAAAGAAAATATTGTCCTAATTTGTTGCAACATGCTTTAAAATCGACTTTACCGGAAAATATGTCACTGCCATTAATACTATCTATCAATGATAATTTGCGTTTACTAATTAATGTGAAAATTTATGTCAACACATTTATTGTATGTTAATTCAAGAATTCTAGCTACACAAATACATTGACAATAACCTTATGGTACTTAAAAATTATATCAATTGATTAACTTTTCTAATTTTTTACTGTTCTTATACTCAGTATTACACGTTTAGAAATTGTATACTGCATATTATATCAATTTAAATTTATGTAATTAATATAACTTTAAATAATAATAAAATTTTAATTTGTTTACCTTCTTTGTAATCAATACAGCTAAAAAACAGCTTCTTCCGTTATAAAATTTACATAATTTATTGAAATATATGTTTAAAATTTTGTATTTTTATCTATTAATTGCTAGAATTATTATTAAAACTTTAATATTTTAAAAGAACTTTAATAATTAATTAATTTTTAGTTTTTTTACAATTTGTTTAAGTTTTAAAATAAGAAAATTAACGTATACTTATAAATATACAATCCGATTGCTGCTTCAATAACAGTTTTATGTACTAACCTTAAATTAAATTATTTGGTCAAACTCACAATAATAAATTGAGTTAAGATAAAATAATAATTGTATTAGTAATAACAATAATAAAAATAATAACCATTATAATTTGTATTTTTATTTTATAATTTTTACAAACAACACTAAAACGATCGTTTTCAACTAAATACTTAAAATTATATTAATCTTACTTTTTGTTGTTAAATATTTTATTTATTATAAATAAAAAGTAAAAAAATAAATAATTATAAATTAAATATTTACTGTTTATTAAATTATAAAATAACTATATAAATATATATATTTTAATATAAATTAATGTTTTTAAATTTAATTAAAATTTTTATTATAATGTAATAACAACGTAAATTTTGTATTATAAAAACATAAAATGAAGGTATTAAAATGTATTTTTAAATAATGATTTTAAGCACATTAGTTACAAATTTATTAATTATTATTAAAAAAAGTGTAAATTGCGTTTAGTTATTCCATTTATACAGGTGTTGTTTTTAAAATATGCTCATTTGGCCGTTTCGGCATTTTCAAATAATACATTTCTAAGTAAATATAAATCAATAATTAAGTACTTACATTATTTTAAATTCTCAATAATTCTTTGTACAGAAAAGCATTAAATGATAACAAATTAATGTAGATTAGTTTTTTTTAATTTTAAATACTAATTTATTCAAGGGGTTTATATATATATATATATATATATATATATAATTTAAATTTTTATATCTTGTTAGTCCGAGCAATCTACTTAATATTTTTATTTATTAAAAATGCACAATTCCTATTTTGTATTAATTTCGTTTTAAATAATTAATAAATGCTATTTATTGAGTAATAATTAAACACATAAAGTAAAGTATAGAAAAAGCATTTTTAGATACAATAAAATCAAAAAGTGAATATTTTAATTATTTTATAAAATTATTTTGAACAACGTTAAACGGTAGTTTTAGAGTTTGACGTAAACTTTTAAACTTTTATAATAAAAGTTAAAATAAAGTAAGGAAACGTTTTAATAATAATAATAATAATAATAATAATAATTTACAATAGACAACATTTTATTTCTAAAATGTAATAAGAGCGTTTAGCTGAACTTATTAGGACAATGTCAATTAACAAATACTCAAATGATAACTATATTAAAACGCAAATGTTAATATTAAATATACTAAAAGTCAAAAAACATTAATCGCAATTATATACGACGAAACAATCAAAATAGCCAACCAAACCGAAATTTTGAAAATTATACAAATCTACAAACACACCGCTGTAATTAATTAGCGCTTTTTGGTGCATTAAAACAAAATTGATATTTTTATAAAAGTTGATATGTTGCTTCCCAGTCTATCCCAAGTACGCTAAAAAAAAGGAAAAGGGTTTGAGCACACGTTTAACAACTTTTGTAAAAAAACAAAGAATTGAAATTGGTATAATTACGATGACAAGATTTGACGAAATTTGAACAAAATTTCAATCTTTAATATGGATAATTTTTGAAGCCAACTATTCAATGCACAATCCTATGAAACAATTTTGTTGTCCATGCTTTTTGGAAATAAAGTGTTTTAAAATGAATAAATGCATAATTTGTTAGTCAACAGCAATGCTAAACTAACTCCTCCTAGTTTGGATCAGAAATGATTTAATCTAGACAGTCCCAACCCTGGATAAAGAATGAGAGTTTGAGCGCACAAAGCTAGCAACCTGGTCTCTGTAAAAAATTTATACTGCTACGGAAACAACACAAGAAGACGTCATTCTGGCAGACAACGGCAAAAACGTGATTGCATGTATCTGGATGACAGAGTTACACAGATAATAGGGTTGTGTGAAAACCAAAATAAAGCTCAAATTTCGATTTGCAGAATCCTTAATGCCAACGAGACTTTGTTGTTGTTTCTGTTTTTGCTGTAATTGTTGTCTTGTTGCCCCATGCTTATTTTTAAATCAAAAGGGTTTTTCATAGTAATACAATGATAATAATAATAATAATAATAATGCTAAACTAACGCAATATAACACACCGAATGTAAACTGTAAATTCTAATTTATTGTAAAAATAATGAGACATAAGTTCTTTCTTTCTTTTTTTAATTACAAAATAGCTTTATTAGTACTTGTATTTATTTACAATAATATATGTATAAAGATATATACGTAAATACGTAAAAATTGTTGTCTGAAATTTACGTTTTAGTAAAATATTTACAAATTAATTTTTTTAAACGTTTATTAATTTGAATGTTTTACAAGAAACATTTTTTAGCAGTAGACATTTTAGCGAAGCCGAACATGAGCCCGCATTTTGGTGCCGGTGGTGGAATTCGAACCCCCATGCCTACCGAGGTCCAAATTCAGGCGCTATATTACCAGACCACCCCGGCACAATTCATGTATGTGTGCATTAAAACAAAAATAGCGTTTTTTTTAACTTAATGCATTAAATTACAATGTATTATAATATATTACTTTTTAATAATATTTGTTGATAAACATTTTTCAAAATACAATAATGTTTTCTTAAATAAATTCAAACAAAAAGCAATACTTGATTTTGAAAAATTACTAAAATAGTTCATAAAAGCAAAAACATACAGTTGTTATTGCTTGAATACTTTGCAAGATATACATTGTTAACAAGTGAATATTTAACAGTTTATTTTATTGAAAAACACGTGAAAATCTAAGCAAATGTAAGCAGTATTTTTAGTCTTTAATTTGTTTAATAACTAGACATTTAAAATAGATTGTTTTACTAAAATGGAATTTTTTAAATAAAAAATTATGTGTAAGATGCTAATAAAATGTTAAGTTACTGTACCGCACTGTCAAGATTAAACAACATTTACACAGTATGATTATTGAATTTAATCTAGTTACTCATGTCAGAATAACAAAATTATTAATTTTACTAACAAACAACAATGTAAAGTTATCCATTTGATACAACACCATTCATTTATTTAATTATAGTTAATATTTTTTATAAATTTTACGTAAAATTTGTAAATGTATTTGTAGCATTTAAAATAAAATGCAATACTTGTAATTAGTATCAATACTTTTTAAATAAACTATTTTTTAAAATTAATAACAAATAATTGTTATTAGAATGGTATATATGGAGACAATTGTAAAAATGTAACATTTTTGGTACTCTTTGGAATGGAAAAAGATGTTAATTTTAAAGTTGAAGTAAAAATTCTCATACATAAACGTGTTATGTACAAAAAATAAAAACATTAACGTTAAAACTAGTAGATAGCAATTTTCAAATATATACCCGTTTTTATTTTAGTCGGTGTTATAATTAAATTAAATGTTATGTAAGTAAAATAAATTTAAATACATTAAAAATTAACATTGCTAAAATGTAACGTATAACATTAATTTTAAGCATTCGTGACTGTCGTATAAGTATTCTGCATTTTAGTTTTTTTATTTATTTTTACTACTTTGAATGTTTTGACGGGAAATGCATCTTTTAGCAGTAGATATTTTATCGAAGCTGAACGTGGACCCGCATTTAGTGGGCCGGTGGTGCGATTCAAATCCCCATGCCCACCCAAATCCAAGTCGAACACTGTACTCCTAGGCTACGCCGACACAAAATAATAATATTTTAAAATCCTTTTGTTCCATAGACTATGGAGCATTAGGATTCGACTATGCATTAAATTTTCGATTTTAAAAATTGTACATATTGAAGATTGAGATTCTATTCGAATTTTGCCAAACGCCGTTATTAAAATCATGTTGTTTCTACTTTTTTGCTAAAGTTTTAATAAATGGTGTCTTCTTGTTCGTTTAGCAACATCGTTTTTGCAAAAACCCAGATTTTACTTTTGCGCTCAACCAGAGTTGGGACAAGCTACGATGTTTGAAAATAAAAAATACTACTCTAGCCTTTTAGTTATACGAAGAAAAAAAAACATTTGGCCTAGAGGGCATAAACTACTCTGCGGAATTAAAAAGAAATGCGGTAACTAGTATTTTATTAAAATTAACTCGGTATCTTGTTTGACCTAAATTGGGTGTCAAGAGGAGAATCTGGCAAAAACACCAATGATAAAAACATTTTAATCATCATAATGCTTCCAAATAATTCAATAGACGTTAGGACATTGTCTGTAGGTAATGTGCATGACTCTTGCCTGAGTTATGTAATAAATACGTAAAGATTATCTAGTTACAGAAGAGCCAAACAAAAGAAATTGGTCTAATTAAAAGTCCCATTTGAAATTTATCAAATAGAAGTTGAGAGTAAGCACTTTAAATATTGGATTGTTAACAGACAAAGAAAGAAAAACGTTTGGATAAAATAAAGTTGTACATATTTTGTTTCTAAAAAACGAAAACAATAAAAACATTTGGCTAGAGGGCATAAACTAGTTTGTACAGTGCGGAATTAAAAAGAAATGCAGTAGCTAGTATTTTATTAAACAAAACAAAAAAGTACCTAGTTGATGTAAAAAAGATTGACAAAAGGTGAATAGTTGTGAAACTGAATTTAGATGGTTTGTACATGAATGTCAATAACGCTTGACAGAAGGATGAGATAAAAAATAAAGAAGACAGACAGAATAGCATATTTGGAGTACACATACAGGAGTGCTGTGTAATAAAAGGATAACAGTAAGGACAAAAGGCAAAATTTAAAATAACAGTGAGTACGGCCATAATTTATGGATTGGAAACTTGAAGCATAAAAAACAGAATTTAGTAGAATAGAAAATGACGTTATGAGAAGATAGCTGCAAGTTACTAAAACCCATAAAAAAATATTTAAAAAAGATTGAGGTTGAAAAATTATATTTTCCAAAAAAGACTACGTAATAAGGGTAAAAGAAACTGAGTTTGATTAAAAAGAAAATGGTTTGATTGCGTAAAAGCTCGTATAAAAGGGTACGGCTAACACAGATTAAGCATGCTAACAGAACCAAATAAAGAACACTGGCCAAAAAACAGAATATTATTTTTTTTAAATACTTCTCAATAATTTTAAATGTTTTTTGTAAATGAATTTTAACGTTGTAATTACATAAAAATAAAGAAAAATCTAAATTTTTTAAAAATAATTATGATTTTTATAATAACTTTTTTTTTAATATACAATTGATTTTATCCATTATTGTTATAATTACAATTACCTTTGTTGATTTACATTTTTTTGTAAAATAAACGACTATAAAAATAAAATAGAATGTTACTAAAATATTGCTTTTTTGTTAAAATTGAGTTACAAACCAATATTTCTACAAACAGTTAAAATAAAAAAGCAGTATGTTTTGTTGAAACAATGTTTAAAAAAATAGGCTAGAATAATGTGGATTCATTTGTTAAAAATGCAAAACATTATTTTTTGTTTGTTAAAAGATTGAATCTGTAATTTTAAAAATAAAGTGTACAAGTTTTAAAAATTTAGTTATTTGTTATGTACTAAAATTTTGTGTTTGTGAACGAAGAGAATATATAAAATAAATCTATGTTACAGTTTAAATCTTCTGTTATTTTTATTCAAAATTATTTATTTATTACTTGTAAATAATCATATTAAAACGGATTATTATTACAAGAAAACATTAGGCTTATTGAAAATAATTAATAAACTATGTTTTGTAATTGCAATTTCTTAAAAATAACTTAGACAAATTGTTAAAATAACATTCTAAAAAGCTTTTTATTACAAAAGCATGAACATTGACATAATCAAAACCTAAACGTTAGATTAATTTTTAGATAATAGCATTTATAAATGATAAAAAAGTAAAGTGTCGTATTGATAATATAAAACAAAAAATAACGGGAAAATGTTATCGTACAAAATTATAATAGAAAATCTGGTTGTTCAGTAAATATTGACCAAATATTGTAACCCAATTTTAAATTATTACTACTTATTCAATCTCTCTATTAGTGAATAATTATCATGTAGATTTTTGCATGCATATTGAAATAATAATAATAATGATAATAATGAGTTATGAAAAAATAGCTATACTGTAGATAAAGTACTAATAAAATTATAATTATTAGCTTAAGCATAATTTGATTGTATCTTCAAATAAATTATTTTTATTTTTTACAAAAAGATATAACGTGGGTTGGCAAGATAGAAAAAAATAAACTAACGGAATTTAAGACGTAGTTTTGCTCCTTGTGTAAACGTTGACAACTTGCAATTATTATTATTTTTACAACTGGTATGTAGTGTGTTTTTTTATACATTGTGTTAAATGTATATTTGTAAAATAATTAATAACTAAACAGCAGTAGTATTGTAAAACTAAAATTGCATAAAACTTTATTCAAACAATACAAATTACAATTTAAAGCATTGTGTTCCCCTTATAATTCCAAATAAGAATATGAGAAAGCATACACTGTGAGATGAATTTATTTTGTATATTCTTGTCAGTCACAAACATACCATTTTAGTATATATATATATATACAAACGAGAGTACAGATGGTATTCAAGTTACTACAACTCACAAGCATAACAAACACAAACATGACAACCAAGCTATGTAGTAACGACCTGTTTTTGTGCACACAAAGTAAGTTTTAATGTGTGAAAATATACAATTTTAACATATTCGAAGCTTAAAAAGCAATTGACACTTTGAAATCAATTTTATGATTGGTTTGCAGTAGATGACGTAATATAGAAGAAGTGTATAAGTGTTTACTTCCGTTTAACCTATTATTGATCCAGTTTGGAATGTGTTTTTTAGCCCGATTAGCTAAGCGACGCATTATTCAATCAATATATTTGTCACCGCAACTGCACTAAAATTTTATATGTAGTTGTAACTAAAGAGAATATACGAAATGAATTCATCTTACATTTTACATCTTTTTATATGTTTATTTGGAAATATTACAATGCTTATCACATTTGTGAACAACGAAATCAATTATTTATAAAGCATTTAATGCAACTTTTTTTCAAAAATTTAAAATAAATAGTTGGAAAAAACATGTATTGAAATAATTTGCAATTTATCTAATCTAAAAATGCATAATTGACATTTCAGTTTTTAAATAAATAAATTAACACTTGCAGTAAATGAAAGATGCTGGTAAGCAAGATAAAATGCACGAAAAATTCAATATAAAAACAATGCAACCAGAACATACATAATTGGAGAGAAAAATAAATTACAGTTGCAAATGTATTAAACATTAAATTTTGTATAAATAATTTAAATTTATTAACTCTATCGTAAGTAAATTGTCTAAAAATACATACAACTATTACGAAAATATTTGCAAAATACAGTTTCCTAACATAAAATTCCATGGTAACAACAATTTGAAATATAAAACTCAGGTTTTTGTACATTATGCAATACAATATTGTCAATAGGATACTTTTATAATTTACTTCTTGTATAATATGGATAGTACAAAATTGTACATTAAATATTAACTGTAAAAAATTGTAAATGTGCAAATTAATAAGTATGAAACTCTACTGTGGCCAGCCTTGAGACTTATTGAGAAAGGAAGAGGGTTATAACTCAAGGCTGACATTTTGGCCTTTAAAAAAACATTGTCACAAATGAACAAGAAAACAGTGTATCATTAAACTAAAACAAAAAAGTAAAAGCAGCATAATTTCATTCACATAAATTAGCAGTATTCAAATAAAAGCTTATTTTTAATGGACAAAATATTTACTGCTAAGAAGTCGATTTTAACGAACCTCTTTTGTACCAAATACATAAAGTAAATATTTCATGTTAGTTGGTTTACTAGTTAATGTTTTTAAACTATTATTGTTAGCGCTAATTTAGCAATTGTACAAAAAATAAAAAATGTACTAATGTACTAATATATATATATATATATATATATATATATATAAAGAGCCTAGCAGTATAGCGCTCGAATTCGAACCTCGGTGGGCATGGGTTTTAATCCCACCACCGGCACAAAATGCAGGTCAATGATTGGCCTTTTTAAAATGTCCACAATTAAAAGGTGTTTCCTGTAAAACATTTAGAGCATTATTTATATAAGATACTTAATAATATTTTTTATGTTATTCTTCTGCTAACAATTAAGTGGTCAATAAAAAATGTCAAAAACCTAAATGTAACATTTTAAAGTTATCTAAAAGTATACCCACTAAAAAAATTATGTTTACACCCATTTTAACAATTAACGCAAAAAATTACAAAGGTATTAAATTTAAATTAATTTGTTATGTCCAATTATTTTTTCGTAAAAACAAATATCGGGAATTAAAAATAATGTCTAGTGCTTCATAGATCCTTTATATATACTTAGAAATATTTATTTAAGAAGGCTGAGTCGGCCAAAATAGCATATTTTAAAAGTTACTTTTATATTAACGTAGATAATAAGTTTAAATTACACAATTTTTATAATAATTAGTCCATTATTATTTTGTGTGCTTAATTTCATTAAAAATGAACAATAACTAATTTTTAAAATTGATGTTAAACACACATTCAAATGTGCTCTGATTGTGATGTCATAATAATTATCAAAATAAACATTTAATTATTCTAATCTATATAAATAAAAATAATAATAAATTTTTTTCTTAATTTTAAAATAAATCTAATAAATTATTATTTACGTTTAACCTTTAGATTCCGCTCACCCGCTAATTCTGCTTTCTGATTGCATTGTTTTTGAAATGGAGAATAGTGATAAAAAATGTTTTCATCTCACCGAAAATGAATACCGTGTTATTAAAGAATTAAAAAATAAAGGATTTTCACCGAAAAGATTAGCAGATTTATATAGAATTAACCTTTCAACAATTTATCGGATTATCAACGGTCAAAAACCACGAAATTATGATAATGTTGGAAGAAAACGTGTAACAACAAGTACGGATAACCAAAAAATTATTATAGAGTTAAAAATAATTATAATAAACCTATTTCAGAAACTAAAAGAAATAGTTTAAACAATTTTACATATTCCACTGTACGAAACAGAGCAATTGAATCCGGTTTAGCTCTACAATCACCGAAGATTAAGCCATTTATTACCAAAAACAAAAGGATGACAGATTAGCCTTTTGTAAGCTATGGAGTGAACGACACTTATGTTATTGGCGTTCCGTATACTTTGTTGATGAAACAATAATTCGGGATAAACCATTTGGCTTTAAAAACAAAGTGTTGTGTGGGACGAGTTTTCAAAAATATTCACTCCCGATTGTTAGAAAAAAGCCCACCCTCGACAAGTAATGTGTTGGTTTGGTATTAAGTATAATCAACCTATCAAATAGAGAATTATATCTGGTACCTTAAATAGTGAAAAATTTATTTCAGTTATGAAGGATGTTTTTCATTATAAAATTCAGCACACTTACACGGAGGTTACTACTGTTTTTCAGGACAATGCTCCATGTCATACGTCCAAAAAGGTAACATCATATTCATCTAAGTTCACTATATTTGCTTTATATTAACATTTAGACAGTAGAGGGGCTAAAATCAAAAAAACTATCTTTTACTCAATTGCCACCTAACAGCCCGGATATCAATGTTATTAAAATTTTTTTAGTATGCTACAGCGCAATATCAATAAGCATACCGAAATTGAGGATTTATGTGAACGCATTCGGTTTGTTGTTCAATATAAGATGAAACAAGAATATATCAACACTCTCATCGACAGCATTCCAAAACGCCTGGATCAGGTTGTTCAAAAGAAAGGCGATCGCATAAATTATTGAATTTTTTAAACTTTGTAATGTCCTTAATCATTTGGTAACTAAACAAATTGCGTGTAATCTGTATTTTTATTAATAGTTGACGTTATAAATCATGTTAATCATTTTACTCCATTTCCGATTTTGCACCCGTTGATATTTTATATAATTTTTTTTACTTACAATATATATGTATATATAATTATAGTTTTTTTTTAATTATTATATAGTATTGTATATTTTATAATTGAAGTGACCTTTCTCTTGTATGCTATGTAGTTGTTAGAGAGGTTTTAGTTTAATAATCACTTTTTTGCAGTAATTGTTGTGAGGGTTGTATAAATATATATACATTTTGAGGATGAAATATTCGTAAGAAATTTGTTTTTTAAATACTGAATACTTAATTAACAAATTTTTATAAAACAATTTTAATTAAATTAATATATATAATACATATGTGTTTATAATTATTTTGAAGTAATAAATTATGCATTAACAAGTGTACAATTATTCAATTGCAATAACAAAATATAAATGCATTACATAATAATAATAATAGTAATAAAAATAATATGTAAGGTAAGAAATTAGTTTAAATATAGAATAAAATTAAACACTTCAGAGTTATTGTAATTTGTTAGTTATTTTTCAAAATAATATTATTTAAAGTATTTAAAATTTAAAACCTCTTTAAAACAAAAAAAAACGTCTTAATTATTTTTTTATAATTATAGTTTAGAATTATCTAAAAAAGTAATAAAATTATTTTTTTTACAAAATATTTGTTAAACATATTTTGAATAATAATTTTACTAAAAATAATTGCTTTATTTTAATAATGTATCCAAAAACAGAAATAATTATTGTTTGTAATTTTATTGTAATATTAAATTTAATTGTAAAGTTTAAAAAAAAGTAATATTACTTTAATTTTTACTTATAACTCCAAACCCTTTAATTTTAAAATGCATGGAGTTGGTGTATGTAAGGGCCATTTTGAGTTAATAAACAACACTTTTGTTTTTAACAATTAATTCAATTATTTATTGTAAATGGTTTTAAGTAGAGTGTCGGAGTGATCTAGCGGTAAAGCGTTCGAATTTGGACCTCCGTGGGCATGGGGGTTCGAATCCCACCACCGGCCCACTAAAATGTGGGCCCACGTTCAACTTCGCTTAAATATTTACTGCTAAAAGAAGTTTTTCGTAAAACATTCAAAGTAGCAAACATAGATAAAATAAATAATGAATAAAAATAAATAATAAGATAAATAATGAATAAAAAATAATAATAATAAATAATAGATAATAAATAAAAATAAATAATAAGATAAATAATGAATAAATAATGAATAAAAAAGAGGATTTAAGTGCAACATTAAAAACCTAATCACTGTAAAAATAGTATTGTTAGAAAACAACAAGAAGACACCATTTTATTGAACTATGACAACGAACTGATTGCAATAAGGGCATTCAGTAAAATTGCAACTTTCTATATGCACGATTTGCAAAACTAAAAATTTTATGTACAATTTTGTGACTTTATGCTCTTTGAAACAAAAAGGTTTTTTTAAACAAAACAAATAAAATAAATCCAAAAACTTATTTCAACTGTCAATTGTACATGTTCATACGGCTTAAAGATTTAGTAACAAACGTTTTGCTAATTGGAAATGTAGCTTTTTGGTAAGTACTCAACAAAATATTATTAAAATTGTGATTAAACTTTTTTGCCAAAAGACAGTTATTTTTGTAACAATATACAGTTTTCGGGAAAAGCAGGGTTATCAACTTTGAGTTTAATATTCATTTTATTTTTCTGTTATGCCTATTTGCAACAGTTTTAGTAATATGCCATATGGTCTGAGGAATTTGTAAAACGTTTTTTATAACGATGTTACTAAAACCTTTTTTTTAATTTTATTTTGCAATTATTGTATAACCTCAATTCTTTATTATATGTTATAATAATGAACGTACTTCTACTAAATTATTTAAGCTAATTGTAATAATAATAATAATAATAATAATAGTAATAATAATAATAATAATAGTCACACTTGTACAGTTATTCCAGTAATATAAAAGCAAACAAGTATTTGTTTCTAACTGTAAAATGAAGCAAATTTAATGTAGATTATTATTTTAAATGTGTTTTAAGTATAAAGTTTTATAACAAAACGGTTATTGAAAATAATTATTAGTTGTAAACAAAAACACTTTAAATATGTATATTTGTTTCAAATTTAATTTGATATATTTTTACTTTACTACTTTACATTTAATTACAACTTAATTATTTCAAAAATTTTTATATATAACGGTTTATCAAAACATTTAAATGTAAAATGATCATATTTGTGGCTCTCTTTCGGTTAACAAATATAAGAAAAATTAAATTATTTTAATTATAGTAATTAAAATTTGAATTGAATAATTTTTTCATTGTTTGTTTTCGAAATAAAACAATAATTTTTATTTTTAATAATATTAAGGTTTAAGGACATACCGTGTCAAGTTGGTTATAATAAATATAAATATATATTCAAATTTACATAATTTTTATTTCCGGTTTTGATTTAAAATTAGTTGCTTTTAAATTTTAAATTAAGTTTAGAAATACAAAGAAAAAATATTGAAAAACTAAATTTACTTAATTTAATATAATTTTATAAAAATATTTTTTTTATAAAAAAATTTATTTAAATATATAAACTTTATTTTTTAAATTTAACAAATAAATATTTAATCTTTTTTAATGTAATGTTTGCATTTATTAATAATGTCAATGCTTTTGATATATAATTAGTGCCAAATACTAAAAACTTTTAAAATTGTAAATAATTAACTTCCATTTTAAAACGAACAGCGTAATATTTATTATAAAACGTTTTTTGTATTAGTGTAACAATTAAAATGAACAAAATATCTAAAATATTTATTTATATTTAAATTTTAACTTTTGATTAAATCTATTAAGCAAAAGTCGATGTAAAAATATTTACTATTTTTTAGTAATTTTTATATACTTTAGTGCCTATTACCGCCAACGAGCAGGTTAATAATCCTTTTTAATCGGGTTTTTACTAATTCAATAGTACACTGGTTTAGTAATCTATATGACACGGCTTGGTTGTGCTTATAAATGGGTTTTTAAGGGTTAAATATTAAAATTGCCTGATTCATTTAAACAGAGTACAGCTGTTTCATCCTCGTTACCAATTATAGTTAAGTCTCTTTTTAACGTTTATTATTTTGAATGTTTTACAAGAAACATCTTTCAACAGTCGACATTTTAGTAAAACCAAACGTGGGCCCGCATTTTAGTGCCGGTAGTGAGATTTGAACCCGGATGACCACCGAGGTCCAAATCGAACGCTGTACAGCTAGACCATGCCGGTAAGGCGCCAGATTCAAAACAGGGCAGATATAATTGTAAATTTTACTGCCAGGCATCAATAGGTTTGAATCGTACTATTGACACTAAATTGGAGCCTAACTTTGACTTCGCTCAAAATGTTCACTATTAAAAAATGTTTTTCTTAAAACGTTTAAAGTAGTATAAAACAATAAGGAATTTTATTTGCTTTGGTTATATTTTTAATTTAAGAAAATATTTTTTGTAAAGCATTTAAGTACCAACAACTATATATATATATATATATATATTGTTTAAATTGTCAAGTTGACCGTATATGTGTTTTATTCTTGTTAGAAATTATTGGATTATTTCATTGTTTTACCATTATAGTTGGTAATTAGCTAACTTTAACATTAATTCTAGTAATTTAAAGTGCAGAGCGTGAACCGGACGCGAGGCTATCTGCTTGGCATGTTGATGTGTGCCGGGGTAGTTTAGAAGTACAGCGCTTGGTTTGAACCTGGGTGGGCATGAGCTCCAATCCCATCACCGGCTCTAAAATGAGGACTCACGTTTGGTTTTGCTAAAATGTCTACTACTGAAAGATGCGTTTTCTGTAAGACATTCAAAATAGCAAACATAAATAATAATAGTAATAATAATAAAACCAAAAGCACTCTACAACTGTTTTATTCTTGTTATAAATTATAAGCAATGCACACCTTTTAAGTTTTACATGGAATTAAACCTACATCCTTTCTAATTTCAGATTGAAACCCTATACACTAATTAAAAATTCATAATAATGCACTTTTTCCTTTTTTTAAAATTAAATGTAATTTATTTGTGAATTAATTTATTACATGCTAATAAAAAACTTTTTAAGCAAAATTTTAAAAAGTAATTCATTGGTATGTATATTTTACTAAACAAATGTACAACGTAAATTATCCAATTAACCATTAAATTATGCAATTTAGCTAACCTATTCTAAATACGTTTATATTTGCACCAAGGTGAATTTTTTATTACTATATTGCACACTGCCAATTGATATAATATTTCTTTTAATTTTTAATTTTTAAATATAATAATTTGCTGTATGGTATTCTTAATTCACCTAAGCGTAAAGGCCATAATATAAGATTAAGCACTTTTATATGTTCAAAAATAATTACTTTTATTATTGTTTATCAAATACCAAAATTTACCTCAAATTTAATTAGCGTTTTTAATTTATGCTTTAAATAATTAATAAAAAACAACTTTATTTATTTGTAAATAAATTATTAAAAAGTTTACAATATTATATATATATATATATATATATATATATATATATATATATATATATAAACAATAAAATTAGTTATATTGTTTCTGTACTTTGTTAAATTTTTAAATATTAATATCAATTTGTAGCTAGTATTTTAAAAATTAAATATTTTATGTATAAAATGTAACGTAATTGTACTTTTTCGAAAGTAAAAAGAATCACGGAAAAATATACTACAATAATTTAATGATGTATTAAATTACTGTGCTGATAATTATGTGTAATAAAGTATCTAAGCAAATAGTTATTTATAAAAATAATAAAAATACTTTTAGTATATTTTTTTGCAAAAAATGAACTTTACAATTTTTTTATTTTATTTTTACTGCTTTGAATGTTTTACGGGAAACGCATTGAACATTTTAGCAAAGCCGAACGTGGACTCGCATTTGGTGCCAGTGGTGGGATTTAAACCCATGTCTATTAGGTACAAATTAATAATTGGTTGAATTATTCAAATTAAACAAAATAGAAAATAATTTTATTATAAGAAAACATAAAGTCATTTAAATTTTTTAAAAAGATAATTAAAAAGAGATTAAAGTAGTACAATCATATTCTACAAATAAAAGAAAACTTTGTAACAAAGCAAATTTTAAAAATAGAAGTTAAAGATAAAAGATTTCGAGATTGACTAAAGAGAAGATGGTTAGATTGTGTGGAAGTAACTATAAGGAATATAGGGGCTGACACAGAACTAAATAGATAATGCGAACCAGAAATAGTGGCTCCCTTTATAAGATAGAAAAACTGTAAAATAAGATACAACTAATACAAATTCACTAATTAACATATCATTTAGTTCCTTTTATTGTTACAAGTTTCAAAGATAATAAATTAATTAATTGTAAGTAAAATTAATTACTCAATACAATCTATAATTTATTTTAATTAAGATTTAACTGGTAATTACAAAATAGTGTTTTTTTGCCCATAATTTGTTACTTAATGTAATAAAACAATAATGTCGAAAACCAAATTAAATTATAAATTTTAATGACTAATATAACTAAATAATAATTTGTTTTTAAAAAGGAATGACGTGTTATGTTATTATTTTCTTAAAACATATGTTGTTTGTGCTAACTGAAAATTTTAGTAATTATTTACGTATATTAAAACAAAAATTTTATGTTTTATTGTATTATAAATTTAAACTTAATTTTCAAAGTATATTGTATATCTGTTAACACATTGTTTTTAATACTCAATAGTTTTTTTATATTTTTTAACAATATAATTTGTTTTTTATAGTTGACACTTTAGAAAAACAAGTAATGCGTTATAAGAATAAACTTTAGTTTATTTTTTAAATATGTAGTTTTTTTGTTGATTAAAAAATCAATTATTTTATCATTTTAATGAGTCATCTTTTTATAATTAATATTTAAAATATCATTTTTTAATAAGTAAACTGTGTTTATCATTATTATTATTATTATTATTAAAATTAATATTATTATCCTTTATTATTATTATTATTACTATTGTTATAAACCTTTTATTTTAACAATAAGCATGTGGCAATAAGATAGCAGTTATAGCAGAAAAAAAACAATCCCATAATACAAAGTGAACGTGGAACAGCAAAATCTTTCTATATAATATGTTTACTATTATTATATTTATTACCATTATTTGTTAATTATTATTAACCTAAATAAATATGCACAATTGAATTTAAAACACTAAAAAAGTTGCAATTAATAATATGTAGTTTTAGCATTATTATTATTATTATTATTATTTATTTTTCTTTATTTTATATTTCCTACTTTGAATGTTTTACAAGAAACATCTGTTAGCAGTGGACATTTTGGTAAAGCCAAACGTGGGCCCGCATTTTAGTGTCGGTGATGGAATTTGAACTTATGCCTACCGAGGTCCGAATTCGAGCGCTGTACCGCTAGACCACCCCGACACATTGCTAAAACTACAATAATTTTTAATCAACAAAGTTTAAATACACACAATACATTTATAGTAATTAAAGTTTGTATTTTTTAAATCCAATTGTTGTAGTATCTTACTACGTTTATTTGTTTGTTAACATAAAATATTAATCGGCTTATTCTTATTAGCAAAGCTGTTAATTTTTATAATTCTATTTTTCGATTACTTTCAAGCAATAGCATGCTAAGTTTTACATTACTTAAAAACTTTCTTTTTATATATAAAGATATGTACGCAATGGAAAATGTTTTTAAATATTTCGTGCATGCAAATATGTGTGCAAAACAAGCATTTTAAAGTATGTTAAATTTTAATGTTGCATTAAAAAAACTGTTTTTAATTGTTTCAGCAATTTATATACTTATTACTTGTATACAGATCTTTTATTTAATATTATTTAATTTAAATTTTTGCTGTTCTTTGTTATTACTATTTTTTCTTTTTGTTTAATTGATGTCAGATACTGCTAATTATGTATTATACAATTGTATTTATTTTTGTGTGCTGAAAGCTACTTCTACTAAAGTATCTAAGCCAATAACCAGAGTATTATTAATACTAATATAAATAATACTAATAATAATAGTAATAAGTTTACAAAATATAATACCAACTCTGTGCTGGTAAAGCTATGATTGGATGAAAGCTTGTGAGCAATTGTATCATTTCAGCCAGATTCAACACCAGATTTGCAAAAGTAACAATTGTGCAAGTCTATGCCCTTACTGAAGCTACTGAGAAGAACCAAAGAGATATCTTCTATAATCAAGTACAGTTTGTTGGATGATGTTACAAGAAGAAACATTAAAATATTGATCGGTAATTTTAATGCAAAATTAAACAAAGACAGATATGGGTATTGTCCAAATGTTGGACCACATGGCTCCTCTGATAGCATTAATGATAACGGTTATAGGTTGTTGACGCTAAACAGTCATTGTGAAATGAGTGTTGACAATACATTTTTCGCTCACAAAAATATATACAAGGCAACGTGGGTTTCTCTTGACAAATAAACAACAAACGATATTGGCTACATTTGTATTAGCACAAAATAAAGATAATTTTTGCAAGATGTACGTGCATGTCGCGGTGCAGATCTTGGTTTTGATTACAATCTTGTTGTTAGAAAATTTCGTTTAAACTTGAATACAATAGAAACTACAAAAAAATTACTTCTATTTTCGTGTGAGAAACAGCCAAATATCTCAAACCAATTTTACGATTTCTTAAAAATTGCATTTCAAAATCTAAAAAGGGTAGAAAGTTCTGATGGTTAATAGAAATTGTTTTAGAAACAATTGCAGACTGTGCAACAAATGTGCTGGGTAGAAGATGTGTCTCTACAAAAAAACAATGGATTTAATCAATCTCTTGGAATTTAATTGATCTCAGAAAGAAAACAAAATTAGAAAGAGATCAATCTAACAATTGTGTTATCTGGAAAATATTTGATAATAAGTATAAAACTTTAGATTAACACGTTAAAAAAACTACTGCAAAGATAAGAATAATTAGTTAGAAAGCAAATGCAGAGAAGCAGGTAAGACAGCAGCAAAAAATAATTCCAATACTCTGTAAAATTGTAAAACAACTGTCGGAAGTTAAAAAAAAGAAAGTCAAAAGAAAAGATGGTCGTTTACTTCTAACAGATAATAAGCAATCTTCTAGATAGATAGAGCATTTTAAAGAATTACTTAATCAGTTTATGTCAAATACCCCCATGGATTTTAATAATGATTATGATTTGAATGTAACTCACAATCCGGAAATATCTATTAATGACACTTCTGTAACTGAGTAAACAAGTTTTAAATAATTAGTGGCAACGATTAATTGCTACGCTTCCCAAAAAGAAAGTTTAAACGATTGCAATAATTGGCGCAGAATAAACTTATTGTCTGTTCCTGGTAAGGTGTTTTGCAAAGTAATTTTAAACCGTTTAAATAATGCGGTAAATAAACATTTTCGAGAACAAAAAGCAGGTTTTTGGAAAGGAAGAAGCTGTATTCAACAAATACTCACCTTCCGTAACATTATTGAACAAAGTTAAAAATTTAAGCAATTACTTACAATTAATTTTATTGATTTTATAAAAGCTTTTGGGAGTGTTTATCGAGAAACTTTGTTTCATTTAAACAAAAGTGGTCATTCTACTGTGTTCGAAATTGTCACCGGAGTACGTCAAGGATGTATTTTGTTACCGTTTTTGTTTCTTCTGGTAATTAATTTCATTATAACTCAATCCATGAATAATTTGTTTTATGGTATGAAATGGAACCAAGGCAGATTAACAAATTTGGATTTTGCAGGTGATATTGGTCTACTCAGTGAAGCTCAGGAAATGATGTAAAATATAACAACACGTTTTAGTGATATCCGTTCTCGTATTGGTTTACGGATTAATTGTTTAAGAACAAAATCGTTGTGCACTACAATTATTTGCCTATCAAAATTAGTAGACAAAATATTGATACTGTTGATTTCTACATATCTGGGAAGCATCATTGGTAAAGACGGAAAAACCGAAATTAATGTTAAAGCCAGACTTGGAAAGGCAATGTCAATCCTTCATAAACTCAAATCAATATAGTCATAATTTTCCATTAACCTAAAGACAAAACTCCGTTTGTACGCGTCAATAATTATTTTTACGGTAATGTATAAAAGTGAAACGTGGAAGCGAACAACCAATATTGATAAGATTGTAAATGTGAACATTTTAGCAAAGCCAAACGTGGGCCTGCATTTAGTGCCGATGGTGGGACTTGAACCCCCATGCTCACCCAAAAAAAACAGTCAGACATATTACCATTATTAGAAATTTTTTATGTTTATTACTTTAAATGTTTTGACGAAAAACATGTCTTTCAGCAGTGGACATTTTAACAAAGCCGAACGTGGGCCAGCATCTTAGGGGGCCGATGATGGGATTCGAACCCCGATATCTACCTCGGTCCAAATCGAGCGCTGTACCGCCAGGCTACCCCGATATTAGCAGTATGAGTGTTTACTTCCGTTTGACCTATTGTTAATCCAGTTTGGAATGTGTTCTTTAGCTAAGCAACGCATTGTCTGACCAATGTACTTGTCACCGCAACTGCAAGTGAACTGATAAATTCAAATTAAGGCGGAAAATGCTTATTAATGCTGTTTTAACGGAAGTGAACACACATGCACTTCCTCCATAATACGTCATCTACAACAAACTAAACATCAGATTAATTTTAAAAATTGTTTTAAAGTGCTAATTACTTCTCCAGCTTCGAATATGCTGAAAATTGTCAAATCTGTTTATATTTACACATTAAAACCTGCTTTGTGTATACAAAAACAGATCGTCACTACATTGAACTTAGCTTGGTCGTAAGGATTGTGTGTGTATATGTTTGTGAGTTGTACTAATTTAAATGTTATCTGTACCCCCCTTTTTTGTATATATATACTAAAATGTTATATGTTTGTGACTGACGAGCATATACAAAATAAATTCATCTCACAGTTTACGTCTTCTCATATTTTTATTTGGAATTATAAAGGGAACCCAATGCTGAAAGATGTTTCCTGTAAAACATTCAAAGTAATAAACATAGAAGTAAAAAAATATTATTTAAAACCACAAAGATAAAATTTGCTGCACTGCAAACAAGCAAACGTTTGCTTTAATTTTTTTTAAGTTGAACAATTTAACTTGAATTTATGTAGATTTGCACTTGTAGAATTACTTCTAAGCATAAGCTTTTTATAAATTTATACTTTATCAAGTTGCTTACTAGATATAAATAACAAATAGAGTTTGAAATATTTTTTTCCAAATAGACCTTTTATTACAATTTGTGCTTAGATATAATAACAAAAAAATAAATAATTAAAGCACTGCTTTTGTTTTAAATATATTTGGCACACTAACTTCGATTGAACTCATAGACACAGTGTAGAACATGCTTTTAATTGTTTTATTGTTTTAATGTTTTATTTTTGTAACTAAAGCGAATGTAAACATACAATTTATCTTTTATTATTTTTATTTAAAAGTAAAAACGGGCGCAACCGCCGCAATTAAAGCATAAACTTTTCTATTTTTGTTTTTGTAATTTTTGACAATAACTATTTAACAAAAAATAAGTTAGTTGCTCATTTTTTATCAGTATATTATAAAAAAATTTAATCAATTTTTTTAATTAAAGAGAATAGAAACTACAAAAATTAATTTTTTTTTTGTGTTACAAAAATTAAGAAGACAAACATCTTTAAACAATTTAACGATTTGTTAAAAAATAAATTTCATAATTTGTTAATTGATTTTATTATAATTCGGTTTATGAATAATTTATTTTAAAGCATTGAATGGAATCTTGACAGCTTAGCAGATTGACACAATTAAAGATGGTAAAATAAAATTTGGTACATTACAGAAAATTTGGCCAAAAACCATTCGAATGTTCTAAGTGAAATACATATTTTAAGGGATTAAACAAAACATTTGGTACAATGTTCGAACAAATGGAATTATTTTGTTGTTCTTTTTGAGTTATAGAACTTTGTTCTTGCTTCTGCTATTACTATTATCTTTTTTCTCCATCCTTTTCTTAAAGCACAAGGTATTCATAATGTATTGCATTATGGCAAAATTAAATCTTTATTAATCACAATTGATTTTGTTCGTAAATATAAATATTTAAAATTTTCGAGTATTTGTTAATGTGGTATTGTGGTAGAGCGCTTAAATCAAACATGTGTGGACATGGGTTTGGTCTCCCGTTCGAATTTTCTAAAATGTTTACTATTTGAAAAAGGGTTTTTGTGATACTTTTAAAGTAGGAGCGATAAAAAAGTAGCATTTAAATGTACGGTCGATGATAGTTATAGTTAAAATGTATACAACAATTGAATAAACTGAGCAAAATAATTGACAAACATATTTTTTATTATTGTTATTATTATTATTATTATTATTATTATTTATTAATTTAAATAAGTGTTTACAAAAACACAATTGTTAGATAACATTAATTGATAAAAAAAAATTTTATATTTAAATATAAAATTTAAGATTATTATTGTGTAAAAAAATAAAAAGAAAAATATTTTGTATTTTAAAATTAATAATTTATTTCATAAATTCACTGCTTTTTTATTAAACTTTCATAACATATAAGCTTTTTAATTATTAAAAACAGATAGTTTTTAAAATGTACCAATGTAATAGTAATAATTGATATTTCCGTTTTTTAATAAAATGTAAATTATGTTTTTTTGTTCAACTTACAACTACGTTATAATATTGTTTTTAAAATGTTTTTATTAAATTTTATAGGGTTAAAGCAATAGTTAATTCAGATGTGTCTAATGTGATTTAACCAAGACTATAAGCGCTAATCATTTATACTGCATTATTGTATCACCGGTCTATGTACCTACTGTTTATATCAAGCGCTTTTCTTTTTCTACATTCCTGACGTATTAAAAACGTGTTTTAAAACACTAATTGACAACGTTAAACAAGTCTAAACAGCACTACAGTTAACACTAATTTACATTGAAAACATTGACAAAAATCCTTTTTTTTCAATTTTATTTTTTACCAAAAAGTTTGCGATTTTTGTCAATCAAAAATAAACAAATTTAATTTTCAAATATTTTTTATACAATTTTTCACAAAACGCTAAAAAATCAAGGTAAAACTGACAGCATTAAGAAACTTTTTTTAAAAACGTTAAACTAACAAATTTTGATATTAAAAAAGGAATTTTAACTTAATTTTGTGTTATTTGAATTTTAGTTTTAAGAAGTATATTTTGTAAATTAAATATTTGTCTAACGTTTTGAAATTAAAAAAAAATATTGAGTTTTAAAACCTTACTCGAGATACATTTATTATTACAGATAGTAACATAAGTGAATCCAATGTTGACCTACTATGATATTGAAATGTATGTAGCACTTGTTACTTATCTTAGACATATCTAACGCTTATTAATAAGTACCTTATATAATACTTTACTAACATATATACATTTAACTTTATTCGCAAAAAAAGTTTTTAATATAATGCATAATAACATTTGTTTTAGCAATAAAGCACAATACCATCATTATGAAAACTTAGAAACAAACACAGATAATTGGTTTTAAAAAATAGTTTTATCTACCAAACTACATAAATATACAAAATAAAGGTAACAAACTTAATAATGTCAGTAATTTAAGTGATATCCACGATTTGTTCAACCTCTGCCAGCCGCTTTGGGTAGGAATCTATCAACGTACTAATATAGTCCTTCGAAATGCAATTTTTTAGAGCATGATTAATTTTTGCTTTCAATGATACGTCAGTTTTCATGTGGTTTACCTCACGTTTTAAAATACTAAAAACGTTTTCAATTATATTGAGGTCTGGACTGTATGGAGGAAGTTGAATAAAAATTAAGCTTTTTGCTTTTCAAGCTTTTGTGGTCTAAATAAGGAAAACATATAGTAAATTGTAAGTCATATTAAAATACACATTACCACTTTTGAACTATGCACAGGAGCATTGTCTTAAATAATTGTTAAGTGTCCTGTAGCATTTCTAAACAGCTCACTATAAAACAAATCTCTAACTATTTGTACAAATTTAGCGCTGTTTAAATTGCCACTAGTACGCATCCATTTTGAAGACTGATTTTACTTAATTGCAAAATATCCTTTGACACATAAAGGATGTGCAACGTTTATAGTAGTACAAGTGTGGTTGAGTTGGAAATTTGGACTATAAATAACCTTTGAATGTTTAGTCCATGATTCGTAGAATATTGCACACTTATCTGTAAAGTATATTAAGCTCCAAAATGACGATGGACAATCTTTGTACTTTTTAGCAAACTCTACTCGTAATCTATGGGCACGACTAAGTGGAGGTTTTCTAACAGCCGCTTTAAAAATGAATCCTTCAGATTTCATCCTCCTTACAATTGAATAAGAAAAATCTTCTAGGTGTTAATTTTTTATTTGTTTTACATTCATTGTTCTGTGTTTTTTAAGTTGCATAATTATAAACTAATTATCTTGTTTGCTTGTTAAACGTTTTCTACTAAATGTGGGTAATCTGAGGCTTGTTCTATTGTTCAAAATGTTGTACACAGTTGAAACATTTATTTTCAAACATTCGGCAATTGTTTTAACTTTGAACTAATTCATAATCATGGTAAAACAAATAACGACGCTGAGCTGTTTTAACCATAAGTATTAAGTGCGCAAAATAAGAAACCTTTTTGTCAAAATTACAAATTTTGAAACGGAAAATAAAAATCGACCTTGTGCTTAACTTATTAAAAATAATTTAATAATTTTTTTGGAAAAAAATTTGCTTTAAAATTTGTTATATTAAAATACTTTTAAAATAAATTATTTATTGACTATTTAAAAATACAGTGCAAATTTGTAAATATATATATGAGCAGTTATTTTATTTTTAAAAATTTTTTTAAATAAAAAGAATATAAAATTAAAAATTATTTTTTAATAATTATTTTTGTTAAAAACCTACATATTTTAATATTTAATAAATTTTAACTAGAAAAAGTTAAAGTTTAAGCATCGCATTACCAGCGTATGTATTAAGGTTATATATTTATAGAAAAATGTAACACATCAATCAAGTCTTTATAACGTGTAAAAAAAGTTTACTATTTTAAAAATATACATTAATTTATTTTACAAACAAAAATTATTTTTTTTAAATAACTGGAATGACATACGTTGCCTACTGTAATTTCAATTACTTTATTTTCGTTTTAATTAAACTTAACAAAGTAATTATTTTGAAGTAGCTTACACTTTTACTAATCATAATTAAATAATTTATTTATTTATTAATCTTATATTTTTCGGATTTTCAGATAAATAATATTAAAATAAAAAAATTAACGTTAATTATAATTAAAAATTAGATAAAAATTAGATAAACTAGGTAAAATAATTATGTAACTATAACTGTAAACGAAATAATTATTTATTTATTAAAATATGGATGTGTATATAAAGAAGGAAATATGTGCAAAATAGCACTAATTTATAATATAATAATTTATTTTTAAATTTTTTTTATAAATTTTATTAAACTGTTTTGTGCTAAAATTTAAACAAAACAAGTTTTGTACTTTAAAATTTATTGTTTGTTTTAATTAATATATTATATCTTTTAGCCTATGTAATTTAACCTTACTTTACTTATTTATTTTTGGACTGATGTTACACACTGCTAATTGTATTGTATTTTTATAATAGTACATATTTTTTTGTGTGCTGAAAGCTACTTCTACTAAAGTATCTAAGCCAATAACCATAAATAATAATAATAATAATAATAATAAATAATAAATATTTTAAACTTAAAGTTTGTAAATATTTGTAAATATTTGTAAATATTATTACAGTTGCCAAGTTAAAATGTTCAATTACATTACTGTAACTCTAATTATTAAAAATTACAAAGCAAATAAAAATATTATAAATCGCTTAAATTATACTAAAATTGCCAAACATATTTACATAATATTTAATTTTAAATTAAAATGTAATGCTTCAGAACATGTATGATTTAATAAAAAATGGTCTGGTTTATATGTTTAAAAATAGCATGTAGTTATAATAATTTTAATATAAATGTGGTTTTATTCACGTAAAGTTCACTATTCTTAATTAGAAATATGGTCGCAACTTTTCAGCTGTCTGTAAATAATACAAAACTCAATATAATTGTAATCATTTTTAATTATTATGAAAAAAATAATGCAAATCGTTTAAGCAATTATTTTTTTTTATTAAAAAGTTCATTATGTAATGCAAAATTTAAATATACAACATAAGATTAAAAAACTGAGAAACTCCTATTTTAAACGCATAGATGAATTATTAAAAATGTATAACTTATAAGGTTTTTTATATATGTATAAATATTTTACAGTGTAATTTATTATTAAGCAAGTAATTTGCTTTTATTGTACTTTTTGTATTGTTTTTGATTTAAAATTAAAACTCTACAGTAATATTTGTAAAAATGTTAATTTTTATTTAACTATTTTTATTAATACTGCTAAAATAATGCTTAAAAATTCTTTAACAAAGGGTATATGTACTTAATAAAATTAGATAAAGTTACAAAAAACCATCAAAGATAGTGTATTTAATTTAACACTAAAATGTGCAGTTATTGTACATTATATGTATATATATATATATATATATATATATATATATATATATATATATATATATATATATGTATATATATATATATATATATATATATGTGTGTGTGTGTGTGTGTGTGTAGTAATTTTCACCGTTTTGACTAGTGTTAGTTATATATGTATTGGAATAATTTTGTAGTTATTTGTGTACACTGTTTGGTTCACATATTTTGTTACTTTTGCTTTAACAATATTTTATTAGCTGAGGTTGTTATTTCTTATCTAGAAAACGTTGATTTTTTTCCGTAATGCCCAGATGGTCTAGCGGTACAATGCTTAACTTGGACCTGGGTGGACATGGGTTGGAATTTTAGTACCGGTCCACCAAATGCGGGCCCACATTCGGTTTCGCTAAAAAGTCCACTGCTGAAAGATGTTTTCCGTAAATCATTTAAAGTAGGAAAAGTGATTATAAGTATAAAAATATTTATTATTATTATTATTATTATTATATAAATATTTATTTTATAAACAAAACAAAAATTATAAAAAATCTATAAAACTTTTTTTATAGTATATTTTAAAACACTATACAATAAGAATATTATAAACGTCATAATTGTTGATATTTTTTATTATTTTTTTTAGTTATCGTGATTATTTTTTATTGAATTTACATTTAAACCTTTCACTTTTGTCATTTACGTTTCAATCATAAAAGCAGATAAAACATTTTAATAAAATAACAATAAAAATTATATATTATGTGAAATATGCATTCTAATGTTTATACTGAATTGTTAACGTGTTTAATAAATTTTTTTTTATTGATTATAGTTATTTTATTAATCGTTTTGATTATACTTTCACTTGTCAGTACAAATTTATAAATAAAAAACTGTACAGTTTATTTATAAATTAAACTTTATTACAGATAATTATATATATATTGTTTATTAATAAAAACATTTACAACTTTTTTAAAAAGCCTTAATAAAAATTAATAAAATATTTTTTTAACATTAATAATGTTTTTTATTTTTATAATTTATATTTTTATAATTTAAATAGACACTTAAATTCATACATAAGTATTTAATACAAAATATCGTATTTAGTAACAATGATATTTTTTACAGCACAAATGTAGCATAATTTTTTAATTTTTGAGAAGTTATATAACATTTATAAATATTTTTGCATGTATCCTTGCATTATTTATATTAAATTTGATTCTCTATTGCTAAAAGAATTCAAAATAAATTGCTTCTTGTTCATTTTATTTATTTATTAAGTTCGTTTTCAAAATCTTAAATTTTTAGCATTTATATAACATCAATTTTTTATTTTAATGTTTTAAACAAAACGTTAAAGTAATACAAACAAAATAGCGGTACAGCGCTCGATTTGGACCTGGGTAAGCATTGGCTTAAATCCCACAACCGGCCCACTAAATCCAAGCCCACGTTTGGCATCGTTAAAATGTCTAAAAGATGCTTCTTGTAAAACATTTAAAGCAGCAAAAAAAAAATTTGAATAAATAAAAATGTATAATTAATCTATTTTTAATATTATTATTATTATTATTATTATTATTATTATTATTATTATTATTATTATTATTATTATTATTATTACTATTATTATTATTATTATTATTATTATTATTATTTTTATTATTATTATTATGCAATTTTAACAGAACCTAACGTGATCCCACATTTAGTGGTCGTAGTAGAAATGGGACCTATGTTCACTCCAGTTCAAGTCAAACGCGGCACCGCTAAATCATCCCTTCATAATTAAATATTGCAGAAATTATATAAAATTTAATTAACTTTTTTTAAATGTAGATAAACTTATTTTAAATGCTTCAGTGATTACTTTTTTTTTTAATTAATTTTTTAATTAATTAATTTTCTAAGTATTATTAAATGTTTAAACACTTAAAATTTATCAGTTCGAAATAATTTAAGTTTGGATATTTAAAGCAGTTATTGTTTTTTATTATAGTAAACAAATAAATTAATATTTTTTTACAGAACACAACTTATAAAATATAAAATTATTTTATTATTTTAAAAATTCTAAATAATTTATTTTAAAGACAAAAATAAAATGTTTTCAGTAATTTTTAAAATGGTTTATTACCTGTAGTAGTATGTCAATAATGTTTTTGTTTGTAAGAAATAGTACAGCTGTTATTTCAGTTTAACGTAATGCGGTTTGGGGCTGCGTCTTATCTTTCTAACACATTGTGCCGTCATTTTAATATATTTTTGTGTTACAATTGAAATAGAAACTAAATTCAAATTAGACAATACTAATAAATACAATTAATTTTTTACAACCAAAATAAAGTGTAATTTTTTGTTGTTAATAACAAAACAAATACAAAATAAACATGTATTTCGCAAAAAAATAATTGTCAATATTTTAAATATACATTAATTTGACTTTTCAAATAGAACTAAATTGTTAAAGACTAGACAAGAGATAAATAAAAGTAATGCATTAAGACATAGCTTAGTTTATATCATTAAGCATAATATCGAATTTATTTATTTATTTTGTACTACGGGAAACATCTTTCAGCAGTAGATGTTTTAGCGCAGCCCGCATTTTAGGGCCCGTAATGGGATTCGAAACCATATCGCTGAGATCAGTTCGGCACAAAACAATTAATATTGTTTATTGATTTTTAATAAACTTTTAACATAATTTGTATTTTATATAAAAAATATTTCTATAAATAATTAACAATTAAAAAATGTTATTTAAAATAATAAATAAAATTCAAAAGTGGACATTTTTATACGCTTATAAATGTTATATTTCTGTTATTCAAAAAACACTGTACAATTTACAAAATATTTACAACTTAATAATTATATAAACATAAATCGTTTAAAAATCTTTATTTTTTAGTTTGGAAACAAAACCGAAACTTGACCATTTATACTATTTCAGGGTATTCGGTATTTTTTATTTACTTTTAAAATATCTAACACTTATCAATACTTACTTAAGATAATAATTTACTAATATTTATAAAAAAATATTATTTACAATTTATTAAAACTTAAAAACAAACATTTATAATTTGTAAAAAAAAAGAACTTTATAGACTAAAATATATGAATATGTAAAGAAATAATTGCAAACTGTCAACAATTTAAGCAACATTTTGTTATTTTTTATAACTTCTGCCAGCCGCTTTAAATCTGAGTCTATTAATATACTAATATAATCCTTAAAAAATACTTTTTTATAACATAAATAATGTTCTCTTTAAGTAATACGTTATTTTACAAGCTATTAACTTACCGTTAAAAACACCAATTACAAAATTAATAACATTTCAATGTTCACTGTAGGTAATTAAATGTACAAATGTTCGTTTTTTAACAATCACGTTGTTTCAATCTAAATAAGTCAAACCTAGAATAAAAAACACATTACCAACTTTAAAGTCTATCCTAGATTATTATTTTTAACATATTTTCAATGCTTTAAAAGTAACGTGTAAGCAACGCATTTTTCAAAATATGTGTAATTTTTGGCAAAATTCACATTATACGTTTGTAAAATAAACAGAACACATCATATGTTAAATTATACTTTATCTAAAATTATAGAAAATAGCTTTTATACTTATTAAATTCTCTATTACTCTTCTTCACCAAATTTAACCAATTTATCCATTTGTCCAATATCCAATATCTCAAATTTTCTACATTTCGTTTATTTACCACTTCTCTACTTATTTATTAAGTTTTACTTAATTTTATAAAAATAAAATAATAATAATAACGTGTAAGCACGGCATTTTGCAAAATATGTGTAATTTCTGGCATAATCCACATTATACTTGACTTTGAATCGTTAAATTCAAAATTTCCAATTTAACAGAATACATATGTTAAAATCTATCTTCTTTTAAAATTATAAAAAATTACTTTTATACTTTTTACAACACTTTACAGCTAAATGGATTATCTATTGAGACAGACTTTAAAACCAAATTTACATATTTTTTGAAAATCTAATAGCACAAATATTTTACATTTCTTTGCTTACTACCATTACATTTATTTTTTAAGTTTTACTTAATTTTGTAAAAATAAAATAATTATACATTTTGCTTGTAAATCCATACGCAATTTACTCTTAAATAAATTAGAAAATGTTTTTACATACCACATATATATTTGCAATTCTATAGAATTTTACGTCATTTTTATATTAAGAATTTGATTTTCTTTAATATTACAGCTATTTCAAAAATTAACGCAAAAAATTATAAAAGTACTAAATCTAAATTTGTTTGTTATGTCCAATTGTTTTTTTGTAAAAATAAATATTGAGAATTAGAAATTATGTCAAGTACTTAACAGTTTCTTTATATATACTTCAAAATATTTATTTTAAATGGCTGAGTCCGCCAAAATAGCATATTTTAAAAATTATTTCTATATAAACGTGGATAATAAGTTGAAGTAACATAATTTTTATAATAATTAGCTTATTATTATTATTTTGTGTGCTTAATTTTATTAAAAATGAACAAAAACTAATCTTTAAAATTGATGTTAAACGCACATTTAAATCTGCCCTGATGTCATAATAATTATTAAAATAAACATTTAATTATTACAATCTATATAAATAAAAATAATAAAAAGTTGTAAAAAGAAATTAAATAATCACGTTGATCATTTACTAAACATACGTAAAATAGCCGATACATGTAACAAAAAGCAAAACGCTTGTACGTAGAATAAGAATTAAACTTGTATTTAAGTTACTTAATAATTTTTTTTAATTAAAAATAATTTCTTTTAATTTTTTATATTAAATTAAATTTAAAATGGAATAATTATTAACTGTTTAGAATATATCGTAAAATTGTAAGTACTTATATAAGTATATATTGCATTTTATTATTTATTTTTTTTATTATTATTACTATCATTATTACATTAAGCTTTAATATCTTACTAGAGATACATTCAGCGTAAAATGCATTTCACTATCAATAAAAATAAATAAATAAATAACAACAAAATTTTTTTTTAAAAGTAGTAGTATAAATAATGGGGACAAAATGAAATAGAATGTTATATGATAATGAATAAATATTGTTAAAAATAAAATTGAATAAAATAAAAAATTGTTTTTATATATGAACTAAATATCTTAACGCTTAAACATTTTGACTAAAAATAACTAAAGTTGGGTAACGCATTACTAGCACGTATTAGACTTTATACAATTTTTTAAAACTTTTGTGGTATAAATAAATTGTTATTATCTGTAAAAACTTTTGTTACTTCCAATATATACAATAATTTAATTTAAAAACAAATTATCTGTTTTAAATTAGGTCTTCTGTTTTTATGTAAACAAATAACGAATTGTATTTGCTTTAAAATTATTAATTTTTTGATTGTACATTATATATATATATATATATATATATTTGTTTGTTTACATAAAAACAGAAGACCTAATTTAAAACAGATAATTTGTTTTTAAATTAAATTATTGTATATATTGAAAGTAACAAAAGTTTTTTACAGATGATAACAATTTATTTGTACCACAAAAGTTTTTTAAAAACTTGTATAAAGTCTAATACGTGCTAGTAATGCGTTACCCAACTTTAGTTATTTTTAGTCAAAAATGTTTAAGCGTTAAGATATTTAGTATATATATATATATATATATATATATATATATATATATAGCTCTACAGATTTTCCCTTTTTCTTTGTACTAAAAAATATTATTTTAATGTTTTTGAGTTATTTTTTTATATTTTGCAATTATATTTCATTTCAAAATAATAAATTTATTGTAAACTTATTTAACTATGTTATACTATTAATAGAACTAATTGTTCTTAAAACTACAAATTTTACACAATTTGCAAACGATGCATGGATGTTGATAAAGCGCCCGACTTCAAATTGATTCGATATAAATTTATTCGGCTTTATTAAATGTCTTCTTGTTGAGGAACGTTTTATCTAAAAAGTGTTTAAACAGTAAAAACCAAAAATATGAATAATAGTGCTTTTTTTATTAGTAATAATAATAATAATAATAATAATAATAATATATTGAAATATAAACAACTTTTATTAAATAATTTGCCTAAACATATAAAATAATTAATTCTATTTTATTAAAAAAATTAAACATAAACTAATATATTTTAGTTCATTTACTAAAATATCTTTTCATGTAAACCAAAATAGAAACAGCAATTGAAAGGCTGCACTTTAAACATTTAAATGCTTGCAAGTGTCATGTTTTAAAGTGCCATTTAAAATGATTTTTGTTAGTTGTCTGAATATTTTATTTAAAGCACATTTGACCTTTCACAGATGTTCTGCATGGAACTGACAATAGTGGTTATATATGGTTTTATTATTTTATGTTTTACTATACAAATCGTTTATCGATTAAATGCTCCGGCACTTAATATTTTAGTTTAAAATGAAAAAAATATTTCATTAACTTTAATCATTTGGTTATTAAGATTACACACTATTTTTAAATTAGAAATAAGAGATATTTACAATTTAATTATTATTAACAAAGAAATGTTTAAAAAAGTTACCATTTTTAAAACTTAATATTTATTGTAAAGAAATAACTTAAATTGTTTGAGTATTATTTATTTCAAAAGTATTTCTGCCTTAAAACTTCCGATTAACCAATACATATTGTAAACAATAAGATTTTTGAAAAACAAAACATAAATGTGAACATTTTATAGATGTTGTTATGTGAATTAAAATTTAAGATTAGCTGAAACAAAAATTTGTTTTTTATTTTGACAAAGATAATTGTTTTGATTTGACTTTGTTTAGATCGAATATGTTAAAATTAAATTTAAGAAAATGTTCCTAAAATGTTGTTATTGTGTATTTTTCAAAATTTAGTAATCGATAGCAAAAATGTTTTTTTTTCAACTATTTTTGATACTTAAAAATGAACAGTTTTTGTACACATGTTATTTGTTTTCAAAGTTCTGATTGTAATTTGTACAATTTTAAAAAACACTAATTTGCATTATTGTTTCTTACATTAAAAATTATATTTTCTAAACTTTGAAAAACAAAATAATTACTTAAGATTGGTAATTGAATAAAATAAATATTAATTATAGAGACTGTTTTTTCGAAAAGTTGTAAAACTAATTTTTAGAAATGCTTTATACACTTTTTAAAGTTATATAACAAATTGGAAATTAGTTTAACAATTTTAAACAACTATTTTGCTAAAAAAAATAAGGACATTGAAATTTTGCGCTACAAAATGCGTTTTGAAACAATTAAAATACATATGTCCCGCAATAGATTAACTGTTAAAACAAACGACTTTAGAGTAAAACGGTTGTCCTTACGTCGACGGCTTATATTGGCCTCCAGATACTAAAAAGTTAATTGTGATCAGTTTAGTTTCATTTTGTGACTACTCTATAGCTGAGGAATAAATGTTTTGCCTAAAAAATAGTGTAAATTTTTTTTTGTGTATTCAATAATGGCGAATTACGCCAGCTGGGATAGCACAAGAAAAACAAAACATTTTGCCTCATGTTTGCTTTCTCATTGCTATGTTTTCAATTATTTTGCGGAGGTTCCATAGTTGATAAGACGCTGGATGTTTTTTTATGCTAAAGTACAAGTGTATTTAGAAAACACACTTTTTTATTACTAAAAAGATGATTAAATGAGGAGTGGAAATATTTTTTTAATGTGACTACACACTTTAAGTCCGTAAAACAAGTAGAGTGTTTAATAAATAAACATCTAAATGTTACTACTAATAAAAGAAAAAGTAGTCAAAATTAAAATATTAATTTTTTGAAATTTAACGTGAGGAAGATTAATATAAAATTCTACCAATATTATATGAATTTATAATAATCAATATTAAATTTTGTTATTATGTAATTACAACAAATTTTGATTTAATGTACAATGCTTTTATTTCACAATAAATTTAACGTCATTAAAATATTTATTTCACCATATAACATGACAGTTGTTAAAATATAATTGTAAATTTATTAGAAACTAAACGGGACATTAATTTCAATCCTTATTCACATGTTCAATGTTACAAATTAATTGGTTTAATTGTTAGACAGAATGGGGATAATAAAATGTTTTAAAAGTCAGGATAATCAAGCGGTACAGCACTCGACTCCAACCTGGATGGATATGGGTTCGATCCCGACAATCACGGGCACTAAATGCGAGCTAACGTCCGGCTTTGTAAAAACGGTTCACTGCTAAAAAAATGTTTTCCGTAAAACATTTTAAATATTTAAAAAATAAAATAATAATAACATTTAATTATGGATTCATTGAATAAACATGTACTCATTCTCAATCTCTATATGCTCAGGTCATGGAATACCTCTTAAAATTGAGTTTTTCAATCCGACGAATGTATTACTAACATGTATATGCTACCTATTGTAGTAAAAACATACCATTTTCGTATACATTTAAATCTTCTCAATGTAATGTACGTAACCTCAAAATGTTTACATGATTATTGAACCATTTTTCAAATGGACTTAGAATTGATATTGAGTTCTGTACAATCAATACTGATGTACATACATTTTTCATTTTAATCCAATTGCATGATAATAAAACCAACCTTGGAAAAAACAATTTTAAAAAATCTTGTTGGTCAATCTTCGTAAGTAAGTGTGAGTCACGTTGGTGAATTTTTCTTTCATGAGGGGATTGCTTGACTCTGAGAATTTATTTAAAATAGAAAAATCAATATTTAGCTACATTTGTTTTGCGCCATTGTGTAAGTAAATCATGTAAATGCAGCAGAATAACCCTATTGTCTGTTCCTATTCAAATGTTGTTCAAAGTAATTTTGAACCGTTTAAGTTTGCTGGAATGGTCTAGCGGTACAGCGCTCGATTTGGACATCGGGGGCCATGGCTTCAAGTCCCACCACCGGTACTAAAATGCGGACCCACGTTCGACTTCGCTAAAAATACCCACTTCTAAAAGATGCTTCACGTAAAACATTCAACGTAATAAACATAAAATAAAAATAATAAACATGTATAGGAATAACAAACGGATTTTCAAAAAGGAAAAAGTTGTATTGAGCAAATATCCACTTTTCGAGCATATTTGTGGAAACATGTTGAACTTTACAGAATACCGTTCAATTATATGAATATCATGCGTTCGCAATACCAAAAATTCATGTTGTTGTGTTTGAATAAAAAGTGACCACACTGCTATGTTCGAAATTGTCACTGGACTACGTCAAAGATGTACTTTGTCACCGATTTTCTATCTCCTCGTAATTGATTTTATTATAACTCGGTCCATGTATTCATGTCTTATGATAGTAAATGGAAACGTTCACTCATTCCGTGTAGTTGGTGACATAGTCACTTCTTCATTATTTCTATATCTACTGACTAAAACGATTGATTTTGATAACTTGGTAAGCGTAACAAACGTAGAAAAATAACGATGTTTCCTGCCTGTTAGACGGCACTTTATGATGGCATTACTGTTCGCAAAGATTGACGAAGCCGTCTGATATTTTGTCAGAATTATCTCCCTTAGCCCGAGGGCTACACATGATATACATATACCTTAAGATACCCTTTAAGCATTCCCAGTTTATGTTTGCACTCACCCGCTCTAGCAGAAGCATAGTTAAACCACTGTGCACTCGTTCCCTGCTGTTATTAGTCTAGATGTCTAGGGGCATCTAGTCCAGGATGCACCACGTGGAGGACGAACAGTCAGGAATATCACGATCATTGGAAATTGAGACTTTATAAGCATTACTTAAATCCTCAGGATCATTAGCATTCCTGCCAAATGGAACCATAGCAAATTAACAGATTTGGACTCAGCGAGACCCCATAAATGGTGCAAAATATGACAACTCGTCTCAGTGATATTAGTTCTCGTATTGGTTTACTGATTAAAGACGAAAGTGTTGTCAGATGTTTATTTGCCTATAAAAATTAGTAGACAAAATATTAAATCTGTTGATTTTTTCAAATAACTGGGAAGCCTCATTAGTAAAGACGGAAAAACCGAAATTGATGCAGTGATAACGCAATTACCTAATGACTGTTTTCAAATTATATGCGTAAATTTATTAGAAACTAAACGGGGCATTAATTTCAATCCTTATTCACATGTTCAATGTTACAAATTAATTGGTTTAATTGTTAGACAGAATGGGGATAATAAAATGTTTTAAAAGTCAGGATAATCAAGCGGTACAGCACTCGACTCCAACCTGGATGGATATGGGTTCGATCCCGACAATCACGGGCACTAAATGCGAGCTAACGTCCGGCTTTGTAAAAACGGTTCACTGCTAAAAAAATGTTTTCCGTAAAACATTTTAAATATTTAAAAAATAAAATAATAATAACATTTAATTATGGATTCATTGAATAAACATGTACTCATTCTCAATCTCTATATGCTCAGGTCATGGAATACCTCTTAAAATTGAGTTTTTCAATCCGACGAATGTATTACTAACATGTATATGCTACCTATTGTAGTAAAAACATACCATTTTCGTATACATTTAAATCTTCTCAATGTAATGTACGTAACCTCAAAATGTTTACATTATTATTGAACCATTTTTCAAATGGACTTAGAATTGATGTTGAGATCTGTACAATCAATACTGATGTACATTACATTTTTCATTTTATACAATAACAACGTTTTCCTTTAGGAATACTGTTATAAGATTATTGATCTTTCTATTTCAATGTGAATAATGTCAATCCAGGGCAGTAGTTATAATGTGAGTTTATGCTCCATTAATCTCATTCCCAAGTCTGCTTAAAAATCATAATTTATGATCAGTTACTACTGTGCTAGAAAAGATATTTCATGACTAATGCATATTAGGAGCAATTCACATACACTTTTATTGTAGTGGATAATAATAATTTAAATTTTAAAAGTACGAAAGTGCGATATTTGATTACTTAAACATTACTTAATCATTGTCAAGGCCAATCATTTGTTTGTTCTAGTTAAAGTAAAAGTACTAATAATCTGCGTTTAGAGTTAATTATATAACCGGATGTATCGATAATTGTTTTACGTGTAATAAATCATTTATTTAGCACTTCTGACAAACTATCTAACGACAGTTGTACTTGTTCCTAAAATAAAACAACAAAATTCGTGCCGCGTAGAGCAAATCCATGTTTAATATAATAAACAACTTGGATATGCCAAGAATAGTAATATTTATGTCATCCTATAATAACCATTGAAAGATTTAACGAAATGGTATTACATTATACCAACCATTGCAGGCTACAATGAATATAAACAAACGATCGTTACAAAATGCACACCATTTTAGGTAACATTAAACAGGGTAGGCGACCAACGACACTTTACAAATGTCATAATTACACAGATTGTTACACTATAGACACAAATGCACATGACCTGAAACTGTTTCCAGAACACGTACATTACGTTTTACACAATCGAAACAAAACCAACGACAGTTGATATATACTTTCATTCGTATCGAAGCTTTCACTGAATCCCGTCGCTGCTCTCACTGCTTTGCCGTGGTTCAATCAAATGGCATTCCTGTTGTTTTTTAGCAATACTACTTTCAATGTCGTCAAATTTCCAACCCTACGACCAAACCTACCTAATTCAACCGGAATTCGGACCAGCTACGGTGGAGTTATTTGTGTATGTGCGGAGAAAAGAGAAGGATTAGAATACAAGGTAAGCAACACAATCTTTTTTTAAAATATGACCGAAGAAACAACAAGAGGACACTATATAATCAAACTACGGCCCAGTAATAAAGGCTCATGGCTTGGTGTGAAGGATCTTCAATGCCAAAATTTAAAGTACAATCACGTGAAACAATCTTGTTTCCCCACGTCTATAAAACGAAAATGTTTTGAAACAGAACATGAATATATGTATATATAGTACCACAATAGTACCGACAATATCCGTCAGAAATGCAATCAAAAGGGAGTAACTGTGTCTTATTTGTACCTCTCCCCCACATCAACAGTTTAAAGTATTTTAAGACACATGTGCATGTTACACAATCTTTATTGTTTATTAAAAAATGGAGTTTGTAATAGGAAGCGTTACTAACACTAATCCGAAAAACGCGAATAAAATCGTAATCGTTACTTGTTTCAATTGGTGTTCCATGTTGCATCCAAACGGATATTTGCACAATTCACGTGAAACAACATTTATTGATTTTTTACGCTGAACAGCTAATAATGTTACACATATTACCGCTCATCTTTTTTACCGACTACAAAACCCTGTTTTTCAACGTTTTGCAACGTATTGTGCAAAAAAGGGATTCTTATCACATTTTTGTCGTTTCCGTGCCGAAATTACTGCAAACAAACGACTAAATTTAGTCTATGGACAATGTATTTGTACAGTAAACAATACCTTTCTTGTTTTCTCGTGCACTTATGATTGTGCAAGTTGTGTTATTTGATAGCCAGCTATTAACCGCTTTTGTACTTAATGGTAAATGTAGCGGATTATTCTAAAAACATTTTTCTACGAAACAGTGTAACATTGACATACCTGCTTTTGCAAATACTCAAACAGCTTCTTCTAAATTTCTACTTAAAATTTCAAGTTTTACATCGGTGCACTTCCAAATTCCCATTCTAAAATGGTCGAATTGGTAAAGTGCCAGACTCGGAAAGGTTGAGTACCACCATTGACAGACCGTCACTTGGCTTTGCAACCTTTTTTCTTAAAGCATACGAGCAATAAAAACTAGATTAAAAATTATATACATCCACATTATCAAGGTCATAATGACTAACCAGTAAAATAATTGAACTTTATTAAAATTATTAACATTCAGTGCATTGAGATTAGTCATAAAAATACATCAGTGCAATACAACAGTGCAAAAATAGGAACAAAATGAACTAAGTATTTTTTTATGGTGCTTATAAATGTAGTAAATGTATTTGAAATAATTTGAACGTGATCATTTGTTGAATGAGTCATTATAAAAACAAAATAAATTAATACGTGAGTGAAACAATGCACACCCTTCTTATTATGATAGAAATTGAATTCTATTTAGTTTGGGATTGATTATTGATAAGTATGAAATGCGCGAAATATTCATGTATTCATTCGTTAGTTTTGTATCAGTAGCTGTGTTTAGCCGATGAGTCTTATTTTTGTCCTAATCCAGTGCTAATTGTATACAGGATCTGTAAAGTTGGTTCGCAATATAATATGACATGTAGCACGTTCAATTTGTGAAAATTTATTAATAACAACTTAACTATCCGGCTATTAGCATATTCCAATTATAACCAATTAATTGAATATTATTGATTATTATAATGATCGATTTTTCCTTTAAATAAACGAGCTTCACATGTTGTGATTCAACAGTTGTATTCACTTGTTCGTTTAAAAAAGGGTATGTAGTCTGTATAATTAAATTGAATTGATGACGGTTTTAACGTGATTTAATAAACGCTGGTTTTAGTTCGGTTTCTGTTATTACAATCTTTCTGAAAAACGCTGTAGTGACATTTTTATTCAGTTTGCACACTTGCATAAATTCGTATGATAAATTCTTAGTACTACTAAAACTGTTGTCAGATTGAAAATGTAGTTTACGAGATAACAATGTGCTTTGTTATGTAATGGTGATTAATATAGCATAGGAGTTTGAGTTTGTACTGTTTGTCGCTGCTGAACGCACTTGTAAGGCGAAATCACACACACCCGTTCCTCTAGATAGAATAAAACGAATGAGAATAAAACCTCCAAATTCTATTTTGTGTAAAAGGTATATAATTTGCTAAATCTACAAATATCTCTTAACCAATAATAAAGTATTTTGCCAGGGTGGTCTAGCGGTACAGCGCTCGAATTTGGACTTCGGTGGACATGGGTTTGAATCCCACCATCGGTACTAAAATGCGGGCCCACGTTCGGCTTCACTAAAATGTCCACTGCTGAAAGATGTTTCTAGTAAAACAACTAAAGTAGCAAACAAAATAAATAAAACTATATTTCTTTATTTGGTTTTTACCGTTTTAACGATAAAAACACAAAACAAAATTCTTCTGACAAAATTGTCATTTAATTAGGCCATTAGTAGAACATTTTCTATTTTTATGCATTCCGTTATTGTGAAAGTGAAAATGGCTGTAAGCAGTTTTTTAAATCCTCTAGTTCGAAATCTTCAACATCTTATACACCTTACTTGCTCAAAAGAATAGAAAGATTAACAGAAACACCCAACTATTATATTATATTATACAAACCCCTATTTCTTTAATAATGAGCATGAGGCAATAAAACAACAATTACAGCAAAAAATAACAACAACAAAATCTCGTAATTCAAAGAGAACATGAGACAACAAAATGTTTCCATGTATTTGAACATTCTACCAAACATTCAATTAAATCTTCCCCAATAGTTCTTAGCCAAGTTTTCTGTGGTCTACTCCATCCTTTCTTTTACCATTTTCAATTGTCCATTCCAAAACCGTTCTTGGTCTTTTGGATGCGGTTAATGTAGAATTTGACCAAGTAATTTGCAATGATATCACGTAGTGAACAGCAGCCAGTTCTTCTCATGATCTCATTATTTGAAATGTGATCGCGCCAGGTAATTTTTAAAATACTTCTAAAACACCGGCGATAAAAAACATCCGCCATCTTATCTGTTCGCATCCACTTTTCACTCTCATATATTGCCGTAGGAATGATTATTGATGCGTACAATGTTTTATTTTCAGGCGCGATCACATTTCAAATAACGAGATCATGAGAACTGACTCTTGCCCAACTATTAGATAAAATTACAAAATGAACTAATCTAGTCACTGATTCATTTAATGCACAAAAGCTTGCAGAAAGGATTACATCGTCGTGAAATCTTTATAATCGTTTATCGGGAATAATTAACGCAAAGACAACTTTTTGTAATGCACTCAAGATCAAATTGTTTTAAATATTGTTTAAAACTAAAAGTCGTCTGGTTTTCGTAAAATCAGTGTGCAAATACGAAAATTAGTCTAGCTTCCAATTCTCTGTTCTATCAACAATACCAAAACCATTGCTACGTGCGGAATATCTACAATAACACCTATATCCTGTCAACTGTTGTGTTATAAATTAGTCGAAATTCGAGTGTTGAAAAAAGACTTAATTAACTCCTCAATATTTCTCAGGTTCGTCAAAGATTATTTGAGGTATAAAAGATACTCAAGCAAGTAGGGATCTATTTGAACTTATATATAAGAACGTTCTACTAAACTGTGTTGCTAGTACAATCAATTTAATACTAAATAGTTGGACAGTAAAATGTTTTATTGACTGACTGTTCCTCAATAATACAACTATATTGGATAGTATACAGACGTAGAGTGCGAACTATCGCGTTGAAAGCAACGCATAATCAAAACATTTTGCATCTATGTTGAAAACAAAAAACAATTTACTCATATTGAATCCAAAGGTGCAGTTTAAGTGCAAATTAGAGGGTTTATTGCGCGGACGTGAACGCACTTCTTTCAAATAGACCCAAATTTGTAAATATGGCATTTATCTACTTTAAAACCATTATTTTCTAAAACCAACGATTGGAATCAAAAAATAGTCGTTAAATCGTGATTCGAATCTTTAAAAATGCAAATGATTACATTTTTAAAAATTAAAATTTTACGAATTGACATGCTTAAATGCTTTGAATACTTTTTAAATCATAAGCCAACCAGTTCAGTGTATAACTAGGACTTCGCTTTTCTACATGACTTAAATAATCTACAAATTCAAATATTACAAAACTATAATAAGCCCAACTATTTCTTCAATATTTTATTGCTTAATAGACATCTTAAAAACATTACTAATTAAACCACACTTTTTGTACTTTTAAAAATGTCAATGTCACAGTCGAAATCAATAGTTAAGTTACACATGTACTTTAAAACCAATTCAACTTGACATAATCATGATAACTGGATTATTTAAACTAATAGGCGAATACAACTCATACATCACGCAATAGAAGATTGTTTATTTAAAAAAGTTGGCAATTATAATTTATACCAAATGATCAATTAAAAATCAATAAAAAAGTTTTCATAATCTAAACTTGCGTCACGTTTCTTGTAAAAATGATGCAACTGACCTCTACTTATTTTGTTTTTGACCAAAAACTAACACATTGACTCAGTTACGACTACAGCATCCCGGCAATAAGTTAATTAAGTGGCTATTAAAACACTTAAATAATTGAAACAGTTTTTTAACACCTGGAATCACAATCAACAAAGAAACACATGTAAAGTTTTACAACATACCCTTATTGATATACCCAGCAATCAAAAAATAAAAATAAAAAGCTACTACATACCATTTAATAACGTTACAAAGTGGTAATAAAAGTAACCAAACAAAATATTATGTCCCGATGCATTCAGTTCATGGAATTGCAATAAATTGCCAATAGCGTTAAGAGGATCACAGAACCAAGAGACAATGTCGATTGGCCAGCTGCATTTCCAGGCGATTTTGTAGTAAGCGTAGTGTTTACTGTAGGTTGCGCTTCTTCATTGGAAGGTGCGGGAGTTGTAGAAGCTGAAGTAGTGGTGGTGGTGATAGTAGTAGTAGTAGTAGATGTAGTACTTGTGGTAGATTCACTAGCTGTGGTAGCTTCGGTTTCAGTGGAACTATTGTTAGCAGCAGTCTCAGCAGATGGATTAGTCGAATCCTGAAAAAAACCGGAAAAATATGCTTCTAAATATACCACCTACCTGAGCAGCAAGCGTGTGTATTAGGAAAAGCAAAGCAAACGAAGCACATAGAATCGGACGCATCGCAAAGTGGACAAGAAATAAACAAAAAATTGATTACTGAGTTCAAGACTCGTATATATACATCATAGGCATGTATGAACCTTGAAAAAATGTCAAAAATTTGTCGAACTTTAATGTCTGTTGTTGATTGGTTTAAATGGTGCGTAGGAGTGACCTTGGTGAACTTGACATCAACTATCATATGGTGATTGGATGTTTACAGCCCATATACTTTAGATAGACATGTCTTAAATATAATGAAGGCTAGAAATTACTCCATGTTATAAGCTAGATTGGAGCCCATTGGAAGCGTTTCGCCACCGGCACTAAGTGTTTGGCTGTGCTAAATGTCAAATTACTGATAAACGTATCCTACGAAAAGTTTAAGCAGTAAAATAGAAATATTAAGTCGATAAGTTATACTTAGTTACTTGCGGATTCGTTCTTGTAATAACTAGTTCCTTATTATATTTAGCATAAATTAAACAATTTTTAATGGTTACTTTTGTTACCAAGTCTAGATGAAATCAATTTATAAGGATTATTATCAGGACAAGGTTGGTGGTCTTTGAGTAGTTTCAATGGCATAAAGGTTGAGTTATGGTAAATGCATTATATATTTTTTTCCAATTTTGTACTATTAGATAACTACGTTATTGCGTCGCTAACGTAGTGTAATAAAACAATTCAGTGATGTAGTTAGTAAACAAATGGGTTTTGCATTGTGTAAAGATGATTATGCATTCAATAACTTTGTCAGTTTAGTCTGCCCCATTGATACTAGTAAAAGTGCATGTTTTTTTATCCGCAACCACTTAGCCACAATTGTCCAAAACATAATAATCATTAGTTAACTATTGATTTTTTCCTTTTAAATGAAATAGCATCCCTAATCTGTGATAGTGTGAGTTGTATTCATTTGGTCTAGTTTCCTAATTATATTGGATTGAAGATGCATCGTGCTAACCCAAAAATGGGCTCAAATGCTTTAGTCAAAATCAATAAGGATTGTCAAATATACAATAATTAATTTGATTTTTAACAATAGGTTATAAACGTCTAATTTTTCATATAAATAAATCCATCTTTATTTGTATAAAAGCAAGATGCATGTTACGTTTGAAATTGTAAAAATATTCACTAACGCAAATGTTGCTTTTTGGTTTTCCAATTCTTGCGCAACCTGGTAGTTTTTTTTTGTATTTTATCGGTTTACGTAAATAATAAAACTAGTTTTATATTTTATTTCGGAGATAGTTGTTACCTAATGGAATTATGAATAGTTATTTAAAACTATTTCAAATTCTACGTTTACCGCCCGAAAGACCAGCAAGAACGGTTTTGGAATGGACAATTGTAAATGGTAAAAGAAAGCATTATAATTAAATACAACTATCGATTTTTAATTAAAATAAACAAACATACCACATCTGTAATGTGTGATAAATAGCTGGATTAAATATTCCAGTTTTCATAATTACGTTGAATTGAGGATGTGGGCAAATACATCCGTAGGAAGTAATGAACGAATATAAATTTATTTAATCAGCATACCACATTTGTTTACTCCTTAAATATTATTAGAAGGAACTGTAATCATAAAACATTTGGGAAAGCAGTCCAATGATTTATCGAAAATCAATACGTATTGCCTTTTCAAGTGGCCATTTTGTTTCAAAATTTCCTAATTTTTGCCATATTTTTCAATTTGGTTAAAAAAGAAAAATGATCGTTTAATCTCAAGCAAAATTTTAAAAATATATAAAAAGTTTTTTTTTAAAAAAAGCACTTTTTTCATTAATTGTTTCATTCTTTTGAGAAATATTTTCTTATTTAATATTACCTCATCTGGCATACTGTGTAAAAATTAATACACTATAATATATTAGAGTACTTTGTACTTTTTAATTATTTTGTACATATTTATCTACATTGGAACCTATTTTAACATTTATTAGAAAACATTATTTTCAAAGATAATAACTGCTTATAAAATATACATTAACGTTCATTTTTAGCAATAAAGTATAATAACAAAATTTAATAAAACTTTAAGAAAAATTTAACCATTTTTTTAAAAACTCAGTTATATTAAGAAAACATAACGCAAATCAAAATAAGAGGAATAACGGATTACAAAAGTGAAGGCTGTTAGTTAAATTTTAATTCAAACATCACCGACATAGTGCTAGAAGTTACTTTTACCAAAGTAATGATACTACTAATAATGATATGATATTATATTATGCAAAACCCCTTTACTTTAAAAATAAGCATGAGGCAATAAGACAACAATTACAGAAAAATAAGAACAACGATAACAAAGTCTCGTTGGCATTGAAGATTCTGCAAATCGAAGATTGAGCTTCCTTTCGGCTTTTACTCAACCGTGTCATCTGTGTAACTCTGTCATCCATTGTTTGACGGAATGGTATCCACTCATTGTTTCCGTAGCAGTATAAATTATTTACAAAGGCCAGGTTGCTAACCTTGCGCTCAAACCCTCCTCATTTATCCAGGCTTGGGACTGGCTAGATTAAATCATTTCTGGTCCAAACTAGGCGGAGTTATAATAATAATAATAATAATAATAATAATAATAATAATAATAATAATAATAAAAATAATAATAATAATAAAAATAATAAAAATAATAATAAAAATAATAATAATAATGATAATAATAAATAATAACAATAATAATAATAATAATGATAATTTAATGGCATTGCAGTCAAATACTTCTAAACATAATAACGTCATGCACAATTGATATCTTTTTAATTTCTATCGGGTTGGAAGACAAAATATCCAAAGCATCGACACAATAATAATTCCTGTACATATACAAGCGATGTAATTGAAACTTTCATCTGCGATAGATGGACAAGCTGCTGCCAAAATCAATGCAGTTTTGTCAGACTATTCAAATACATGAAGCACCTCTAAGTCATGCTTCAACATTCCTTAAACATCATCTTACAAGTATTAATACACTATTTTATAAAAAATAATATTTTGTGCTAATATTATTATAAAATTGTACTTTCGATTCAAAACAAGAATGTTAATATTAAAAAAGAACCAAATTAGTTACTTAAAAAATAAATTCTATTACAAAATATGTATACATATGTGAAAATAGATTATAAAAATAAGGTAAACATGTAATTGTTTAAAACATCACTAAAATTGGTAGAACCTTCTATTTTATATTTAATGCTGAACCTCAGAGGTGATACCCTAGATCAGTGAACCGTAAATTAAAACAATGCTCTAATTTGTATTTTAGAAAAGATAACATACAGTTGGTAAGGAAATTGAATCCTACATTGACCTACTTTAATATTTAAGAATATTTAGCACTTTTTACTCATCTTAGGCATATGCACTACTTACTAATAAATACCTTATATAAAACTTTTTTAAATATATATAAAATATTATTTGCAATAGAACATTGTAATTATAATATACAACACTCGTTCTAGCAGCAAATCATAATACCTCCGTTTATTAAAACTTAAAAACAAACACTTGTAATTTGCTAAAAAAAGAATATTATTATCCAAAATACGTAAGCCTACCTGGACGGTCAATATCTCCACTTCAAAAGTTTTCAACCGATTCAACAAAAACGTGCACTAGTTAAAACATTATTTAACAGTGCACAAAGAATATGTTCAAGTGACACTATTGATAAAGCATTAGAAACCATAAAACAAACTCTAATCAATAATGGATATTCTGAAGATTTTATCAATTTCTATTCAAAGTCACTCACAACTAAAGAAAAAGTTGGAAATGAAAGCAAGCCGGTTTTTATAAAACTAGCTTTCAAAGGAGATGATATAATGAACCTCCTAAAAATTAGACTTAGAAATGCAATAAAAAGGACATACTCATTAACCCAATTGAAAATGCTATGTACCACAACATGTCTGCCTTTGCCCAAAGTAAAAACAGATAAAGTAATATTCTCCACCTCCCATTGTATCTACCAGTTCACTTGCAGTTGCGGTGACAAATATATTGGTCGGACAACTCGTCGCTTATCTGAACGGGCAAAAGAACACATTCCCAATTGGATTGAAAAAGAGTTCAACTCAACTGCACGTGTGTGCACTTCGTCAATATTACGTCACTTGGTTCAAACAAAACACCAACTTTAATGATTGTTGATAACTTCTGTGTTGTTCAAAATTATGGTCCAGGATACACTTTAGAATTGGTAGTGCCTTTTTTATGATAACGTACCATTTAATACAGGTTTGATTTATTTAATGTGCAAATGTACTTTTAGTTGTACAAAATACTTGGTGACATTCATAGAGTTGGTAATCCTCTAAAGGTTCAAATAGTGTGATTGAGTGGCGATTAATTGCATCTGGACATATTTTAAATTTAATAATAGCGAGAAACGGGAGGTTCTAAACCACCACAAAATTTTTGCGCAAAAAAATAATCTTATTGGTCAGCCTCCGTGAGTGAGTGTGAGTCACGTTGGTGCATTCTTCTATCAAAAGGGAATTGTTTGACCTTGAAATATAGATAAGGTGGAAAAATCAATATTTACATTGCACTATACAACTTGTATTGCGTCATCGTGCAAATTTGGTCACACTTTTTGAAACTTTTCCACCCCAACTGCCGAGTAATTACACACTCACACAAAAAATTATCTGACTCTTATTGGCTCCTTCTTTCGCAACTTTTTCCCTTTATCATCTACCGAAAATTTTTGTGTGCAAAAAGAACCTCCCTTCATGCAAGAAGGTTTCATAAAGTGTACTTAAATTTTTTAATAGTTACCATTTTTATAAGGTGCAGACAAAATCGCTTTATAAACCTTTACTGTCGGGATAATGTTACTAGTTATTAAATTGATTCAGGTGCAATGAACTGGCACAAGTGCATAAGTTACAGTAAACGCGTGTCGACGTTTAGGTGTACAAAGTATTAACTTTATACACCATGTTTTATGTATAAAGCTGTATGTAATCGAGTTGTAAATATATGACGTTATACTAACCACACCTGAAGTAACCGAACCAATAGGCTACAAAATAAAGCAGTCGCATTAATTATTAACCATTTTGCATTAAATAATAAAAAATGCTGGTTCATAACCAAAAACCATTGTTTCCTATTTTTCGTCATTGCAAAATCCTTGACAAAAATAAATATTACATTTACACAATTGCCTTCGGACAAGATAAACCTTAATACAATTGTGATTTTAAAAAAATCATTTTAACATATAATGTGAATGGTTTGACAAAATAAAGATTTCTGATCAAGATAATTAATTGTGTAATGCAAAATTAAATTCCACAACATTGGGCTATAAAAGGTAGAAACCGCCCTTTGTATTAAACGCTATAAGAAAATTCTAGAAAGCAAAACATATTACCTAAAATATTTTAAATGCATAGCCTTTATTATCTATTTTCATATATGTATACATATTTTATAATATAAGTTACTTTTAAGCAACTAATTTGCTTGTTTGTTAAATAATTTTTACAAAATATGAATATTCTTGTTTTTGATCTAAATTAGAATTTTGTAATGATATTGGTGTCAAATATTATTCTTTGTAACATATTTGACTATTACTTGTAATGTTTAAGGAATATTGTAGTACATCTTAGATGTGCTTCATATAACTAAATAGTGTTTCAAAAGCAAATGAGTTATACTGCTTTGATTTTGATAACAGCTTGTTTATCTACAGAATATATATATATATATATATATATGGGTATGAGTTTGTGAATGTAGCAATATAGTTCTGTAAAATACAATTTTTTCCCAAATGAATAACTTATCGCTTGAGAAAACCAAAAAAGCTAGTAACGTTCTAATCGGAGTTTTAGGGAGACAGATAAAGTCCATTTTTTACTTATCAAAGTTTTTGTAGTCTAAATAGGTTAAATACTTAGCAAATTATATATATGTTATAAATGTTATAATCAATTGTACACTTAAGTTTACTAAAAAGTATAAAAGTTATCGATTATAATGTAAATCATAACAGACAGAAAAATATTTACAAATCCACTTACAGAAATACCTTATTTATGGCTTATATTCAAACACTAAAAAACAGTACTCTTGATAACTAACCCTTTCCAAAATTTAATTACTCTAAACGACAAACTTGTTGATAAATTTATCCACCTAGGTTCTCTTGTTGATAGTAAAGAATTCAGCTTTATAGAAATTAGGTATTGTAATCACCTATATGGAGCAGCATTTGATAGATTATTTAATCTTTTTTTTTGAAACAAAAATAATGTTGTAATTTAAACTAGGATTAGAATATATAACTGTAAAGTGTTTTTGATTCTATTATACTCTTGGTCTCCCATCTAAACAGGCTTCCAAAGTCTTGTCCACTTTAAACAAGCCAGTTTAACATTACTATATTCACGGTTTTGTTGTCAGTCCTGCACTCAACCGGCTAAATATTTCCTAATATTTGCAGCTCACTACATACAGTGTTGTTTGGTTATGTATTTCTGACACAATCAGAAATAGGCCTATCAAGTGAACTGACCATCTTTTACGTAGTTTGTCTACATATTCAACCGACAAACGTCCAACCGATTATCAAATGTGAAGGAAGTCAAATGGTCAGCGGATAATTTGGACTGACATTGTAACCATGTAAGCACGTAGTCGTTGGCGTACAAGCGAATGACTAAATTGAGCGTCAAACTGCTTTAATTTAAAATGGTCTTGACATCTAAAGTTAGCATAATTACAAGTGTTAACTATTACGCAGAACTTTTGGCAATTTTGGATTAATCTAAATAGAAATGACAGGTGAGAAAACATATTGTAGAATGATCATGATATGCTTAAGATAAATAACACGTGATCAAGGTGCCTTAATTTTTGTGTTTGTTGTGTTCCAAATACAATTACTATTGTTTACCTAACGAACGATTTAAATAAGTAATTGGAATAATGTACATTTATTTTAAATTACCTAATCGACACAATTGGCAGGTTAGCAATAGATTTGTTTATTAATTAGCGATACCTATTTTTAACTAATCTACCCATATGTATTTATTTATTTATTTATCTTGGTTGGTGACGAGGCCACTTCTTCATTATTTTCTATAATAATACGGCATATGAACGATCGACGTTAATGGCCAGATAAGCGTAAAAGAATAACGAAGTTTGTTAACTGATAGACGGCATTCTTATGACGGCGCCACTGTTCGTAAAAATTGACGAGGTTGCTTGCTATTTTGTCAGGGTTATCTCCCTTAGCCCAACGACTACATATGGTATATATACCTGTTGATCCACTCTGGAGACGAAAAAACATCAATCCAAAGACAAAGATGAACATTTTCTCTTCATTGGTTTGCACAGTGCTTCTGTACGCAGCTGAAACCTGGACTCTTACAGGGTCTGAGATTATGAAGCTTAACAAATTTGAGGCAAGATGTCTCAGATATATTTGGCACAACACTCATTTTGCATCATCCATATCACGGGATTGGATAAAAAAGATCAGTAACCGCCAAATTTGAGATGACCTCCAATTTCATGAACTTCCTTTCTTGGTATCGCGACAACGTAGATTGCGATGGTTTGGTCACGTTCGTCGTAAAAATCCTGGTGCAATTTCACGTTCCGTAACTTTGGCTTGTCCAAATGCCGATTGGAAGGAAAGGAAAGGTGGTCACAAAACGTACTTGGATGGACGCTGTTCGGAACAATCTTCACCACATTTTGGCCGGGACTTTATCTTGGAAACAATGGCAAAGTCGCTGGACTGACATATCTGTGCTCGCCTCCGAAAACCGTGAACAATGGCGAGGAATTATTCGTGATGCTTTGAGAACTTGGAACTAATAAAGAGGTGACTTTGCCACCAACTTTGTTGTTTTTGTTGTATACGAATACCTTAAAATACCTCTGACGTATCCTGGGTGTATGCTTGCAGCCAATCGCCGTAGCGGAGGCCCAGTTATATCGCTGCACACTCAAACCCTGCTGTTGCTAGTCTAGATACTGAGAAGCAGCTAGTCCAGGATGCACCACGCGGAGGATTAACAGTCAGGAATATCACCATTATTGAAAAATGAGACTTTATAAGCATTATTCAAATTCTCACGATTATTAGCATTCCTACAACTGGATAAATTAATTAGCGACACTTATTACATGTGCATTTGGATAAAGAAAAATAGACAATCTAAGACCAGTGTTAATTCAGTCATGTTAAATCATCTTTAATTTATACATTTAATCATAAGAACTAAAATATGTTAAGAATATAGAATATAAATCATAGATATGTATGATACATATCTAATTTACAATTTGACAATTATTATCGTTCGCACTAATTAACACCAAACGGATTGAAATTACAAATTTGATCATTGAAGAGTAGTTTAGAAAACGTCGAATAAAGTGAATTTCATTAAAATTAGGTCACAATTCGCTTCTACAACTATCGATTAGGGAATAAATGATTGTTGCAATGGTATGAACCATATTTGGATGCTTATTACCTTGAAAACTGGTAATGATTCCACTTCCGATGAAGGACCGAATGCACAATGCTATAAATGGGCTTCGAGGGTGTATATTTGCACTTAAAGAACTTAGTAGGTATATTGAACTATATGTATACCATTTGAAGCGGTGAATTTAAATAATCTAATTAGGCGCCTTGGTCAATCTTTTGCAAGCAGTGATGTATAACACATAGCCATGTAACTTCGTTTTCGTTCTTCCATTTGTAACCCCTGGTGGCCACATCATCAACAATATCGCGATAAATAATTTTTGATAAAATATCGGAATTCACACACATAAAAAATGTATTTTTTAGCTATGTTATGTTGAAAAGTACGTTTTAAAAAAATCAAAAACTAACTAATATATAAAATATAATAACGTTAAAAAGTGTTAATTGTGATAACTAAACGAAAAGTCAGTTTGAAATACTTTTAGATTATGGAATTGCAGTAAACTGCCAGTAATGTTGATATAATAACACATCCAAATGACAAATTTAATAAATTAACTGCATTGCCAGCTTTAGTAGTATTAGTAGCTGTAGTGGTGACTGATTTGCTACTATTGTGAGAAGTAGTAGCTTTGGCAACTTTGGCACTAGTGGTTTGATTATGGTTGCTCATATTCTGAAAGGAATCCGATAAAATATTTTTAATTATATCACTTACTTGAGCTGATAGTGTGTGCAGTAGGAACAGCAAAGCAAAAAATGTACATACAATCGAGTGCATAACTTACAGGAGAAATTCAACAAAAAATTGGTCACTGAGTTGAGCTCTTACATACGCATATATAAATTTATATTCGTATATATATATATATATATATATATAACTTAGGTCCAATAACAAAATCTTATTGATTTTTTTAAGCGGTATATGCTTATTGGATCCAATAGTACGCATAACTGATGATTGAATATACACAGTTTTAAAATTTCTTTTGTTACACCTTAATTAGGTGTTCAGTCTTCAGTCACTGTATAAAAACATTCTTTATTTAATAAAGATTTATTTTTTTAATCATCTTTTGATATACTCTTGTGTTTATACCGTTGAGACGTCAGGTCTTTAACCACTTTATCTCTGGCTTATGCAATACCAAAAACCGTCTTCTCTCCTTCGTGTATTTCAAGTCACGATTTTAACCTTTTTTCCATCTATAACAGCCTGTTTCAATAGTAGTTTGATGATTAAGTTACAACTTCGTATTATTAGAAATTTTAAATTTATATTTTGATTGACAGGGCTAACGTTATTGATTTACAATGCGTTAATTTTGACAATAAGTTGTACATCTACTGCAAACAGGATTTTCCATTAAAAACCAAGTCGAAAGATTTCAATTTACGCTTCTGTCTACTTTTCCCATCATCAGTAGTCACATCTCCGTAACCTATTTTTCATCGGCATTGGGATAAATTTGTAATCGAGTATGCTCATGGGATTGCTTTAAAATATACAATTGCAGAAAACACGCACTGTTTCCGTGCTACGTACTACAATAAACATGTATGAATTAATGGTAGATGATAAAACCAACCAAGGGAAAGAATGAGCCAATAGTAATAATAATAATAATTATTATTATGTTTGCTACTTTGAATGTTTTACTAGAAACATCTTTCAGCAGTGGGCATTTTAGCGAAGCCGAACGTGGGCCCGCACTTTAGTGCCGGTGGTGGGATTTGAACCCATGCCCACCGAGGTCCAAATTCGAGCGCTATACTGCTAGACCACCCCGGCACATACAATAAGAGTTAGACAACCTTTTTTATAAGTTTGGGATTACTTGGCAGTTGGGGATGGAAACGTTTTAAAAAGTGTGACCAAATTTGTATGATGACGCAATACAAATCGTATAGTACTAGCTAAATATTGATTTTTTCACCTTATATACATTTTCAAGGTCAAACAATCCCATTTTGATAAAAGAATGCACCAACGTGACTCACACTCATTCACGGAGGTTAGCCAATAGGTTTTTTAAATTCTTTTTCCCTTGGTTGGTTTTATCATCTACCGAATTAATAAGTAAATAATTATGACATTAATAAAGACACAAATAATCAAAGTGATTGCTTTATCGAAAAACAATAATGTAGATTCACATTTTGGCATGTGCCATTTTTTTAGGATTTTCTTTCTTTTATGTAGGGTTGATTTTTCGGTCCATAGCATCTCTATCTCTCACTTGTTATATTTTATTCACTTGATCCATTTGCCTGTTATTGATTTTTTTTTCTGTGACAAAATGTGCATCGTTCTTTTCTTCTGTTTAAATTTAAATGCTCCACATCAATATTTTTTACTGAATCATTTTATAGGCTTAATTAATTTTCAACTTTTTTCCAATGTCATCATTTTTCATTCTTTTGCAGTTAGATGCTTGCAACAATGTAAAAAACTTACTTTTACAACTTGATTGCATGTACACCGTTTGCTTTGTTGTTCCTACTGCACGCACTATCAGCTGACATAAGTAGCATATTTAAAAACATTTTATCGGGTTCTTGTCAGGTGATAGACGACGCTTACAGACAAAAAACGCCGTTGATGATGATGGAAAAACGTTTAGCAAGAGAGAACTAAGTGTAAAATTTTACTAGAATGTTTTTCTTTGTTGTTTCGATTTGATCTAATGCAAATAATTAATCACTACCTCTGTCTAACTTGAATCAAGAATGTCATTTGCGTCCAAATGTTTGTTTTGCAATTGCCATTACAAAAAAATACAAAATTAAATACAAATGCTTCTTACTATTACCAATGACAGGAAATAACATTATTCCATAAAATTAGGATCACAGTATAACAGTATATATAACAATTTTAAGCAACAATCTAATGCACATTGAAGCACAATTTAAATAATGTTAATATTTTTAAAGCGTACAATTATACAAAAAAAATGATTTAGAAAAGACGGAAATATCTGAAGTTGTAGTAACTGCAGGAAGCATAAAGCTTATGTTGCATGCCTTAAGTTTTAGGATAACGTTATTAATGAAAGATTCTACAACAAAACCTACATGTTCGGAGATCAATCTAGTTTTTTAGGACAAAGTAGAAGTAACTATTATTATTTATTCACATAATATGGAAGTTACATTCCGCCCTCGAATGACTCATTCAAATAGCACAATGTGGGAATAAAAAATTTAAAAAGTGGATTATAATCAGTGAGTAATATTATATCTGAAGCATATACATCTGCATCACTGATTATCTGTATTAATTGTTTTTAAACCATTTTTAATTTTTTTAAATCTCTGTTTCACGGTATACGAATGTATGTAACTTCCAGGTTGTGTGAATAAAAAAACATTTAGGTAACTATGCTTTAACAAATAACTGTACATTTGAATTTTAAGTCTACTTGAAAAAAGTCAGTTTCATATGACTAATTAGAGTAGTTAACCAAAATAGGAATATGTTCATGAAGTAGAATAGCTGTTAATATTAAATTGATGTCAAAAGTACAAATGTAAAATATCTGATTTTAGTTACTTATTCGAAAAACTAACAAATATTGCACGAATTACCATTACTATTGTACAATAACTACTTTATTGGTAAAAAAAAGGGCTAATTATTCAAGTCTTGTCACACGCGTCAACTTAGGATGTTAATAAAGCCATCTAACAATTTTCTATTTTTCAAATAATACGTTACTGATATTTTAACAACAATAGCAAATGTTCCTTAGTTTTTGTAATAAGCAAAAAAACACAATATAATAAAATTTATTTAGATTACACTACCAAAAAAAAACAAAAAAATTTATTGTCTGAATAATTATCCACCAAAACGTAAGCCCACTTATACAAAATACAGAAACCCCGAAAATGGTGGCTTTGTTCAACAACCCATCATGCATTTTTACTGTACACTTAAAGCGTGGACGTGTTTTACTTTTTATTAAACAAATTTAAACATTTTAACTAGAAAGAAATTGATATTAATTTTGTTGTTGAACATCTTATTTGCACCATTATAATAGTTCTTTTTGCCGCAATTGTAGAATCACATCAAGGTGCTTGTCCGCTTTGCTTGCTTTTCTTTGTTGAGATTGCATTTTTGCATTTGTTTTTGTTGCCTTTGTGTATTCAGTGTTACTCAGTGTCGCTTTCTGTTTGTGTGCTAAGTGTTGTTTTTGTTGTGTGCGATTTATTTTTTAATTTACTACAAATGACTTTATCAATCTCTAAATGTGGACGGCGTGGCTGTGGTAAGGTTGTCAAAACGGGTATGCTCTGTTTGTTTTGCAACTTTTGGTTCCTTAACTGTTGCACAGGTCTATCAGTTAATAGCTATAACAAATTGTTCTCATAGTAAAAAAGATTTTATTTGTAGGGAATGCCTCTACATTGAAGGCTTACATTCAAAACAAATGGCCTCATCTAGTTTTGATAATAAATTAGATAATATTTTAAATTCGTTAAAATCTAGTAATAAGACTATTAAAAAAATCTTCTTTTAGGAAATAAAGCTATCAAACAAAAACTTGTTAATATTTAGAATCATTTAATATTATTAAACAAGGATAATAAACGGATGGAAGAACTTGCGTTTGATATTAGTACATTTTTGGTAACCATTAAGGAGACATATAATAAAATTTTGAATGTTTCTACCACTATTTCCAATTCAGCTCCGGTACGTAGTGCTGCTAGCAGTGTCCTGAAGCTTTTTTAACAAAAGATTATTAATGCTTCTAGGGAAGTTGCTTCTGGGCTACATAGGTTTAGGAATATTATTATTAAAGGTATTTCTGATAATATATTGAATAATCACGATCTTACTTTAAAAATAGTTAAATAAGTATTTAAGAACATTCCCAAATTCAAGGTTGTCAAAATTCGTTGTAAAGTGACTCATACCGCACCCCCGCTAATTGTCATTTAGTGCCCAATATGTAGATAATTTTTTGAAAACTTGACCTTTGGTCAAAAAATCTTTTCCCTATAGTGTAAGAATTTTTAGAGATCTTCTCCCAAATAAAAGAAATCATTCACGATTAACCGGATCACCTACAGATTTTCCGGTGCGCGATTTGAATTCTCCATTTATTGTCCAACTCGCTTTTAGAGACAAAGGATTTGCAGTCACGTTCTATATTCCAGTAGAATTTTTAGGTCGTGCCTCGGAATCTAATCACTGTCCCCGTAATGGACCTTCCATGCTAAAAGTTTTATATACGAATGCTCTGAGTATTCGAAACAACAGCTCCTAAGCTAATAAGTGTTAAAAATGTAATTATTAAAGTAAAACATCTGTAGCAATCACATAGCTCAAAAAAAGAACTCATTTTAATCATGTTATATACAATATTATATAATAAGTAAAATACAATTACAATTTTGTTAATATCTACTGTTAATATAAAAAATAATTGCATAAAAGTTAAACTTGTTCAAAATTACAAATCGAGTAAAATTATTAATATAAAATATAACGTCAAATATTAAAAAAAAACAGAACAAATCCATAGTTTTTTAATTTTTTTTATAACATGGTGTTCATTGTCATTAAGATGGTTATCTTTTCTGTCGTTGGTATTCATTTTACAGAACGAAAACAGATAAGGGAATTAATCTGATTCTCAAGGTCCAGGTTCAGGTTTAGGTAAAATCACGAGTTATGTAGGAGGAAACTGCTTTTTGTACTCGGTTCAAAATATCAAATATCGACAAAATAAATCTTAAAGATTATGTATATAAATATAATAAGCTGTAAAAATAAACAGGAATATGAAATTAAATATATTCATGGAGAAAATAATTGTCATACGCCGATTTGAAGGAGTCGATGGAAGGGGCTGAAACAACATGGCTAGGTGGAAGATTCCACGCGGATATGACCTTATACGAGAAATTGTTTAAACGTAACCGGGATCTTACTCTAGGTTTGGATAACTTAAAAGGGTGCCCCCTTCGAGAATCATTCGCAGGGATAAAAGGAAGTTCCACCATTTGACCTTAATAATTTATAAACTAAGATGAGATCGCCCCGGAGCCTCCTATCTTGCAATGGAAAGAACTTGAGAAATTTTAATCGGTTTGTATAGCTAACGTTCTTGAGCTGTCTAGAGGTCTTTGTAAACCTACGCTGTACTTTGTCTAAAATCTTAATATCCGCTTTTAGGTAGGGGGATGTAACTTGGATACAATATTCTAAATGGGGTCTAATGTAAAGTTGGTAGAGTAACCGTGTACAAGTCACCGGGACATTCCCGAGATTACGATTAAAAAACGTGGTGAGTTGGAACCCCTTGGAGGCTGCTATCCTGTAATGCGTTGAAAAGTTTAGGGATTGATTAAAGGTAACCCCTAGATCCTTGATTAAATTAACTCGAGTGATGGGAGAAGAATCTGGCGCTCTAAATATATTGCCTGAATATTTACCAAGAGAAAGTGTTTACACTTGGAAAAATTCAGAGGAAGCGCATTTGCTATAGACCAATTGTAGATACTTAAAATATCTAGTTGAAGTTGTTCAGGATTGGTATTCCAAATCTTGACATCATCCGCGTATAACAGGATGTCAGAACGAACAACAGCAGGTAGGTCATTGATATAAATAATAAATAACAAAGGACCAAGGACGGATCCTTGAGGGACACCCGAGGTAATGTTAACTGCAGCAGAAGTAATATCACCTAATCTTACACTTAGTTGCCGATTGGAGAGAAAATCCATTATCCAATCGAGGAGAGGCGGGCTAATCCCAAAGGCTCTCAGTTTATTCAATAATGCCGAATAGGGTACTTTGTCAAATGTTTTGCAGAAATCAAAGTAAATGACATCAATCGAATGAGAGTACTCCAGCATTCTAGTAAGACTATTGGTAAATGTCAGTAGATTAGTGAGGCAGGATTTAGAAGGCATAAATCCATGCTGAACAGGGTTAATGAGGTTGATTTCGACTATGAAGTTTATTAGGTGAGACTTAATTATTTTTTCCATAATTTTACTGGGAGCAGACAGGATGCTAATAGGTCTGTAGCTCTCAACCTTAAATCTACATTCAGCTTTGTGGATCGGCCTAATATAGGCTAATTTCCAGACAGAAGGGACCTTGCCTTGTTTTAGGGAAAGGTTAAACAGATAAGCAAGAGCAGGAGCTATCTCAGCGACACATTCTCTGAGTACTCTCGGGTATATTTCATCTGAGCCTCTAGAGGAAGATTTTAATTTGAGAAGGAGATTGCGGACAATCTCCGGGGTGATGAGGGAGAACCGGATAAAAGTGAGGGACTGGTGGTAGGGTTACCAACGAAATCCGTATTGAAGACGGATTGAAAGTATTGGCTGAAGGTGTTACATACTTTAGGCAAGGGAAAAGGAGACCCGTGAGAGTCCTTAAGTTGAGGAAGAGAATTTGTGTTCCCTCGTTTATTCTTAATGAATTTGAATAGCAAACTCTTATCTGTTTTGGCTTTATTTAGGATACTATTAATTCTGTAATAGTTGAGCCTGATAAAGCTTAAAGCACATTTGTTACGTAAATCGAGGTACTGGTAATAAAAACAAGGGAGGTTGGTTGCTTTCCACTTATAGAACTCGCGATTACAGAGTTTAATGAGTCTAATAAAACGTCGCGGGATTTTATTCGACGGTCGGGAAGGCGCTCTGAGGGGGACAAAAAGTTTAGCTCCCGACTTAATGGTGTTAGGGAAATATTCGCAGAAATTATCTACCCCGTCGGTAGAAGAATAAACCCATTCGAAACATTTAAAATAGTTCCTTAAACCTTCAAAATTAGCATTACTGAAATCTGGGATAAGCGCTGAACGAGGGTTGGCAATGTGGGCTGAATTAGGGAGATAGACTTTAAAGGCCAAGACGGAGTGGTCACTCTTACCTAACGGAGGCAGAGTGGAGACAAAGTCAATTACATAAGGGAGATTAGTGAGAACTAAGTTTAAGCAAGAAGAGCTACAGCTCATTCTATGCCTAGTGGTAGAGGAAACCTGTTGAAAAAGGGCATTCTCAATACAGAATTGGAGAAAGTTAGAGTCAAAGGAGTTACCCAGACTGGACAGAGTGTCCCAAGTGATAGTAGGGGCATTAAAGTCACCCATCAGCACTTGATACTTATGGGGGAGTTGCAAACTGACTGGAGTTTTTATAATAATGCAGAATTAGAGGCTTCAGAGAGGGAAGGGGGTCTATAAAGGATAGAAAATCTAGCGTGGTCACCAGATGAGAGAAAAATGGAGATAGAGAGGAGATCAAACCCTTGATTAGTAGAGACTGAGGGAGGTAGAAGGGTGTAGGTTAGGCTATCATGAATATAAAAAAGACAGCCGCCACATCTAGATCGCTTTGAGTCAGACCGGATGATGCTATAGCCTTGGATTAGCAGTTAATTATCGAGAACATCTTCCGATAGCCAGGTTTCAGTAATGCCAATTAGATGAGGCTTAGCAGTGAGAGCTAATAGACTTAACTCGCTGAGTTTATTATGGAGACTGCAAGCATTGGTGTAATATACTATTAGAGGGGAGTACTGGTGGAAGAAGGGGTCCTGTTCTTTTTAGTCGGTGGAGAAAATGGACTTGGCTCCGGGGCGTTGATGGAAAATCCTGGGGGCATTCGTCTAAAATCAAAGGAGTTAGTTTGACTAAAGGAATGGCCAATAATTTCGGACAAACGGATCTAGGCAATACTAGAGGTTTACTAGTCCTATCCCTACTGGCATGGTTTTTATGCACCCGGATCTCCGGGAAACGGGACTTAACGCCCGTCCAACTACTGAGAATTTCAGAGGCGATGTCGGAGGATTTGAAAGAGACGATTACTGGGGAAAAGGAAGTTTTCTTTTACAGGACATGCGCGTGGCCTTAAAATCAATAGACTGGGGATGGCACGTCTTAATTATCTCAGAAACAATCTTTTTAAAATTGGTAGCGGTGTCGGGAATTCCCCTAACTATTAAATTATTTTCCCTTCTTTTATCTGCAGCAAATTGTTTGGCTGCGGATAAAATTTCTCCTGTAAAAGTCTGAGAGCAGCCTTGGTGACTGGAGAAGGAGAGACTTTCTTAAGAGTAGATGGGAGGGCCGCAATTGAGGCTTTGAGTTGGATGATCTCATCTGAGTGCTTGTTGGATTGAACCTGTAGGGTAGATTGAGACTCAGATAAATCTTTGACAGATTTGCAGATATTGGTGTTACAGAGTTTGACGTCGTTAAGTAGCTCTAATATGAGGTCTAGCTTAGTGTCAATTTTAGGGTCAGGCTTGGGGATAACATGGGGGTGGGCGACGAGGGAAGGGTCTGATGTCCAAATACAATTTATGCAGTTGAAATCGACCTCACTAGTTGCCAGTTCGTTGTAAATACTCTCCGAGAGACCGGTATAGTTTTCGTGGAACCAGGTGTTGCACCTAGAGCAAAGCATACCAGTCTTTACGGACTTACTACAACCGCGACGGCCACAAACCGCTGTCTGAGAAACTTTCATTGATAGATCGAAAGTTTCTAAAATGCAATAAAAATAAAATATCACACGCAAAGCAATGTGATAATCGGGTTAAAGAGAATAAACAATGGAGGTCAATTTTAATTAGTATTATGACGGTACAACTGGATCAAAGTTGAATGTATAAATTTTACCTATTAAACGTTGTTTATTTTTAATAAAATTAAGCACACAAATTAATAATTGACCAATTATTATAAAAATTATATAGATTCAACTTATTATCCACGTTTATATGAGCGTTGTTTTTAAAATATACTATTTTGGCCGACTCAGCGTTTTTAAATAAATATTTCTAAATAAATATAAAGCACTTATTACATATTTTACATTATTTTAAATTTTTAATATTTATTTTTACTAAAAAATAATTGGAGATAACAAATTAATTTAGATTTTTTTTTCTGAATTTTCAACACTAATTTATTCAGTGGCTGAATTTGTCCGAACTGAAATGCGTAGCAGCTGATGATGATCCTCATATCATAGGGGTTATAGAATCTTGGCCATCAGATGATATTCTTGACAGTGAAATACGTATTGCAGGTTACACTGTAGTACGTAAGGATTCCATTAAGGGTAAGGTAAGGGTTGTTTTTTTTATGTCTCAGATTCAACTAAAGTTTATGATTTCCTTCATTTGGCCTTCTTGCTTTCTTCGACAAAAAGGGCTTTTTTATCTCCTATAGATCTCCATCAATCTCCGTCTCATTCGACGTAACTCTTTTAAATGAGCTCCAAGTTGTAGCCTCTACTTCTTTTAAGTATAATATTATTATGGGGGGACTTTAATACTCCCTCAATAAATTGGAAAATTCTAGATAACCCAAAGAGATTTTTTAAAACTGAACTGCTTAGTTTCAGCATAAAGCAAGTTTTTCAGCAACATGTATCTTTGGCCACAAGGCAAAGAGTGAGAAATCTTCCCTCCTGCCTTGATTTAATTTTTTCAAATCCTCCTATCTTAATAGATCATATTCTGCATTTAGCTCCACTGGGAAGGAGTGACCACTCCTTCCTTTCCTTAGTAGTACATCTTCCCTCTGTTGTGGCTTGTTTACCTAACTACAGCATAGAGCCAATTCCCGATTTTCGTAAAGCTGACTTTGGTAAATTCATTAGCTACTTAAGCAATACAAACTGGAATCTAGAGCAGTTTTCGGATATAGATAGTTTTTATTACTTTACTGTTTCAATTATAAAAAAGAGTATAAGTCTATTTGTGCCGTTTAAAATGTCTAAGCTCTCTAAATATTCATTTCTACGTTGGTTATCTAGATTGATAAACAAAAAAAACTCGACCATTTATAAAGGAAAACTGACAAAACTTGCTTTTTTTACGAGTACATTGATATTCGAAATCAAGTTGTATCAGCTATTAGAATGTTAAAACAGGCAAAGTTGTTCAAGATACTCGACATTGAGAAAAATAATAAAAAGAATATGTTTAAATTTATTAAAAATAAGCGGTTCCATGTTGTCTCCTGTCCTCGATTAAAAGGTGTGGAGGATAAATTCCTTTCTATGGCGGAGACATGAAATTCGTTCAATAACTTTTTAGCTCAGTTTTTAGCCCGATAGATTCTGCCAGTGCCAGTATCCCTGAGGCTTGTACGGTGTGTGGACAACTCAGTATTAGTACTTATCTAGTCTGTAAACATTTGATAAAACTGAATTTTACTTCTTGTAGATCTGATGGCTTGTATCCCATGGTACTCAAAAACTGTGTGCATGTATTGGCTCCAGTTATGTCTTATCTTTTTAAATATTCCTTGGTTAATGGTAGAGTACCCACTGCATGGAAGTTAGCATATATAATACCTATATATAAATCTAGTGCTAGAGGCAATCCAGAAAGTTATTGACCTATTAGTATCCTTCTAGCTCTTAACAAAATACTAGAAAGGACCATTAAAAAACATTTGATCCATTATCGACTATCCAGTAATATCACCAATCCTGTTCAACACGGATTCTTGCCGCGGAGATCCTGTCTCTCTAATTTGCTAAATTTCACTAACAGTCTTGCCAAATCTCTTGAATTTTGCCCATCTATTAAGGCGATTTATTTTGATTTTTCGAAAACCTTTGATAAAGTGTCGCACTCATCACTTTTGGCCAAATTTAAGACATATGGTATTGTTGATCCTATTTTTAGCTAGATTAAGGATTTCTTATTTAATCGTAGTTTTAGTGTTTGATTAGGTAAAACCCTCTCTTTCCCTCTTGGGATAATGTCAGGTGTACCGCAAGGATCGGTACTGGTTTCATTATTATTTTTAATATTTATTAATGACCTACCATCAGTAGCTTGCCCTAACATCCTTCTTTATGCAGATGATGTTAAGATATGGGGATCCAATTCTGAACTACTGCAACAGGACATTAATAATATACATGATTGGGCAGTTAGTAACATACTTCCATTAAATTTTTCTAAGTGCAAACACATTGTTACTGTTGAATAAAATAATTAAATTATTATTAATTTTTATTTCAATTACTATTTTTATATTATTGTACATATAAACACTTTGACTTTGTTTGAATCTTGTCCTGAGGCGCGCTTTTGTATTTGAATGTATCACGTTGTTGTTAACGTGACTTTTGTTCTGTGAGTATATTTGTGTCCTGTTTCTTCCTGTTGGTAAACAGTATTGGTATGTAAATTTGAATTATTCTGTAATAATAAATTACAGAACGATATATTAGATCACACAAGAGCTTTTTTTGATTGAAATTAGCTGGGGTGTTGATAATTGTCCGTATCAAATTAAATCAAAGGAATTCAGGGCCGAGATCTCAGTGAGATCTTACACACATCACATTTGGAAAACCCTCAGGTAAGGTCTTTTCCATATCTGGTTTGTACTTAATAAATACAGTAAACTCGATCAAAAATTTAGAAGTTTTTTTTTACTCCCTCCCTCAATTTTTTCCTTCAACATAAGAGTGTCGCTCAGATAGGTTTTAAACTAGCTAAAATTTTGTACGTAATCTCGGACCCATTTCTACTAAATATTTACGTTTAATTCTTATGTTGTATGTCAGACCACACTTGGAATATTGTATACAGGTCACTGCTTCTATTTTAAAAGGTGACATACAGCGTCAAAAAAGTGTTCTAAGATTTTTAACTAATCTTTCACAACAGACTAAAAATTCTTAAATTATTCCCCTTGAGTGAAAGAAGACTCCGAGGTGATTTAATTTTAGTTTACCAACTACTAAGTATAAATCGTTTGACCGATTATTTTGATATTGTGCTCAATCATTCGATAAGTCATAAACATAAACTCAATAAACATAAAGCTCTGACTTGTCTTAGATTGCATCATTTCACCCATAGGATAGTCTCTGCCTGGAACAAGCTCCCCGAGCATGTTATTTCAGTCCCAACACTGGATTCTTTCAAATCTCATTATGATTAATCTATAATTCCGAATTTTATCTGATTTCTTTATCCGTTTTTGGTTTCCTATCTCTATTTATTTATTTTTATTACTATATTCTATGTTTCCAAAAAATATATTTACACTTTTAGATATACTGAGAACCGAGGATTAAAAGGAATATTTTTTCTACATACCTTGTGTACTGTCCTGTTCTTGTTCCTGTTCTGATTGATTATGCCATCTTGTAAGTTAAAAGAACAGTTGTTCATAATTTGTCTGAGTTCTTGTCTAGATATTAACAGAATTGTAGGAATGTCTTCTAATGTCCAATATTTGTTATCTCAAAAATACCGAAGTTTGATTAATCTAAATTGAAAGGATTATTAATTTATCAGTAATAATGTAAACTCCCAATAAATTAAGAGATAAAAAATTTAGAAGAACTAAATCACATATGTATTTTAACAGAAACTATATATATATATATATATATATATATATATATATATATATATATATATATATATATATATATAACACGCGCCAACACTATAGCAAACATTCCCACAACCATTTAAACAAAGTTGTCACAAAGTCATTTTGACGTTTTCTGTATAAATGGGAATTATTTTTAAAGTAATTATACATTAAATCACAATATTGGGTAGTTACAAACATACTGTCTTTTTTGTCAGTGTTTAGATGTGACAAGACAATAATAAGTGATGTTGCTGATCAAACAAAATAATAAAAATTGACAAGAAACAGTAACCTCTCATGAACAGGGAAAATATTAAAAGAAGGATAAAAAAGTGATGTCTGTTTTTAGTAAAACTTAAATACAATTGATGCAATTAAGTAATGTACATTTTTATTTATAGTAATTATTTTTGGTTATCGATATAAAACATATTAAACAGACAATAAAAATAATAAATTTAAATGTTATTGCAATATTGTTAATTTAAAATTTATTTAAAATTAAATGTTAATTTAAAATGTAATAAAAACAGTTTATTTTATATTAACTAAATTATTTGTTTAAGTAAACCTATTAATTTGAAGTGTACTGCTTTTGAATATTGCTAAAAAATGGCTGTTGCGAAGGTTGCTGAAAATAAGAAAGAAGCTGATCCTAATTGGGAATATTGTGGTGTTAATTTAACAATACATAACATTATTATACCAGAGGAAAGGCTTTTTCCGACACCATCTCAACTGGATAATCTTGATTGGGAATGTGAATTGGATTTAAGAAGTGTTGGTTGTGAATTGATCCAAGACTCAGGTGTATTGTTACGTTTACCTCAAGTAGCGATGGCAACAGCCCAAGTTATTTATCAAAGATTTTATTACTCGAAATCGCTTGTGCGACATTTTTATGAGGTAAGAACTCCAATACAATTAATCTGTTGTAGCACTACGCAATGGCTTGTGTTTTTTTGTCGGCTAAGCTGGAAGAGTGTCCACGGAGAATTCGAGATGTCATTAATGTATTTCATCACATTAGACAAGTTCGAGAAAAGAAGTATGTACTTTAAACAAATTATTTTTAGGACTCCCACCCCTGTTATACTGGACCAGAATTACAGTAATTTGAAAAATCAAATAATTAAAGCTGAACGCAGAATATTGAAAGAATTGGGTTTTTGTGTTCACGCCAAGCATCCTCACAAAGTTTGTTTTTCAAATTTTTATAATTCTTTTGCAGCTTGTCATATGCTACTTACAAGCCCTGGATCATCAATCGAAGCAAGAATTGGTTCAAACTTCTTGGTAAGTTATCAAGAAATGTACTAGATAACATTAGGGCATTATTTTTATGAAAATGTTAACCCTTATTTTTTTCAATATTTTTCTGACCAGTATTTAGTGGCTGGTCACTACCATCTTCCATGGTCGCATATATATATCCATGTTGCTGGTAAATGCAGATTGGTGCAGCCTTTGAACAACTCAATCTCTACGGAGCGTGAGTTTGATGCATATCATTCTGGTGGATCTTTACAAGCAATTGGATTGTTTTCAACCTAACTGTCAGATGAGAGTTAAAGATGATTTGTGGAAGGTTATTGCTTTAGATGTATTTTGTGATTTTTATGGTTTTTACCATATTTAATTGGAGTTGTCACTGATAATATAGTGTAATTAATATCAACGAAAAATGACTTGGATTTTATCAAAAGAAAATAGTTGTCTGTATTAAAATCAACATCTTAATATTTCGGGTAACTGTAGGGGGTTGTGTAGAAAATGTAATTCATATTTGAAACATCATTTTCATTAGACGAGTTTCCTTCAAGACGTGATTTACAAAGTTGGAAGAAGCAATAATAAACGTGAAGTGCAAAGATTTTGGATCATCGATTTGTTCAATCACATCAACTTTTCAAAAATCGCTAGCTTTCTTATAAGCAGTTTGGAGTCCTGAATTGTTTTTATTGATTAATTTTCTTATTTTCTTTGTTAGATTTTATAATGTGTACATTGCTGATGACGTTCTTTTTGTTTTGGTTCATTCTATGTAAATGTTTATAAAATTGAATATTTGAATTTGTTAAATGCTATTGAAATGGTAGTGTTATTATTCTATATATGATTTTGTAATATTTGTTAATTATTCATTGTAATGTAATTTGTACAGAATGGCGCAATTTTGCAAGAAATTGTATTGCCAAGTGAATGGTAAGTCTTGTTAATTTGTCAATTGTTTCGATCAAAGATGCTAACGTTTTTTGATGTAGCAAGTTACTGTTTTGCGAACTAATGTCTTTAACTTTTAGTTATTTGAATATTATTTTTTAGTCAGTGATTATGTGATATTACTTTTTTATGTAATATATCTAATATTTTTGAAATTCAAACAGTTATGAATTGACTTTATTTCAATATTTCTTTTAGTAAATCTGGTGTTAATTGTTTTTAATCACCGTGAATTTTCAATTGATTATTTGACTAATATTTCTTGCTTGTTTTGTCTTCTGCTACCACAATTTTATCATTTTTGATAGCAGAATCTATTTTTCATTATTTGTAAATTTGTATTAAGTGGTTTTTACGAAGAAAATGTTCAATTCTCATTTCAAGTCGAAGCAGTTGGTTTTCAATATGAGATTTATGAAAGTTGCTGACAGTTAATCAAAATTTTGGAATTGTTCAATTCGATATGGCTGCACCAATTATGCATTTCCAACACTTATGGATTTATATTTAGTGGTTTTTAGCATCAATTAATCCACATGCTTTTTATGTTTTAGGAACTACATGAACGACAGCTTAAGAACAGACATATTTGTACGTTATCTACCAGAAGCTATTGCTTGTGGTTGTATATATTTGGCCTCGTGCAAATTAAACATACCCCTTCCTAGGAATCCAGCGTGGTGGGAAATGTATAGCGTCAGTGATGAATCTGTCCATGAGATTGCTCTTTGTTTGTTACGCCTGTATGCTCGCCCTAAACCTGATGTTATTGCTTTGGAAAATCAACTGGCTAGATTACGCAAACATCAGTTGGAAGCTAAAGAACGTGAAAATGAACAAAAGAAGCTATCTAATATTGCTACGGTTTCAATGATTAATTCAGATCATAGTTCTGAATGTGTGTCACCTGTAGTAGCTAAAAGAAAATCTGAGAAAGTTCCGAGTAAACTGAAGGATGTGAAAAAGTTAATCACTACACTTACTGCTAATACCTCCAACAAAAACACGAATAATTCGAAACATTGCAATCGTGATGCTCTAAACACTAAATTGTCTACTGCTTTAGTTCATTCTGAACCAATGATATCGTCTGTAGAAGATAAATGTTCTGTATCTCTTAATGACAGGGAGATAGATACTGTTTCTTCATATCAAATGGAAATCGACAATAGGTTGGATGGTCGCGAAGTAAATGCTTTTGGATTGGAGAAAGTAAATACTGTTGATGGTAACAATAAAAGTATCAAATCTCCGAGCTACGAAAAACCAGATAGGTAATTTTGTTTTATTAATTGTTCCTATTCAATTTATTGGTTAAAGATTGGAATGTATTATATGGTTAATCGAATTTTAAAATATCGTTTTCTAATGATCTATGTTCTTATTTGAATTATAATGGTAGGATATCTACAATTTAACAATAAGATGTAAGGCACAACCTATGCAATTTTCAGTTGATGTACGAAACTAAAAACAAGTTTTACTATGCACTTGTATATAAGCTTTTATTTAAGTTGCTATCTATTTCGTTGCTCTTGAATACATTTCGGTTTTCATTGTTTTCAAATTTTAGACCTCCGAATCCTTCAGAAACACGAAATCGTACATCAGTACGACCTGCTGCTTATGCTACCATTCATTCACATAGTGAAAAAATGAATCATCGTAAGCAGAAAAGTTCAAAAAAACGTCGACATTCAGTATCCAGTTCGTCATCCTCTAATTCCGAAGTGGAAAACACGAAAGTGGATTATACAGAAACGAACGGTCGCACTCGTCATTATCGTCATACTGGCAGAAATCTAAGTAATCAATCGTCCTCGGAATTGGAAAGTGATTGCGAGTCTGGAATTGCTACAAAATACCGAGATTCCAGTCATAGCCAAAACCGAAAACATGACAAAAGGTACAAAAGTAAACAGACGTCCCGCTCGTCTTCGGATGGTTCTCGGTATTCATCACCTGACAGCGCTGATGTGGCAAAACGACGTCATGATGTTGATGGTCGTTCGCGACAGTCTCCCTCTAATCGCGTCCATAAGTCTCGCAAAAACAAACATCGGTCGTCTAGAACTGAAAATGGTGACAGCACCTACTCTCACAATCGTGTTTCTTCCAGTCGTCATTTCCATCGACGCAAATAGGCAGTGAACTGTACATAGAACAGAATTTAATTGTACAAAAGATTATATTTTCTTATTTTATTTATACATATATACTGATACAATATTGAATTTTTAATTTTTATATTAGTTAAGTTTGACTGGCAAGCTGTAGTATCAAAGTAGGGGTGTTGTAGTAAAATTGAATTGCACGATTAACTGCATTTTGTATAGCTTTGTAAGCAAGCTTCCAGCTCGTACTGTGCGAATCCGTTAACTGTGTGATAAGTCTTTTCAATGACATTAAACAACGGCGAACACGTTCCATATTTGTAAGCACTAGCTGTATTAAATAATGAGCTAGGATATGAACGTCGTCTGCTTGTGGTTCTAAAGTAAAATGTAAAAGATATTTGGTATGTACATGGATAGATGACCTTGGTCATACGGCTGAAAGAACTTACCAGGTTCATTAACAATCCAATCAGCAAATATTTGTTTTAATTCACTCAATGTTTTGTTCTCAAACAAGGACGTGGGGTGATCTAAAACTTGGGTTAGTCGCCCCATGCTATCTGCCATTTGAACTGATTTGTTTGTGTCAATAAATTCGAACTTCTTTTGTAAGTTTTTAACTCCCGTTTTGTGGCGCTGGATGCGTTTTTGTTTCAATACTTTGGATTTTGATATCAGCTTGTTTATTACTTGACGATCAACAGATTGTAGTTTCACGTTTTGTTTACATGTAATCTTTTTAGGTTGCTCTGATATTGCCTGTTGATTCAAGATTACACTGAAATGACGTTTGTATAAGTTATTAACTTTGGCAATGGGAGTACTGCACTGAATACCTTGACGTGATGTGCAATCTTTATGTATGTTCTATATATATACATATATATATATATAATATAAACGTTAATGCTAAGCTAACTGTAAAGGTATTAACTATTTAGTGTTGATTAAAAAATCAGCGAATCGTGTTAAAGAACTTACTATATTTGGGGATAGTTGGAGAGCGTCAGAGGTTAACGTTTTTTCTTGTGCAGGTTGATCTTCAAAAATGTCCGAGGTGGAGTTGATTCCGTAATTACTTTCAAAGCCCAATTTTTCTTCACAATTGACTTTAGGATCTAAGCTGAATTTAATAAAGAAATAATTCATTTTGTGATGAAATTTTCAATAGCGAAGATTGCTAATCAAGTAAAACCTACTTTTTCTTTTCGGAACCACGATCCAAACGAAGACGTAGTGATCTCCTGTGCTTTCTAACTCGTTTATTCGATAAGTCGGGACTCTTGGATTGAGTCGAATCGCCTATCATTAATGAAGTGTTATTGGATTTTGTTGAAGTTAAGGATGGTTCAGTTGATTCCGAATGTGCAGACACTCGTTCGGGCTTTGCGATGGAATAGTTGGTATTTCTTGAAAGACTGGTAATGACGGTGCTTGTCGTAGTCGTATGGATGTTGGAAAAGAAGGAGGAAACGCCCGAGGCCTTTGCTTTTTGATTGACATGCTTCAATTTAGTTAATTGCAATCCAAGCTGATAAATAAATGAAATGACATTGTTACAGTTCAGTACTCATTTCAAATGATGAGATCATGAGAAGAACTGACTCTCGTTCACTTCATGACATTAGTACAATTAGATAAAGAAAATTACTTGGTCAAATTCTACGTTTACTGCCCGAAAGACCAGTAAGAACGGTTTTGGAATAGACAATTGTAAATGGTAAAAGAAAGGTTAGCAGACCACAGAAAACTTGGCTAAGAACTATTGGGGAAGATTTAATTGAAATGAATGTTACATGGGATCAAGCAAAACGTTTGACAGAATGTTCAAATACATGGAAACATTTTGTTGTCTCATGTTCTCTTTGAATTACGAGACTTTGATGTTCTTTTTGCTGTAATTGTTATCATATTTCCCAATTCTTATTTTTTTTAAAGTAAAGGGTTTTGTAATAATAAAAATAAATTTTGTAAAATTGAAGATTGAGCTTTCACTCAATCTTGTCATCCAGATACGTGCGATCACTTCTTTGCTGTTGTTTGCCGGAATGGCGTCCTCTTCTATTGTTTCCGGAGCAGTATAGATTTTTTTACAGATACCAGGTTGTTAACCTTGCGCGCTCAAACTCTCCTCCTTTATCCAGACTTGGGACTGGTTAGATTGAATCATTTCTGGTCCAAACTAGGCGCTAGATTATTGATATATTGCCATTGCAACATGTACATTTATAAGTGACCTTATTGAAACACCTGAAACGTTTAATAATAGTGCGTGTGATGATAATAGTAATAGTTTAGTATTGATTGACAAAACTAACTCCGCGTAAATCTTCCGGACATGGAATCAAACACTTCAGAGCACTGATTGTGTGACGAGCCAAAACGTTTGGATCAGCTGTCGGTTGAGGCAGTTTAATAGTGTGATTCGAAATCACGCATACACCATGACCTGAACAAAAATGCAGGAAAAGTACATGATATTTGACGACTATATTCTAATTGTAATATGCAAAATCATTTAAAAACGCAAAATGTGACGACACGTAATGAGAAGAATGTGCTATCCCACCAGACCACCACGGCATGTGTCCGCATTGAACAATCGCTTTCCACAGTTTTACATGAGAAGAAAAGATAGGTGCACTTTAACGAAGTATCTTAGGCAAAATCAGTAGACTTAATTTAGACGAGGCTATAGAACATGTTGTTAGTATTTTGAGCAAAATATGACCAATTTTAGCCCAAACATTATCTTGTCAAAAGTGAAAACATTACGTTGAATCGAATAAACTGCATACATATCAAGATGTTACAATGATTTTAAAAAAATTAAATAAATTTATTAAAATGGAAATAAGGTTTCCGAATAAGTGTAAAAATAAGTCAAATTTTTACAATACCAATCCAATAATAAGTTGGAAACAAATAAGGAACATTTTGCAAAGGATAAATAATATAAATGTAAATCTTTTAAATAAGCATTTTATTGTAGAAAGTTTATATCTTGTAATAAGTACAGATTATATATATATATATATATACGGTAAATGATAAAACCAACCATGGAAAAAAATGGGTAAGTGTGAGTCAAATTGGTGCATTTTTCTATCAAAAGAGAATTTCGTGACCTTGAAAATGCATATAAGGTGGAAAAATCAATATTTAGCTAGTAGTATATGATTTGTATTGAGTCATCGTGCAAATTTGGTCACACATTTAGAAACTTTCCTGTCCCCAACCTACGAGTAATCACACACTCACAAAATATTATCTAACTCTTATTGGTTTCATTTTTCGCGACTTTTTCTACATATATATACATAAATTTTTTAATGCTTATTACTTTGAATGTTTTACAAGAAACATCATTCAGCAGTGGACATTTTAGCGAAACCAAACGTGGGCTCGCATTTTAATGTCGGTGGTGGGATTCGAATCCATGCCCAATGAGGTCCAAATCGAGTGCTGTACTGCTAGACGACCCCGTAGTTCATGCCCTGGACCAGACTAATTAAACAATGGCATCCATCCATTAAACATTCTCTTAAATTATTAATATCAAAATCTATGGGATGCTAATGATCCTGAAGATTTGAAAAATGCATATAAAGTTTCAATTTCCAATGATGGTGATATTCCTAACTGTTCGTCCTCCACGTGCTGCATCCAGGACTAGGTGTCTCTAGGTATCTAAACTAATAACAGCAGGGTCCGAGTGTATAGCGGTATAACTGGGCTTCTGCTACGGCGGGTGGGTGCGAACATACACCCAGGATACTTAAAAGGTATCTAAGAGCATACATATACCATATGTAGTCATTGGGCTAAGGGAGATAACCCTGACAACAAATCAGGCGACCTCGTTAATCTTTGCGAATAGTGGCGAGATCACAAGAATACCGTCTACCAGCCATGAAACTTTATTATTCTTCCACGTTTGTCTACGCTTATCAAGCCATCAAAGTCGATCGTTCATATGTCGTATAAATATGGGAAATAATGAAGAGATGACCCCACATCACCAACCAAAATGAAAATGAATCAAAATCTATCAACGGTACCATCATTTCAGATTTTTGAAGAATCTCGAGAACTACCCAAATACCGAAACAACCCCACCCTAAATTAGCTTTAGACTTCAGTTCTTGCCCAAGATTAAGGAAAAACGAATATTCAAGGAGTTGAGATCTAGAGTATAGGAAGGCAGTAACAAAGGCAACTCTATTTTGTCCTTCATTAGACGGACAGTGAATCTCGCCGAACATCTAGTATCTTTAGATCTAAAAATAATATAGAAATATTAAGGTACTTGGGTTTCCGTTGACCAGTGGCTCTTGACGGTTGATCTTGATACCTGGAACAACGGTATTTCACAAGTTTGTATTTAAAAACTACGTCATCACCTTTGACCGAACTTCTGCAATAATATTCAGTATGAGTTCCTTTTTCAAATTTTTTCCAGCAACCGTACACCCTATTGAACCGAGTCATCACAGCGAATTCAGTTGAAAAGTGACGTACCGGGTAAAATGTTAGCATTAAGTACCTCATCAAATAATAGAACAACCAATAAAAACCAACAGCCAATAAAATGTTTCCTTTACATCAACCAATCAGCTTCATCCATGTACAATTTTTAATATTTATCAGGTGAATGGTTAGGTCTTCCCCATCGTTTATGAAATGGACAATAGTGATAAAAAATGTTTTCATCTTACCGAAAATGGATATCGTGTCATTAAAGAATTAAAAATGAAGGATTTTCACCGAAAAGATTGGCAGATTTATACAGTTAACCTTTCGGACTATTAACGGTCAAAAACCACAAAATTATCATAATGTTGGAAGAAAACGTGTAACGACTACTACAGATGATCAGAAAATCGTTATAGAATTAAAAAAGATTATAATAAACCTATTTCAGAAACTAAAAGAAATAGTTTAAAGAATTTTACTTATTCCACAATACGAAACTGAGTAATTGAATCTGGTTTAATGCTTCAATCATCAAAGGTTAAAACATTTGTTGCTAAAAAACAAAAGGATGAGAGATTAATCTTTTGTAAACTACGGAGTGAACGACACTTGTGTTATTGACGTTCCGTATACTTTGCCGATGAAACAATGATTCGGGGCGAACCATTTGGCTACAAAAAGAAAGTGTTGTATGTGTGGAATTTTCAAAAACATTCACTCCCGGTTGTTAGAAAGAAAGCCCACCCTCGACAAGTAATGTGTTGGTTTGGTATAAAGTATAATCAACCTATCAAATGGAGAATTATATCTGGTACCTTAAATAGTGAAAAATTTGTTT
>JAKXYG010000167.1:0-14291 GCA_025895645.1 Cardicola forsteri | reverse complement strand
TTTTAAAAATACGTGTTTACATGTATACAAAGAAATTTGCACCAAACATTTGATTGGCTAAATATCACTCCATTTTATTAAAATGTTAATGTAAATAATTTTAAAACAATTTTTTTTGGCATAATTATTTTTTAATAATATGTACAATCTCATGTATAAAATTAAAAGTCTGTTTTACGTTTTTTTTAAAATTCAATTCCCTGTCATCCGTTATCAATTATAGCTCAGTTTTATAATGACTAAAACAGATCAAAAATTATTTTTAAGGGCTGATCAATACAAAAACATTCAAAGTCTATATTAAGATGCTGTAAAATCTAAAGTAATTGCTAAAAAATTTGGAATGCAATTATTTATTGTCTACAAAGTAGTAAACAGTAAAACTGGTCTTGAAACGCATACAGGTGAAAAGTAAGATATTCATTTTGTTATTACTCAACTGAAAAGATACACAACAATAAACATAAAGGAAATAAATAGACAATGTTAAAAAAAAAATTTTTAATTATAAAAAAACGCGTAAAATTAACAAAAATATTGTTAAAAAAGCAATTAAGAAATTTCTTTTAAGTTGTATACATAGATCAAAACAAGTAGAAATTGGTAAGAAGTACAATGGAAAAACATTGTGTTTTTGGAAATTGTTGTACTTGACAGAAAAATTACTTACAAACTATAGACAGAAAATTTAAGAATAATTTACAGTAAAAAATGTATTATTGCTAACATCTGCATTGCTCGTAAATTAACACATCTATCCTGCATTAAAGGATATTTTGCTTTAAAGTACAATTAAGCACCAAAATGGATTCGTACAAATAATAACTTTAATAACAGAAAATGTATTAACAGTTTTACGGAATTTTTTAATGACAAATTGCAACAAAATGTTTCAGGGCATTTAACAATTATTTGGAATAACGCGCCAATTTACATATTAAAAGATATAATGTGTTTTTTCAATATAACTTTTAATTTACTATATTATGTATATTAGGCATAACTAGTAAAAAATTGACCTTTATTTAGTTGCCTCCCTATAATCCAGATTTAAATGTTATTAAAAATTTTGTTAGTGTTTTCAAACGCGAAGTTAACCACTTGGATAATAACATGTCGCTAGTAAAAAAAATTGATTTTGTTATACACAATCGTATTACAAAGGATTATATTAATATCCTGGTCGACTCGTTTCCAAAAAGTTACAAAAAGTTATTAAAAACCGAGGCCCAAGTTTCAAATATTGAAATAATAAGTCTATAACATTTATTTTATATATTGATGTATTTTAGTTAATAATATTAATTTTTTAACAAATTATGTGTTTTTAATTTAAGTATTAGCAAATAGTGGTATTATCCTTTATTGCAGAAATGGATGTTGTTGTATATTATAATTAAAAATTATTTATGTGAATTATTTTACTTAATGTTTAATGCTAAAGTATTATTTAAAGTATGTATTAGTAACAGTTAAACATGTCTAAAATAAGTAACTAAAGCATAATGATATAAATTATTACAGTACTTCCATTTTTGTAAATCAATTGTCACTTATTGTAAATTGTATATTTTGTTATTCTTTCTGATGTATATATGTTTTAATGTCAGATTTAGTTATTAAAACATTTTAACAAATGTTTTATTAATATTTTATAATATAATTTATTTAAAAAAATAAAACTTGTTTATTTTTAATTTTTAAGTGTTTAAATTTTGTCTTTAGTTTAGTTTTAAATTAATTTAATAATAATGGTTAAATAATTAATATTAAATTATATATGTATTTTATTAATATTGTTAAATAAATGCTTAAAAAATATATTACAAAAAATAATTAACAACACTGAAATAATTTAGACATTAAACCATATTTCTACTGTATTTAATAACTCAGTATTATTAGCATAAAAAACAAAACATTTTACATACAAATAAACCAACTATATGTGCATTTATTAAACGTTAGCATAAAAATTGTCAAATAAAATATAATTATTGGCAAGATAAAAAAGAACATTGTTTAATTTATTTTAACATTGTACTTATTAAAATTAGTTAAATAAATAATATTAAATTAAATGCGTTTAAAAATATTGTCGAATGTGTTAAAAAAATTATTTTTAACAAAATGCAATTTAGACAATTTGTAACATTCAATGTTTGATATTTGCTATTGTGTATTATAATAATTAATATAAACGTTTTACACAAAATACATTTTTGTGTACAAAATTATTTTATTACATATAAACATAACATATTGTACTTTCAAAATAAAAACACATTTTTGTTACCTTTATTTTGTATATTTATGTATTTTAGTAGATAAAACTATTTTTTATATAATGGTTTTATTTTGCTTTAGTACTTAAGCAAATGTTATTGTGTAATATATTAAGATTTTTTTGTGAATAATATTATATATATATATATGTGTGTGTGTACTGCGTAATTAATAATTAAACTATTATAAATTTCTCATAGCCAGTGTTAATTTTAATAGTTAAAGTAAATACAAAATTAACAAGTTGTTATTGTTAAAACAATTAATTATGCTTTTTAAAATTTCAATAATTACTAATTCAGTTAAAAAAAGGAGTGTATAAACATTTAATTTTAATTTTATTTAAAGTATATGTAGTTAATTTTTAATTTAGCCAAAATTAAATTAATTTTTTAATATACAATTATTATTTACAAAATGCCAATTTAAAAAGCATAATAAAATAAAGTAAAACTAAAAAAATTGTTAAAATTATTAAAACCTTAAAAATAAACGTATCTTTTAATACAAAAATAAATATTTTTTACCAAAAATGTAGTATTTTTATATATTTAATAATATCACAAAATTTTAAAAAAATTTTATAAACCTGACGATAATTGTTTAATTACTAAACAATTTATAATTTAATTTAAAATAATTTGGTTATATATATATATATATATATATATATATATATATATATATATATATAACAACAATTAATTTGCAAAGTGTGTTGCACATTATTTAATATTTAAACAATGTAAAATGTAAAAAATGCAATGTTTTATAAGTATGTGCAGATTTTAAAATAAATTAATTTTGTAAAACGTACTATTTTCGATATTAAGAGATCCTACAAATATTTATTTTTAAATTATTTTTTATTTAATATTTAATAAATATATATATATATATATATATATCAAAGTGCTAAATATAATTCATTTAATGTTTTAATAAAAGCAAATAATTTATAATAAATTAAAGTTAATATGCTTAATATTTAAAAATAAACTACAATTAATAAAAAAATAACATAACATAAATTATATATTTATAACGTGCAATATATGTTTTACTGTGTTATTCATAATTTTTTATAAATTTTATAAAAATGTAATATTATTTGTTTTTAAATTTAACTTCGAAGTGTTTACATGTATTTTAAATATAATGTATAATAACAGTTAATAATAACACATTTAGAATATTTTAAAACTTTAGTTTTATTCATTTAGAATATACATTCACAAAAAATAAAACAATTTTTTTAAAATACGTATTTAAAAAATACTGACATTTTTATAAACCATATATAAATTTCCGTTTAATTACAATATGTACAACACAATAAATAAAAAAATTAATATAATTTCTATGTATTTTTACGATTAGACATAATAAACATTAACAGTTTAATCAACCAATAAGTACAAAGTAATCACAATTATAACAAATAAAAATTAGCTTTGTTAAGTAATCTTAGTACTTTAAATTGTATTTACATTATTTATTATTATTATTATTATTATTATTATTATTAAGCTTTAATATCTTACTAAAGATACATTTAGCGTAAAATACATATTTACTATTAACATAAAAAAGTAGTAGTACAAATAATGGAATCAAAATAAAATAAAATGTTATATGTTAATAAATATAAACATAGTAAATATAGTTGTTGTTAGTGTAAATGTCGTGTTGTGTTTTTACTAAGGCACTTGCGACTAGTGTAATAACAAATTAAATTATAAACACAATAATTACTCTACTGTAACATAAACTTTGCATCTAAGCTAACATGCTTGTTTATGCTAATACATTTATGTAATACCTAATTGTTAACCAGTATATAACTAGTGTATAAAATAAAATTATTAATATAATATTTGACAACAAAATATTTATAAATAAACAGATGCAACCGTCTTAATTACTAAATGTTCTCTGACATAATAAACACAAAATGTTTAATAATTTATGTAAATGTTATTTATAATTGTACAATTAAAATTATTATTTTGTTTAAAACATTTTTTTAAATAATTACCTCGTATTAGATATAAGCATTAACATTAACCATACATTAAATATAATTAACAATTTTTTATTAAATAACTGAAATACAGCATACCACCAGATGCTGCAGAGATAACTTAAAAAAGTATATATGTATATATATATTAAATTGTAATAATATTTTTAAAATTATATTTTTAAAACACTAAAAAGCTAATATTATTTAGATTTAATGTAAATAGTAAATTCCAAAAATATAATATATTTATTTGTTGGTTAAGAGCTAAAATGTAGGCTTAATGTCAAATACTACTTAGTTTTACTTTAATTTAAAATTGAAAAAATGCGCATTGTTAATAATTGCAAACAAAATTAAACAATTTTACAATGTTTTTTTAAAATAAAAATTAAATTAATTAATTATTTAATAAATTCAATAATTTGATATACTGCACTTAAACACAAAAATAAAATTAAATACTTGAAGTTAAAAAACGCAGTTAACTAAATGTTAATGCTAATAATAAAATTTTAAAAACTTTTCAGGAAATAACATATTATATATATTTTTAAATACAATTTACCAACAGATGCTAAAGATTTTACTAAATAAAAAAATTTGAAATGTGTATGCTGTTAAATAAAACTTTTTTTTTAATAATTTAAAACTTAAATTTTAACATTGACAAACTAGTAATTGCATATAAACTTAATATTTTAATTTGGTACTGTATGTTTTTCAACATGTTACTAACATATAATATTTTTGTTTATATTTGTAAAATATATGTGCACTATGTGTTGTCTATAATAAAGTAGATAATATTATAGTTTGTGTTATCACGTATTTACTAGATAAATAATAAGCTTTTTAAAATATGTTTTTTTTCTTACTTTCTTGTTATTAAAAAATTTAAGAAAAACATTATTAAAAAAATTAAAAATACGGATTTTTTAATAATTTATTATATTTAAATACAATTGTTAAAACACTTGCGCTAATAAAAAACAATTCTAATTTAAAATTAAAACACATACGCTATTTATAAAACGTTTTTATAATTTATAATTTTTTTATGTTGTAAATACATTAAAATAATATAATATTTTTATTAAGATTAAAAACAAATATTTTTTAAACTTACCATCTACACCCGTAAGTAAATAATGACAACATATTTTTAAACATTTATTTGTGCATGTATCTATTTATATAACTAATAAACAAGTTTTAATTGCTTATATAAACTGTGGCTAAATATTGTTAACTTGGATAAGTATTTATTTATTTTTTTGCAAACGTTTTGTATTTTATTACATTTAATACAAAATAAATACACATGCCTGCAGTAAGAGATTCTAAAACTGAATTAACAAATATTTTTTTTTATTTAATAAAAATATTTTAAAATTATTATTTTTTACTACTACACCTACACCAATAATAAAATGTAAATAAAAAAATGGAACAAAAAACTAAGAAATGTAAACAAGAAACTATTAAATAAAAATTAATAACATTTTTTTTAAAAACAATTATTATATTTAAAAATAACTTTAAAAATTTTAAACATATTTTGTTCTAATTTGTATGTACAGATAATGTGTTAATACAAGTTACGAAATAAGTTTTTAACAACTGTTTTAATTTAATAAATTTATATACTAAAACTAAATGTTTGTTAACACAATAATGTATTACATAATAAAACATACATTCATCTAGTTTGCTTTAATATATATATATATATATATATATATATTAGTTGATAAACTTTGTTGTATTGTAAAATGTAGTACCTGATATATATATAAGCAATTGTATGTTTTTAAAATAAAAATAGAACAGAATGCAGTATTAAAATTTATTTTATATAATAACATTGTATATACATATATTTTACATTTATATTATTATTTATATTATTTTAAAAACATTTATAATTAACTTCTATTTTTGTGCATTACAATAAAATATACAATTATAATAGAAATAGAACATACCACCGGGTAATAGACCTTTCACTAACACAATTATTATTATTATTATTATTATATTAAGTTTAATATTTTGCTAAAAATACATTTAACGTAAAATACATTTTTTACTATTAATATAAAAATAATAAAATTTAAAAGTAGTAGTACAAATAATCAAATTAAAAAATGGAATGTCTTATGCTAATTTATATAAATATATATGTAATTTAATTATTTTTATTATAAATAGATTACACATTATTATATTATTAAAACAATTTGCTTTAACAATTTTATATGTTAGTTAATATTACAAATTATTGTTTAAAATATTTTAGTCATAATTCCATTTTACGAAAATCACGTTAAGCAAATAAAAACATATATATATATATATATATATATATATATAACTACAAAATATTAAACATTATTAATATATACATATCTAAGTAATCTAATTATACATTAATCCAATTTGTTAATTTTTAAGCAAAAACTCACATCCTAAGTGCACATGTATTTTATAAAAAGTTAAAACTACGTTTATTTCTTAATAGAATAAATACAAAAATATAGAAATATTAAAGTACTATATTTTCTACATATATATATATATATATATAACTATATATTATCTACATTGTTTAAACATTTTACCATAATATACATACTATTAGCGATTATCCCTTTTACTTTAAAATATAAATATGTATAAAAAAAATTTTTATTTGTGTAATTACCTGCATTTTTAATTTAAATGTTTTAAAAAGTCTAGCAGTACAGCATTTAATTTAAACCTTTGTAAATACAATTTTTTCTTGTAAAACTTTTAAAGTAGTAACTATAAAAATTAAAAAAAACAATATTTATGGTATAATTTATAATTCCTTTAAATTAATATTGTTTACGTATTTTTTAAATAATACATAAAACATTTTTTTTAATATTTAGAATTTCTATATTTGTCGTTTATATTTATATATAAAAGTACAAAATAAAGTTTGTAATTAAATATAAAAATTTAAAATAAATTTAATTATAATTACATAAATAATATTTGTTTAAAGTGCAAATACATGTGTAGGTTTTTAAATTATATTTTTTATTAACATTAAATAATACATTTTGTTAATTTTGTTTTATTTACCTCCTATAATAATACATTATATATATATATAATATTTTACAAAATATTAATCACCATATTTAAATCAAAATTAATATTTAATATTCAATAAAAATATTACACTAAAACAGCTGACGTAATTTGTGTTTATGTGTAAAATACTAGTTTACTTTTTTAGTTGTAATGTGGTTTTTAAAAATTATTTAATTGGTGTTTTGTCAGAAAATTTGCATTAAAAAAAAAACCTAATTATATAATTTATTTAATATTTTTAAATTTTCTTGAATAATTTTAAACAATTGCAAATAATTAAATCAATAAATACGTTTTTTCAAATGTAATTGTAAATATTAGTTTTGTAAACATTATAAAATTTGTAATAATTTTAACTATCTAATATAAATCCTTGCTTTATAAAAATAAACATACCACCAGTAAGCCAATCCTTAACTATAAAACAATCGTTATTTTTAAAAATGGTTTGTATTAAAATAATTGTTAACACTCGTTCTTTATAAATTATAATATAGCATACGTTTGACATATAATTATCATAATTTAATTATATATATATATATATATATATATATATATATATATATATAATTTTATAATTTACATTTCCATTTATAGTTATTAAAATTTTAATTTTTGTATGTTTTATTTGTTTTAAAACACAATATATTAGAAATAATGTTTAAACGTACTTTTAGCAAATAAACTTAAAACTTGAATGCAAATTTAATTTTAAAAGTAAGATACATTAAATTATTTTTTAACTAAAATTAATTATATATAATATTAATAAATATATTTTAACAATTATGTTTTGTAACGGCAAACTAATATTTTATTTTTTTGTTTTAAATAATAGTACAATTTTGCATAAACTAACTAATTATATTGTTTCTAAACAAATGTAATGTTAAATTTAAATAATTAATAAAAAATAGACAATTTATTTAAAATATTTTTGTTTTAAGGCATTGGGTTCTCTTTATAATTCCAAATAAAAATATATAAAGACGTAAACTGTAAGATGAATTTATTTTGTATATTCTCGTCAGTCACAAACATATAACATTTTAGTATATATTACAAAAATGTGGGTACAGATAATATTTAAATTAGTACAGCTCAAATATTTACACACAATCATTACGACCAAGCTAAGTTTAATGTAGTAACAAACTTTGATTAAACAATTCAAAAAAACGCAGTCAAAAAATGCTTTACATTATCAATTAATTACTAATTGTATGTCAAGTAAAATTTATCTAATTTTTAAGCTACATTACAAAAAAAAATCGCCATGATACTGATAAACAATTGTCAAATAAATTAATACAGTCCGACTTTGACGAAAAATGTATTAATTTTAACAAAACCAACAATTTATCAGACTTAGTTTTGAGCAAAGAACAATCAAAAACTTTATCATTTGGTATAAATTTTAACATTAAACCAAATAAAACCAACTTTAATCAAGTAAAATCAGAATTTAAAAACCTTTATAATTAGGTAAAAAAATTAAATCCAACCAATTTTAATAACAACAATTAGTTTAAATCCAAACTGATAAATTTAGTTTATCACTAACATATATTAAAAAATAGTACAATTGTCTCCCTTACAAAAAAAACATATTGAAGCTTTAAATAAGTTCAAACAAAACAATGATATAATTATTTTTAAACCGAATAAAGGGTCTAGAATAGTCATTATAAACAAATTTTAGTAGTTAAAAAAAACAATAAAAATATTTGAGGACCGATTAAAATTTAAATCAACAGCTACAAAAAATAACATTCAGTTAATTAAAAACCAAATTAGTTATAATCTTTAAATTCTAAAGCTTTACAATTTTATTACTAAATCAAAATATTAATTTTTAAAGCCAATTGGTAATTACACGCCTGAACTGTATAGACTACCAAAAACTCACTAAGAAAACATTCCGATCAGACCAATTCTATCTCTTGTAAACTCACCATATCATAAACTTGCAAAATGGCTAAAGCACCTAATCAATCCAGTTAAAAAACAAATAAGTATGTATCATTTCAAAGATACTTTTGAGTTTATTAAACACATAAATAAACTCAACACATGCAACAAATCAATGGCCTTAATTGACATTGAGTCACTATTTACAAATGTACCGCTAGAAGAAACGGTAGACTACTTAGATGACTACATAATGTCAAATAAAATTAACACTAAAATTCCTGTTAAATATTTAAAAGAATTAATTTTTCTCTGCACCCAAAATTTAAGATTCAATTTAAATGGCAAATCTTATATTTAAACAGACGGTGTAGCCACGGGCAGTCCATTAGAACCCGCACTAACAAATATTGTTTTATTAAAAATTAAACATCAGATCAAAACTTTGATAAAAATAATGGCTATATACAAATGATACGTCGATGACATATTTGTAGTAGCTTACAACAAACAAGACCTTAATAAACTGTTTTAAAATTTAAACAAAACTTACCCGTACATAAAAACAAAACATAAAGTTAAAAAAATAATATAATCAACATTTTGGACGTTTTAATTTTACAAAAAAATGACGGATCGCTTCAACGTAGAGTTTAGCACAAGCCTACTGGGACTGGTTTATATTTACATTATACAAGCCTTTAACCAGTTTAACACAGACGTGCACTTGTCAAAACACTGTTCAACCGTGCACAAAAAATTTGTTTGACGACACAATAAATAAAAAAAGGAATATCATTAAACAATTGTTAATCAATAATAAATATTCTCTAAAATTTATTGAATACCATGTCGAGCAATACAAAAATCCGGGTTCAAACGATGATAAAAAGAAGCCGGCTTAACTAAAGTTACCATTTAAAGAAGATGACATTATAAACTACCTCAAAATCCGTATTAAAACAGCTATATAAAGGACCTTTCCATTGGTTCAACTAAGAATGTTGTTTACTACTAAAGGTCTTTATTTGCCCAGCATTAAAACGGCTAAAAACACATATTTTGCCTCACATTGCATTTACCAGTTCACTTGCAGTTGCGGTAACAAATACATTGGTCGGACATTGCGTTGCTTATCTAATCGAGCTAAAGAACACATTTCTAACTGGATTAATAAGAGGTCAAACGAAAATGAGCACTTATTTACATTTTCTATATTACGTCACTTACTACAAACCAAACATAATACCAACTTTAAAAATTGCTTTAAAGTGCTAATTACTTCTCCAGCTTCGCGTATGTTAAAAAATTTTGAATTTGTTTATATTTACACATTGAAAACTACTTTGTGTGCACAAAAACAATTTTTTACTACATTAAACTTAGTTTGGTCGTAATGACTGTGTGTAAATGTATAAGTTGTACTAATTTAAATGCTATTTGTACCCCCCTTTTTTGTATATATATGCTAAAATGTTATATGTTTGTAACTAACAAAAATATACAAAATGATTTTATTTCACAGTTTACGTCTTTTTTATATTTTTATTTGGAATTTTTGTTTTAGTATTTTAAAGTTGTGTTTAACATTTTTCAATACATTATATATATATATATATATATATATAATGTATTATATTTTATTTTGAGTAAACCTTTACTACAAGATTACAAAAGTTAATGCTAGAATAAAGTCATAATAATTAAGTAATTAATTAAATTAATACATTATGTTTTAGCAAACTGTTTAAAAATATATAATGTATACATATATAGTAAATTATAGTGTTTACATTTAAATATATAATACTAAACATTATTTGCACAACTGTATAAAATATTATCTATAATAAAAATTACTGTAATTAACTTGTTCTATTAAAACAATATAAAAAAGTAATTATTTAGTTAAATGTAAAATTTTAAAATTTCAAAATATACCTTTGTCCCAAATATTTGCAACTAAAAAATATGTGTATATATATAATTAAGACAAGGTAGGTATGTTGTTTTTTACATAAAATTGCTAATATTATTTTTTTATATAATTTTAATAGTAATTAAAAACTATTATGTGTCTTTTATTAACTTTTTAAAAAAAAACTTACAAAAGTTTTTATTTTCTTTACTGTAATTTATAAAAATAACATAATGTTATTTATCTTTTATTTTATTAACTTTTTATTACAAATTCAACATGTCTAATTGCATATATTAATTTGCAACATACAGATTATTGTTTTATATTTTAATTACAAAATAAAATTTTAACATTAAGGCAACACTTTTTTGATTCTTGAATCTATTTTTCAATGACATCAGTAAGATTTGAGAAGAAATATGTAATAAATGGTGAGGTAAAGGGGGAATGAGTCACAGAAATGAAACATTTCAAATCAAGATAAAATCAAGGTAGGTAGTGAAAGTTAACAATTATAGAAAACAAGCAAAAATATAAATATAAAAAAATAATAATAAAACAAGTGCCTATTACAATGCAAAAAACATTGCAATAATTAAAAAAAGGATAAATAACACTCTAATGGACGTGTAGCGTAACGCGCTTTAATACGTAAGTATATTGTTTTATATTTTATTACAAAATAATATTTTAACATAAATTTACTTCTTTTGTGTATACAATTTGCATATATATATATATATAATATATATATATATATATATATATATATATATATATATATGTACTAACTTATAGGTGCTGTGCATAAAGCATAATAAAATTTTTAAAAATAATTTAAAAAAAATATTTTATTAAATTAAATAGCATTAAATACATATAATCATTGCTGTTAAATGTTAGTTGTTTTTTGTAAAACAATTAAAGTAGTATATGTATACGCTATTTACTTACATGCTGTTATTTCTTTAACTACATTTTAATAATTATATTTATATTTTAGTAAATGTAAAATAATGTATTATATTTAAAACAACATTAACAATAAACAAACCTGCAACTGCAAACAACAAAATAAATACACACAAACACTTCATTTTTAAATTTACTTATAAAAGTGTACTGTGTTTTACTATTTATAGACAATACATGTTATTGATTTAAAAAAATATATTGTAAATTTTATGTATGTAATTTGCTATGGAATGTAAATAAATGTAAATTATATAATTATAAGTAAAAGTAAAAATATTTATTATTAATTACGATTATTATTATTATTATTATTATTGTTATACTAGACTTAAATATCTTACTAAAAATACATTTAGCGTAAAAAAATATTTTTACCATAAATAAAAATAAAAAAATAACATAACATAACAAAAAATTTTCTAAAATTTGTATTTCCCTCCCTAATAATATATTTTAATTAGATTTTCCCAAATGCTTTTAAACCATGTTAAGTAATATTTAGTAAAATGTTTACATATTGAAATAATTAGTGTTTAAAAAAAATTTATTATATATATTGCAGTATCTATTTACATTATATTTTATTAAAAATGTATGTACTTAAAATAATTTTTAATTTATTAAAATTCATTGTAATAGAACATATTTGCTATAATTATTGCTATTGTTATTGGTGTTTTAATACGTTTAAATAAGTTATTTAATGTAGATGTTAATTTACATAAATAGATACAAATGTACAACACAAAGCATTAAAATAAATAATAAAACAACAATTAAATAAGTAATCTGCACGAAACACAAAATTTATTTTATAGATAAAAATTAAATAAAATACTAAAAGTTTAGAATAATTCATTTATTGTTTATTATATAAACAGTTTAAGAAAAGTAAAATGCATAATGTTAATTATTTTTTATAACATTTTATAAATAATTAATTTTAAATTAAATTAAAAATTTTCATTTAAGTAATTACACATTTTTGGAATATTTTTAAACAGTAATTAACATAAACAATAAGCAACTTAATTAACACATTTAAGTATGGTTTTACATTACAGCAAGTTTAATAATACAAATAATAAAACAATAGTTTCCTTTTAAAATAATAACTACAATATTTTAAAAATAATGTTAAATATTAATTTTTAAAACCTCGTTTTAACAAACATGAGGCAAAACACTAGTATCATGTAACTAAAAAATAACTATTGGCACTAAAATGTCTTACATTCACTAAGTTTAACGAAATGGTACATGTTTGTTCTCTTAAGGAATGTTTTTTAACTACTTTATATAACTATTAATTTACTGTTGCTGTTTTTTATAATTATATTTTAAAAAATTAATAATTATAAAAATGTTTATAAATGCTTAACAAAAGTAATTATTGGTTATTTATTAATTATAATTTACATGAAAAAATGGTTTTTTTAATCTTTAACCTATATGTTTAAACTATTGTGTGTGATTAAATGCAAATTTAAAAATAAAACAGGAAACCAAAAAATAAAAATGGTTAAAAACGGCACTGCTAATTATTCTTTAATTTCAACACTTTTTAATAAAGTGTATTAAAAAATAAAATAATTTACCCAACGATATGAATATTTTAAAATATCTTAAATTATTATTATTTCTTATTGTTATTATTAAAAATGAAATAATTGGACACGTTTTTAGTACATACATATTTTAAATAACAACAATTATTAATATAATTGTTAACAATATATTCATTCTACAATCAATTCTGTATATTGGCTTATACACCATTTATTATTATAAGAAAAAAAATATTGTTATTATTATTATTAAAAATTAAATATTTTTATTATATTAAATTTTCAAACAATTATATTAAATGTATCAAATTTACGTTATCAAATTATTATTATTATTATTATTATTATTATTATTAAGCTTTAATATCTTACTACAAATACATTCAGCATAAAATACATTTGTACCATCAATATAAAAAAAGTAGTAGTATAAATAATGGGATCAAAATGAAATAGAATGTCATATGTTAATGAATAT